>JAFBJW010000052.1:1785339-2274016 GCA_016785235.1 Pseudorhombus dupliciocellatus
TCAAGTTTTTGGTTTCAGAAGTGGTGTTAAGAGTTAGTTCAATCAACTGTTGAGTCAAGGATTGAATGAGGATATCAAAGGACCTCATCAATGGAACACAGATAACAGGGTTCACCATGGCAACGGGTGAAACAAAGCCTCGCTCTTCCAACTTCTCCCCAGAGGAGTTTACAATATTAATGACCGGTTTTGGGAAGAAGTGAAAGTGGGCATGACTAGAGATGTCCATGCATAATCTGCCGGTGATTTATCTCTGTCTCCAACATGAAGCCATGTTAAGCTTTTTATGTTAAGCGATTTAGAATGTCCTCACAGCTGCAACCCAACAGACGCAAAACGGACTTGGCAGCAACCAAATGTGAAAAATAAATAAATAAATAAATATAAGAAGGCAAGGTATAATTTCATTACAGGCAATCACTGTGTGTTTTGCCTAGCTTCATTAAACAGCATTCAGTAGCTACATTCAATATGTGACAGCTAAATTTATGTTTAAAGCTAAATCTGTAAAGTGGTGTAAAGTGTCACATTTCTGACAGCCTGACAGACAGACACATGCTCTGCAACATCAATGTTATACAAAAAAAAAACACCATTGGCAAAAATAAGTGCAATACGGTGAATTTGCTCTCGTCATGAGAACAATGTGAGGCTGCAGAGAAACAGAGAGAGTACTCGTGATAAAGCATCTAATCAGGTCTGATAATCCTCTCCTGACAGATTTCTGCAGAGTATCTGCGCTTCGACATCAACTGGCTCTTCGAGAAATGGGCACGCCGTGTCTGCCACTGCCTTCAGTCTGCAGGCTTCAACTTCAGAGCAGGCAAACGTTTTCACTAAACCTGCTTTCTGAAATGGGACAGATTCCTTACAGAAGCTGTCTCTATATATGTATAAAATAAATACATTAAATGACAACATTATTTTTACTATTGATGGAAGGTTTTGGGCCTATGGAAAGCGATTATTAAAATATCTCTGTTACAGCCCCTAACTGCTGCTCCTTCCACAAACACATTATCTGTGTCTCATCTGATCTTAAATCACAATAGAGATTACTAGGCTACTGTGTACAAACAATATTGTTTAAACAAACCAATATCAACAGAAAAGACACTCAGATGTTGTCTAGCCCTAATGCACCAACAACATGTTACACAACTACAGCTTAATAACGAACAACAGAAGTGGATTTGAGTGCAGAAGTCATTTAAAACAACTAACTAATGAAAGCAACCCCTCAGACCTTCAGGGTTAGTGTGATAATGAAATATTGGTAAATAAGGCATCACCTGAATGAGTTCTCTACCCTCTGTTACTTTACATCCACTTCAGTGTTTATGAATTCAACAGAGCAGAATAAACACAGGTTGAACGTGTTACACTTCTTTTCTCTCTACACTGATCTTGTCAAGGTTTGTTGTGTGGGAGACGACATGTTTATATCTCACTTTAGTGTGAGACAGTAATAGCACCCACACACCCTTTCTTGTACTTCTACCCATGTGCGGACATTGATTGGCATAATAGATTTCTGAGCCCCTTATCCTAAATTCAATGCCTAATCCCAAACCCAATTCTTACTCTAACCATTAAACCAATTAAAATGATCTCAATCATAAGGTCTAGTCTTAAATTGTCCTCCTGAGGTTTCATATACACAAACAATGCTTTTGATGATAAGTTTGGGCTGGACTCTAAAATATCAAGCATTAAGATGTTTTTAATCAAAAATCCCAAATATATTAACATAATATTTATGCACAGTAAGAAAGTATACAACACAACCAATCTGCCTCAGACTTGCAAAATTTTGTGCTTCTGGCATGTCCGTTTCTCCTTTCAAAAAAAGAAAAAGAAAAAAGAGCCTTCACTCAGGAGAAAAACTTAAAATAAATAATATGATAATGAATTTAAATAAAACAGACTTTGTTCATGTTGTGGTGCATGGGTCATTTCTGCACTGCTGTTGTCATGGTAACGCTTTTCCTCGTTGCAACCACATGAGTGAGAAAATGGCTTAAATTAACATACCAAACAATGTTTTGTAAACAATTATAAAGATTTTTTCTGATTCAAAAACATTATTTTCCAGTATTTTTCTGCAGTGTGCCAAAGATTAAATAAAGTCTTGTTTTGAGGATTTTAATGAACCAGCATTTAATGACATTTTCTTAATTTTAATTAAGAAATAAGTAGTCATTTCCAGGGTTATATTGAGAGTTGTCCCTAATTTTTCCACAAAACCTGAACATTAAAATCCTCATGAATGTAGTATTTATTGCAGGCCACTTGTAATACTCACTGTGACTGTATGTGTCAGCAATCTATTTGAATAAGTGGTCCAGTATTTTCTGACAAAAGGTATCTGACAAAAAGGGTCAATTATCAATATCCTAACACAGTAATACAGAGGAAATAAGATGACTGAATAATAGAATTAAAAAATGATTAATTTAACAAGTACATTTTGAATTAACAGTGCACTAATGCTGTTAATTTTAATGAAGCTGAACTGGACTACATTATGTCTTTATGGGGGCTTATTTTAAATTGGTAACCAGTAGTTGTTTTATCATCACAGTGAATAGGACTTAAGAATTTGAAAACCTCTCTGTGTGCCAATGCATACATAGTTTGTGTTGACTGATCTGATATTATGCATCTGTAATCACCATGAGCCTCATTTATAACCATTACGTACGCACGTTTATGGGGATTGAAGCAACCGTATGCAACTTGACACTTAATCATTTGGCTCTATAAAAACTCAATAGGAAAATGAGCACTTGTACACAGTAACCCGTGTTTGTGAACATCTTTTAGAAGAGGGAGACGTGAGGTGGTGAACTGAAGCCAGATTATTGACCAACCTGAACATTAATATTAAAATCACAGTGTTATATATGCCGCACTACATCACTGTTCCACAACCTTTAATTAGAAAAAGGTATTAAACAACTTACAGCAAATGGAAGTGGTACCTTTTTTTTTTTTTTTAAACCCCTGTTGTTTGGTGCAAGATCACAACCATAGAAACCCATTAGTTAGCAGCAAAATTTAATATTCATGAGGTGCTTGTGCATCAACCGTTTATGCTTTAATGTGGGTGCGTAGATGGTGGAATATGGATTTCATTGCCTTCAGGTGTGCCTGTGTAAGGGTTTTTATAAGTCTTGATATTTTGTGTGCACATGCACTTTTAGTATTAATCCTATGCAGTGCTTTGGAAATGAGGCCCCAGAGAGGCTGGAGAGAACAGAGCATTCTTGTTTGAACAAGTTTTGTACTAGAATGTCATAATGTGTTCATGTAGAATTAAGCCATTTTCAGACATGAATTCTGGAGAATTGGGTCCAGACATTTGCCAGATTTCATGTGGAAAATCATGCATAGAAACATTTTTTTTAAATGCTGCCATACAGTATCCCTAATGTGTCAATTTCAATATTGATCACACAGATGACACTCTGATATGATGTGTACTGGATGCTAGATTAGCTCAACTGACTCCTGAGCCATTAACTGAGCGTCTTACCTCTGGAGTTTGGACGTTTTTTGGAGTCTTCAATCTCTGTTGTGCCATGAAGCGGATGAGGGAGTTTGTCTCTGGTGAACCACGGACACCAATGCTGGATCGCCGCCTTGCCTTTATTTGTGCTAGACGAGACTTATCTAAAAGCAATATAGAGAAGAATGAAACTTTAGTAAGACTCACCTTAAGTCAGTGTGCTGTTAAGGTCACAACTCTGAACGTGGGTTAATTATGACGATCCTGCAATAAGATTTGATCATATTTGGTTTTCAATACACACAATAAGAGAATACAAACCCTACTGCGTTTTGCAGCTTTTCTTGTGGTCAGCTGTGAGGCCAGTGGGGGCTGAGCACAGCAGCAGAATCAATCCAAATCAAAAGTCTCTGGACCATGCTGCTCAGTGTGGAATAAAGACTGGCGCTCTCACCTTTGCGGTCCGCTGAGGCTGCTGGGGTGAAGCTCTGGACAGAGATGCCAAACCGATGGGGGGTAAGTGTGGAGAAATTCAGGGCGCCTGAAGTGCCTGTTAAAACAGGAGGGGTGCTCTCTTCTGAGGGGGACAACATTTCCCCCTTCTGAGATCCCTCTGGGCCAGCTGTGTTCATCTCTGTGGTTTCCATCTGCACAGTTTGCAAAGAGCTCAGGAGTCAACAGTGGTTAGGATGGGTCACAACAGAGAAACAGTCAGTCACATGTTTAACCATCATGTATTGTTCCACCACACCGTCTAGTGTGAACACAACTCCATGCTGATACGACGGTACGGATGGTAGTGGTCATTTATCTTTACCTGGGTGGTAATAGTGATCTGACATCCATCGGAGACAGAGGTAAAAACATCAGGCTGGTTCATAGTGAATGTGTTCATGGGTTGACTGCTGGTCTAAACAGCCCAGCAATGGTTGAACAAACACGGTAAACAAAGGCCAGAGAGGGTCACATAAGCTAACAGTAGCTTACTACGAGACGTTAGCTAGCGGCGTCAACACGAGTGACCAGAGCAGAGACAGCGGTGGCAGCAAATAGCGCACTTACCGTCAAAATCCAGAGTAAACGATAGAGGGGTCTGCTGCTGAAAAATGTAAAAACACTCTCAGGTCATAAAAATGTCATTCATGTCCTGGCACATGCTGCGAGAAATAAAACACGATTAAAAGAAAAAGGAGCCGCAGAGAGCGTTTCAAATTTCGCTCCACGCTAGAGCCTGGCGGGGAGTGGATCCCTCCGCGGAGATATCTGCGGCTCTAGTGCACACTTATTCGACTTTTAAAAAATACTCTGGGTGCAACAAAGTGTTTTGTGTATGACAAATCAAATGAAAATACACAAACAATAATGTGGTTTCTAAAAATGACGACTGTGAAGCCTTGACGCTCATTGGAACTAACTTCCGTATATTTGAAGGTTGAGCGAAAGACCGGAACTCGATTAATATGAACTGTCCAATAGGAAGACAGGACAGGACAGCGTGTGCTCTCTTAAAGTGATAGATCGATGATTTGGGCGTTGGTAATTAGATGCAGACACTTCACCATGCAGATGGAGAAGACTGGGATTGAACCATAGCCCTTCCACCACTGCCTCTTGACAATGTATTCAATCAAAAACCTCATATTTTGATGTGAATTACACTGGTTTACATCACTTCCAGTCCCCTCTGTGCAGCTGAAAATCAATAAGCCCCAACAGGTGGGTGAGGTGTTGAAAAGCTCAGTAAACCTTGTATCCACAAAGACGCACCCACGCTGTCTGGAACTCAGAGTTCCTCCTTTAGTGAGGTTTGAGCGCCTGTGGCACAGCTGACTCAAGGAGATCCGATGCAGCAGCCAGCCTCTCTCCACAGCTGGGACTGTCGACCACATGAAGCATGTGGCTTCTTCTGCTGCGCGAGTCAAGAGAAGGAAGCTCCAGTGTTGTTGTTATTGTCAGGCAGCACACACTGGGGAAATGCAACAGCTGGAGATGCTCGCCAGTGAAGGAACACTGAATCTGAGAAAGAATGAACCTGCCACAACATTTTAGGTTGTGAGTTTTAAACTCGCCCCAAAGGCACCGGCACACACGAGCATATGTGAGGTAAATCCCAGGTCAAAGTTCATCGAAGTTCAACTCAAAGTCACGCTGCTAAGTTGTTAACCACAGGAAGCAAATGTCCACTCCTCTGGCTGGCAGAGGGAATGATGTGTGTGACCGTGCCCTAATGCTGCATTCACACCAAGTGAAACAAACTGTTTGCAAGCAATGTGATTACATGCAAAGTCAATATAAAAACAGGCCTGGTAACTTATACATGAACGGCATCATTTGCCTCCCAGCTCCCTCCAAGGCTTTTCTGTTGCAATATTTTTTCCATGAGACGTAAGAGATGTGTGGAGCTGCCAGTGTTCTTGGTCTTTTCTCTTTTGTTTCTTAGCATCACAGTGACTCTATGACTAACAGAGGACGTTACTATCATCATTAGCAACATATCGGTTGCCTGCTTTCTCTGCGGCACCATTCTCAGCAGATGAGATGAGCCAGCCTAGCCTAGCTGGAGGTTTATTAGCTATTCTAAAGCTCTAGTAAGATCAACTTTACACCATTTGGTGCATTTTTAAACGTGTGTGATTATTTTCATGCAAAACAAAAATCTGTGGGATATAAATCATTCATTTGTGGTTTTAGCACGATGTAGCAATACATCTCCCACAGATATGCAGCAGGGGGTGCTGTTGTTACTGGAAACTAGTCATAGGCCTTGTTGTCATGTATGACTATAAATACAAATGTTGTGATAGCTAGAGGTAAAACTGCAACAAAATCTTACACATTACCTTTAAGGCTGGAGATACATTTGCTTTTAGCTATTTACATACACACACCTCAGTGGCTGCTTCAAATGCACTGTGCACATTATCAGAATTTGACACGACACATCCACGAGATGCAATATGCACAGGAACACCAGGGGGCAGTGTAGGGGAGGTACCAGACTAAGACACACTTTTATTCACTAAATGCAAATTTGATAGTTCTTTATAGTCTGAGTTCCATGGTGGTCCCCCAAGCAGAAAGCAAGGCAAGCATGTTGTGATGCATATGCAGATTATTCGTATCACAGTTCTCCTGCATTGAGCTCCATGTGAAACCAATTTTAGTAAGCATTGATTTTGAGATTCTGTGTGAGAGAAAGCACCAAAAACACTGAACCACATTTCCAATCTGCTTTTTGTCTAGCCCAGTGACTCGGTCAGCACAGCTCTGATAACCATGAGAAGATAACTGTGACACCTCTGACATCCAGTTCATTTTCTCAGACTTATGGAACTCCCCCAGCGCAACAGAAAACACTGAGGCTGTAATCATCATCCAAGTCCAGCCTGCTACTGACCTTGATGTGAAGAAATTGCCAAACCTCCTCCTTAACAAACAAACTCGCACACGTCAAGTATATCTCTATTTTTATTTGTGTATATATACACATATAAAAAATAAGGACATATGTACAATGATAATAAATATCAACATGTTTGTACAAGTGAAATAAGTTACTTAACATAGTTTAAAAACAAACATAAAAGTTCACTAACAGACCAGCAAAAATGGGGAAAAAATCAAACCGGGGTGAAAATAGAAAAATACAAATAATAATGTGAGAAAAACAGCAGAACTTAAAGCCTCATGGGAGAGAAATGTGATGAGCAAGAACTGAGGAAGAATTATATAAGCACTTTTTTTTCAAGCGTGATGCCTGTTTTCATTTTCTTTAGTTTAAGCAACATTTGAAATTAAAGTTAAAGCCCAATTGTAAAAAGAGAATCTATTAAGACATAACTACCAGTGTAAAGAGCTAACGTGTTTTTAGCTTTCCGCCTCAGGGAAATTAATACCATCAAGTGGGCACAGTTAAGCACTGATCAGCATCTACTTATTTGGTTTTACAGGAGCTGACAATTGAAATAATGGGTACGTTTTGGTACATTATTCAGCCTTGTGATAAAGTGAAGGTATCAAGAATCTGATCCAGCGGATCGCGACCCACTGCACTGGAAATACAGACAAACAGGAAGTCAGTAAGCACCCCGCCTTCTTTGTGTTTTGCTCGAGGGGAAAATTGGCAGCTCAAACAAATGTGAAGAAAAACATTGCGGACATAAGCTCAGTGTAGCAAAGTGGACGGACTGCTGAGATTTAAATATCGATCAGGAATCAAATAAGATTAATTAAAAGTATTTCAACAAGAACAAACTGCAGTCTACTTTGGCTTATTTCAAAAGGTGAAGAGGCACAGAAAAAGTAAACACGTTGAAATGCAGCCATGAAAATTCCTGTACAACCCTTGAACCATTAAAATCTGACAGATTTTGTTTGCCTTTTTTTTTCAAAGAGAGCATTAGTGTTCCACAATATTAGTGTCTGTAAAAGTCCAAAAACGGTCAGTCAAAATGATGCACTTGTACAAGGATGATCATATCAAAGATGTACAGTCCGCTTGCAGAGGATCATGCAACGCAAGGATGGAGAGCGGATGGCTGAGTACCTCCTCGACAGTGGGATCATGTTGGATATTCTACATCTTTCTCAGCGATCTGTACACAGTGGGACAAAAGAGAGTAGTTTTGTCCTGTCCTTTCCTCTTGCCGTTCTCCTCTGGTCCCAACAGACATGTCCCAGAATACACATTAGCCACCCCTGATGGACAAAGCACAGAAAGAAGACAAAATGATGAAGTTAGTAACAGCTTGGCCCACTATGACTTTATCACTTTCAAATGTAGTTTGGGCTGAATTTCAACCTTTGTATTGAAATTACATCAGAAACAAGGTTATATTTTTTTTGGACATGATTAAATTAACCATAAATTTTTGAGGAGATAAGCGTGCTTGTGTATTAGAGAATTTAATAAAGTTCCTCATTCTAAAGCGTCATTTGACCTGATGAGTCGCTGTAGATAAATATGCAAAAATATAAGGGTATATTTTTTCAGCAACTGTGAAACTACAGCCTGTTAGGTTTGGTCCAGCATCCTGCCTGAATCTTTCAAGAATAAAATTGTAATTAAACAGATGATTCGGTCGGACAAAGGTCTTCCCAGGGTCAGACCATTTTGATCTCTGGACGATTGAAATATTCTCTATTTGATAAAATGTTCCTGCTCTAAGCTTCAGGCAGTGTGCCGACCCATTTCTTATCTCTTGCCAGCCATGAAAGATTTTCTGATGCACCCGTCCCTCAAAACTTTAATAAAAGAGCACACGAGGAGAACGTTAGCTGTGAAGGAGCCTGGTCATATAGGGCAGAACACGCGCTATAAAAAGACCTGAAGTATACATCGATCCTGAAAAGACTGTGCTGGGGCAGAGTGGGGCTTTGACTCAAAAAACATCATAAGCGTGCTAACCTGCCAACCTCGGTAGATATAATGTTTGTCCCGTCTCAGGGTTGTGCAAGGTCACATTAGCTGATTAGCTCCTCACATAAAGTCAAGAGAAGGCTGATGGGAGTGTGGTGCGATTTACAGGTATCTGCTCATAAAACAAGATAATGAAATGAATTTGACCTGGTGGCGTGGCTAAATGAAAAGTCACAGGATCACCAAGTTACAACAATTCATCCTGAGGCAATCCATTAAAACAAGTACAGTCAGGACAGAATCAGGAGCCCCGGCTAACATTATAAAACACACGCTAACAGGAGGTGTTCCTGCCTTCAGCTTAATAAGTACCCTGATCTGACTTTCTTCCACAGATAAAACAGGCTACATGAATTTGTTCAGAGGCCAGATTCTACCAATCTACCAATTATGATGAATGAAAATACGACACGTCTGGGAAGTTGGGAATCTTCTGTCTTGTTGAGATTTAGATTATCTTGTTTGTTTTGTATAGAGCCAGGAGATGTTTAGTTCAGCTTCATGACTGGAAACAGCAAACCTGGCTCTGGCTAAACCCACCAGAGGCCTGCAGTGCACTAATTAACACATTATGTCTTGTTTCTTTAATCTGCACAAAACCTAAATGTAAGACAACGGGTTGCAGTGTGACATGTGATTATGTGCTGTATAATCTCTTGGCTTGGAGCAGTGACTGCAGTCTGTGACTTGTTTTTTGGCTTTTAGTTGGCTGAAACAAACAACATGTTTAATTTAATCAGTTTTTCACTTTTGGAAATAGTGAAAAGAGATTGAGTGAAAAGTCATGACTGGCAACCGACTCAAGATTGGTTGACTGCAAACTACTACTGATGTAATTTGACTACGCTAGCGACAAATCATGTCATCAGCACAAGATGGCAGCGTTCATATTTGAGATATTTTGTCTTCTAAAACTGGACACCCGTCGATGATCTTTAGATAAAGTCTGTGTTCTCATCTCATTCAAAGGGAGAACTTTTTTTAGAAAAGCATATTTGATATAGCATGTAGCATCATTCCTTTCAGGGACACACTGAAAAAAGTGAAAGTCAGATAAGCTAGACAAGCACACAGAATAACTCTTAACACAACGTTGAGCAGCACTAAATCTGAAAAATTTCAATTGGAAATCGTTAAAGGTTAAGACTCTGCCCAAATTCTGTTTGCAAGTATTTAATTAAGTGGAACAATACCTGTCAATGGGAGATGGCTGCTTTCCTCCTGGAGCCAGTAGTTTTCAGCGCAGCATCATTCTGTCCGTTTGTCCATTCCTCCGTTGACACTGTGTGTATCTGTTCCTCTGTGTTGGTGTGTTTTACAGTGCTCTTCCTCTGTATGAGTCCACAGTGGCCCTGGGTCAGTCTCTGGGCTTCGGTAAGAGGGAGGGGTTCCAATGGGGGGGGGGGGCGCATCACAAACACACTATAGTCCAGGATGGTTGGCATTTATAGAAGTGAAAAACGAGTGTGTGTGTGGGAGGGCTTCCTTCTTGGCAGTGTAAATTACCACCCTCACCAAACACAGAAGATATAAAGCACTTATTGAAACATCCACAGCGGTCACAACAGTGAGGGTTCAACTACATTCTCCATGCGTCATGTCTTCATGTCAACTTCAATTGGAAATTAAGTGTGCAATTCTTGTTCCGCTGCTAAGAGCCCAATGCAACAGCCTCTTCCTCTCTTTTTAAAGAGTAAACATCCAAAACAGGTCCCCAACCTAAACACATGTCAGTTGTACAGTGTGCAATATGAACTCGTAGTATGCTGGACTTGAACGTGCAGTGGCGGGGGGGGGGGGTCACCGTGCAGGGCCGAACAAGGAATGTAAGTGCTTGCCCTCACATAGTCAGTCACAGGAGGGGGGAAGGGGGGGGCATCAGTCACTTGACAATCATCTGAACACTGCTGTAGTCCGTAAGACATAGAAAAGGAACGAGTAAAGAACAACAAGAAATGTCTTTGTTCAAACCAACCATCACAACAAATTAAAGTGGAAGGGATCGAGCACTTCCTCCGCAGATAAATACAATGCGGGAGAAAGGACACAAATTGAGCAACGAAAGTCTTGAGAGATTGTCTTTCATTTGAAAAAAAAAAAACCCATTGCGCCTTTCGCTCCGATTCACTTAATTTTCCATTTAATTTCCTCTCTCTTTGTCTCTTGCTCTCTCTCCTCTCCGTCCCGTGCAGGGCTCCCGCTGAAGGGACGTGATTGTCGACTTGCTTCGAGATTAATTAGTCTTTTTTATACCGCTCTCACACTCATGGCTCACGAATACAAAAACGGAAAACGTGCTTCCAGTTTTTAAGTGCAGTAAGCTGAAAAAGTCTCAAAGGAAAAGAGAGAAAGAGAAAGAGTTTTGTTTCCAGTCAGCTGCGTTTGCTGCGTTTGCTGTTCATCAGCTGGGGATTAAAAGCTTCACTTGGTCCGCTCGATGTAAAAAGAAATGTGCCCTTCAGAAAACACGCAACGCCATTTGTTTGATTTCCATTCGTGAGGTGCGTTCAGGCTTTTTAAATACACAATTTACACAAGTGGTGATGCTGCCCAGAACACAATAATTACAGGAAAGTGTTGCCGAACACGATGTACGAGTGTTTATAATTAACATGCTGTGTGCTCTAAAAGTCTACAGTTAACCAAACGGGCATTGGCGGAGCGAGAGAGAGAGAGAACGAGAACTTGGGGAATTGACAGCTCATCAATGAAAGAGAGAGAGCAGGCATCCTCACATGGAGGGAGGTAGGTTGGTTGATTTGTTTTTTCCAACTCAGGAAATGAAGACAGAAGAGGATGGGCCTAGACGGACGACTCCTCCGGGTTTGCGTCGGGCAGCACGCTCCTCTGTTGCAGGGTGCGTCTCAGCTCTTCCTTGAAGGGGCTGGAGTAGTCGTTCCCGCCCATGCCGAGGCCTCCCAGCCCGCCGGCCCCAGCGCCAGCTCCGCTAGCCCTCTCCTCCCCTGCTGTGCTCAGGTTGAGGCGGATGTAGCCGTTGCTACCGGAGCCTCGGATATTGGTAAGGCTGAGACGGCTGGGGGAGTGAATGGGCTGGCCGGGAATGGCGCTGGGCGACGCCGTGCTGCTGACACTGTTTGGCCCCATGGCGTGACCGGGAACGATCTTCAGTGAGCCGTCCGAGTAGTAGTAGTTGGCGCCTGTTTCCCAGAAGCGGTCCTCATCGCTGGGCATCTTGCTCGGAACAAATGTGGGCGGCTCCTTGGGCAGAGTGATGGGGTACACCAGGGTGCTCTCAAGAGGCTTCATGTCTGCACCTTTCCCTAGCGCCAGCTTCAGCCTCCTCCGCAGGTAAAGAGCTGCGACGAGGAGCAGCAGGCACGCCACTCCAAGGGTGATGACCAGCACCCAGAATAGCCCCATGCTGCTGTCGGGAGCCCGCGCCTCCATGAAGACCGGGGCACTGGCAACGACGGCCACCTGGTAGCGCTCTGTCTGAAACTTGACCCCCTGCTCTTCAGAGTAGCAGATGTAGCGGCCGGCCTGCATCTGGCCCGCGTCGGGGATTACAAGGGCTTTGAGGGTACGGTCAAAGCGTGGCCCTCCTGCCTCTGGGTCTCCCAGCTGGAGCTCACGGTCGTTGAGAACCCAGTAGGGCTGAGCCAGGTTGGAGACCAGTTGGCAGGGCAGCACCATGTCAGAGCCCACCACCACTGTTACGTTCCTCAGACGGGAGTGCTCTGCAGAGGGAAGAGCAGACAAGAGCTTTAAGAATTATCATATCTCCAAATCATATTCTACAGCAGGAAGCTCTCTTCTGATTAATTCAACTCCTTCAGCTCAATTCAAATATATTCAATGTCCCTTTTTTGCTCGGAACTTCAGCACTAACAGCCAATTCCCACAAGGGGCCACGACCGTGATGGGGCCCCATACTCACCGGGGCTCGGAATGGAGACGGGCTTATCGAACTTGGCTTTTCCCCTGCTGAACCTTTCCAGCGTGAGGTCCTGTGACAAGGAGGAAGGGGAGCTGGAGTGGAAACAGCAGAGAGCAGAGCAGAACATTAATAATGGACCTCGGGGACGTTTCCATCCTCAGTGCTACAGCCAAGACTCCACCACTGTGCGTCAAGCTAAAGCCAACAACTCCAAATAACCTCAGCCTGAAGAAAACACTTACAGAAGATAATATCCAAATTGTAGGAACTGATAACCTTTGAATGCACTTAATTCGACTGATATATGTATAAGCCTTTTAAGCTGGGTCTACACTGTGGGACTTAAAAGTACTGCTCATTTGGATGAGTGTGTCTGACAAAGAACAAAAGGACGTTAAAGTATGTTGCTCACAGTGGTAACCAGGGACAAACACGCCTTGATCATGTGTGTCATACTGTGTTAAAATGTCCAAGAAAAGGCATTACATTTTTACATCTCCCTCTCCATCACTTCTTGCTGTGCAGTTGATTTCCTACAATTGCATTTTGCCATTTTGCGCAGACGCAGTGAGGGAGGGAGTTTGGAGGAACTGACTCTTATGCGTCAACTGTTCAATCCCTTGACCACAGTCTCCAATTTCACCAAGTGACAAGTGTTCGGGGGCATGTGGTCACTCCCCCCCCCCGTGAACGACTGAGGAAGATGAAGATGTTTCAGCCTCACTCAAAAGGCAGTCGTGTGACGCAGACATCCCTCATCGATATGCAGACAATTCCTCCCTCGCCACAGATTGTTTGGTTTTCACTGTAACATTTATTTCACAAAGCCGAGAGGAGAAATCACAGCTAAGTGTGAAGCTGTGAGGATTTTTCTGAATAGCTTCAGAGTGAAAGCCTGTTCATAGTTAGGAGCTGCTTATATGGATTCAATCAAAAACACAGATCACAGAAAGACTTTCTGTTTGTGCTCAGCAGCTTCCTTGATAATATCAGTAACAGGCCTCAAAAAGTTTTAGTGGTTTGAATCTGAATACACATGGGTCTAACCTGCGGTGGAGGTCAATGCGGACGCAGGCCCGACCCTCGCTGTCCCAGGCGCAGTAAGGATCCCGGGCGAGAAGACAGTCTGGCTGTGACTGATAGCGGCTGCAGTTGGCCAAGGGCAGCTGGAGGACTTCAGACCGAGAGCCAATGTACAAGTACTTCTACAGAGAAAAGAAGAAGAAGAAGAAGAAGAAGTGAGAAGAAGGAAGACAAAGAACAGATCCAGTCATCCAGAAACAGAAAGAGATGAAAAAAGAAGGAAAGATAAACACAGAGGAAGAGAGGGAGAGTGACTCAGTTTGGGGGTTAGAGGAGATAATGGGATAATGACTCTCAATTACAATAACATTCACTCCCTCGACCCTCTTCCAATCCAATCTGGCTTGCGCTCTTTTTCGCAAAAGCTGTTATAAAATGTCTGGTCGCGGCTAAGCCAGCATTAATGAGATAAGCAGTAGGCTTTCGGGCGGGGCGGACCCCATCAAAATTGCATCGATCTGCAGCCGCGCCATCGGGGAGCCGAGGGGACGCGGCCGGAATCAACACTCCGGCTCAGTTGATGGGGCCGGGAGACGGAGAAAACAACAGGGGCAGAGGTTCAATTCCCCCACCATGGTGAAGGGTTATAATTACTGCTATTGTGAGGAGAGTTGTGGATTCATGGAGCGAGGTAACACTTGATCTGACAAAGGGCGGTGTTGATAAAAAACATCTGGTGAGAGCCACCGGGCCGTGATTGTAAGTGGCTGCCAAAAAGGGCATTAACAGATCAGCACAGACAGAGTTCTCCTGATACCACGGAATACCAATGAATGAGTGACGCAACAGGAATGTGAGCTGCTTTTGAGGAATTTGGTCGAACGAGGACTGGAACCACATATGTTGGTCAGCGAGGAATGAGCTGGAAGAACAGTTGAATTTGCCAAACTTTCTGAACAGTAAGTGCTGGCATGGTGTCCAAACCACGTGCTGCTTTGTTAACTGGTCAATACAAAAACAAATGGAATTGCTTCTCATAAAAGCTCTAACTTTTTATTTTCTAATAAAAAGCCAAGTAATTGAATCTCTGTATCACACTGGACAAATAAAACGCAAAAAAATCCTTTTGCATTTTAAGGATGCTTGTTTTGAGTGGACTCATTACCACCCTCCCTTCTCTATGACGTCCTTTCACTCCGACTCCGAGCAGAAGGTTTGAAATGTGTATTTTCCATGTAATGAGGTTGGATAACTGAGGGACACACGTGAAATATATTCATTTGTCAAATTTCATGCTGCAAATGTTAAGCTTTGGGATTGTTCTCCTAACTGCTTGGCTCACCTAAAATGGAATGCAATGGCCTCCAGTCAGTCGTTGTAATACAGGATTTTTTAGTGTCCTAGCGCAGTTCAATCTAACCCTGCTAAAACTATCAAGAGAGAATGGCCTTGGTTTGAATGTTCCCCCGCAGGGAAGACATAATATCCATGTTTTCACGAGTCCTACCGGCGCGTTCATCTCAGTCTCTTTGCTCTTGCTGGAAATGGCTGAGAGACGCACTGTCCCTGTTTCCTCACCTTGGAGTGGGAGATGGTCAGGCTGTCCACCGGCTGTCCCGTCTCAAACAGCTGGATCTCCTCGATCACGTGGGCCTCGGAGCCGATGATCACCACCCTCTGCAGCCAGCCCTCCGCTGCAGCACAGAGAGGAGAGAAGAATCAGCTCAGCTCACGTCTGTTGTGCTCAATCACACTCTCAAATCTCCCCATCCCTTCTCGGCAATCTTTCATGACAGGCATAAAAACACGCATTTTCAAACTAATAGCTATAAAACTCCGATGAATCTGACTACAAACAAAAAACAAAAACACACACACACCTTTGACAGCCGAGCAGCTCATTTAAATATCATTGATATCATATCAAAAACTACACACACACACACACACACACACACACACACACACACACACACTGAATAATACACCTATGACAGTGCTCCACTCCATTCGAATATTAAAGATGTGTAAACAAACATCTGTGCGTGCACAGGACTTTCACTTAAATATTGATGATTTACTAAAATATTCAACAGCTCACACCGCGAGTGCCGGGCAGCTCATTTAAATATGCATGATGATATATTATGATACACAAACACACACCTCAGATGCTGAGACAATGTGTTTAAATATTTAAGAACAAACTCATCATGCATCGCTAACAAACTCTCTCTTTAGCTGCTGCTCGTAAACTATAGTGACTGCACAATGCCCAATCAACACAAGGTTTGGTGCTTAATTATAATATAACAATCAACTTTATTTAGATATGTTATATATTTCATCACTTAGGCAAAGGTGATGAGGGAATAAAACAATAAGATATAAAAGATTAAAATGCTGTATTAAAGCAATGACAATCAAAAGAAAGAGGGGATGTATGTTATTAAATGATGTACTAGTCTCACTAAAAGGCCTTTTTGTTCCAAGAATGTAATATTATGCCTACTGGTTTGTTTGTAAGTGGTTGTGTTTTTGTTAGTGAGCAGGATTATGCAAAAACTATTGAGCTGATTTCAACAAATCCTGGAGGAAGGATGAGACATGGATGAAATTTTTTTTCTCCTCCAGCAATTTGCCAGAGAACATTTTTTACATCCACATTTAGAGAAGTGATATCCACGGGTTTCAGCAATTATGTGGCTTGATTAAATTAAAGGGTACCGTTGGGCCTTGGTGGAGGTGTGGGCTCTGCTGAGAGCCACTCTAGTTGAAGGAGTGATTTAAAAGATATCACAAGCTTCACATCCTAGGGCAGAGAGTTCCAGAGCTGGGGGGGGGGGCTTGACTGAGAAGAGCCTGGTCACCTTTAGTCCTGAGCTGGGACTGACGAGCAGTCAGCAGCGCTACGGCCGAGCGTCTGAGGCGCACAGGAGCAGTAACCCAGCGATGTAACCGGACACTGAACCAGGGAATGTTTTATAGGTGAACCAGAACATCCAGGGGAGGCGAAGGCAGGGGGATATGAGCTTGTCTTGTTGTTTGTTAACAACCGAGCGGCTGGCTTAAAGAAGGTTTAGCTTCTCCAATAAATCGTGACTGACAGACAGTGAGTGAGTAGGCAGCAACAGAGAGAGAGAGTGTTGTCATCAAGATAATAGTTGTGATACTTACAATACAAGGATTAAATTCATGAGCAAGTTTACAGTAGTTTCTTGCTAAATATAAACAAAAAATGTTTTTGATGTCTTTCCTCTCTTCATATAATCCAGCAGTAACACAGGAAAAAAGTGCTCTCAGAAAATGTAAGATTCTCTTTGTGAATTCATGAAACTGCCGTCATCAAGTTGTCTGCAACTTTCATCAGCTTCGATTTGTCAAACTCTTCACACTCGCTGAAATGTCATACCACCCTGAAACCGAGCAAGACGGAAAATGAGGGAGGAAACAACTTCTGCTGCCAGAACTTGCAGCTGTGCGTGCGAGTCCATCTCCGGGAAGAACAATTTAAAGGTGAATTTAAGAGCGGAGACGCTGTTCGAGGCCTTTCAGCACCTCGGGTAAAGGAAACATTATCAAAGACACTGGCGTATGCGTATGGGGAGCCGCTGGAAGAGGAGATCCTGTGTTTCTTTCATGTAGGGCATTGTGAACAAGTTTAGCCTTCTATCACAGGGGGACTGTGATAGAAGGCGGGGTGACCTTGACCTGCCACGTGACTCCTGCTTCTCCCGTGTGGTCCTCTCGATTAAGAGACTGTCACAGATAATATGAGCATGGACCCTGTAGCCAACAGGAGGCTTAAGAAGAGGAAATACACACACACACACACACACTGCATAACAAGCGGCAGACATATCATCACGCTCGCCTCATGCTGCTTCGGGGACCTGTGTCATTTAATCCCTCAATCTAGGTTTTCCTCCTGGTTTGTCCTGGTCCTGGTTTTTCTGAAAAGCCGCCTAGACAGGCGCCTCCTCGCGCTCTCTCTTTTTTTTTCACATCAGCTGTCGCTACGCTGCAGCTAATAGCCAATCAAGCCCACAGCCCAACTGGCACCATGAGTGTGCGTCTGCCAGGGGCCCTGTTGAGTTTGTGCTGCGAAGCACGACAAGAGGGGACGACTGCCCTTGGCTCAGGGAGCGTGAGTGTGCCAATCTGTGCGTGTGTGTGTGTGTTGGGGTTGGCTACTCTGCTGGCCAGCAGAGTAGCCATGATTCCCACTGTTGTCACACTGTGAGCTGCCACAGTCACCCTGCTGCTGCAGTGGTCTGAATGTTAAGTAGTTAAATCTCTCCATTCATCAGACTGGCTACGTTCAAATTCCCAATTCCCTGGAAGCCACTGTCGGATCGGTGTCATTCAACATTCAGGTTGTGGGAGGGCCGGCTGATTTCAGGACACCAGAACACCACGTGGCTCAATAATGAAGTCGTGTGGGCGTAGATGTTTCTTGTGATGCATGAAGACGGATCTCACCATGCAAATCAAGCTGCTAATTGAAAGCCGTCTGAAGTGGGGCCAGATGGCGTGTTGTTTATGTCAGCGATCCTAACGGCAGTACCTGCTCACGTCTGCTGCCATGGACTGTACACTTCCATCCCGACATCACATGCTGTTTGCACACCCCCCCCAACACACACACACACACACATTAACGGAGGCAGACTAAGAGAGTCGCTAGAACTTATTTTCTATTCTAGAAAACATTCTGAAAAAACATTCTCACATTTCTCACTGTATTTACTGGAATATGTGGGTGATGATTCATCACGAACATCATCTTTAAAGCTGAAGGCTGGAGAGTGTGGGATTCTCATGGCCTGCTGTGTTTATTAAAGAGGCTTTGTGTCAAACAGCGCCATGAAGGCTACATTATCCGGGGAACATTTCTCTTTATTTGGATCTTTTCTAAATTGCACTGAAACTTCAGTGTGCTCGTGAGCTGAAGAGGAGGTGCCCTCCACGTCCGAACATTCCACGCATCACACGCCAACATAAAACTCTGAGGTCAGGAAAGAGCACGAAACTTGAAGATCAACTTAAACGCTCTGAAAAGGCTGACCTGCCATGGTTGAGGAAGTATGAATAAGTGTGAAGAGTTGATGGCTGCTCAGAACCTTCATCAGCAGCTGATATCTTGTGTTTTTGCCGGTGTCGTCTGTACCTGTGCCGATGAACAGCATGTTGTACGCCCGCTGGTCCAGGGCGCTGACGCGATCCACCGCCAGCCTGGTGAAGTTGACTCCCTTGGTGAGCAGCAGGGGGCGCGCCTGAGCTTTGTCGTCCATCAGCGGGTGCTTCTTGGCAAAGTTGAGCGTGGCGTCGGGCAGCTGCAGCGAGCTGTTGTAGCCGCTCTCCCTGTCTGAGTTGGTTACACACTGCAGCACAGACAGAGACAGGGGAGGGCAATGGAGCGAGCAGAGAAAGAACGGAGGGACAGGACGAAAGGAAGAGTGAGAGGGGCCAAGAAGGAGAAAGAGGAGGAAACTTCTTAGCTGCAGCTGGCGTAGGCTGGCGTGGTTAGCTGGCTGAGCCGCGACCGCCCCCCCTCTCCATCTTTCTTTGCTCTTGCTCTCACCTCCGCCTGCCATTACTACCCTTCCTCTGCCTCCTTTCCTTTCGTCCTGGGTCATTACATCCCCAGCTTTTTTTATGTCTTGCCAGCTCCTGCTGTTTTTCACTTGCATTGCCATGCCACCCATACTTCCCTCGCTCTCACTTTTATTTCAATTCCATCCTTTTCCTGCCGACTCATCCCTCCTTTCATGATGCAGTTGTAAATCAAAAGGCAGATGTACCAAATCATTACATAAAAATGCATTTTCCATCAGCTAATAATCTTTGCTTCTTGAATAACTGTACAGCGTTCCCAGTTTCTTACCGATCCAGGCCGTGGGACAGGGACAGGACCGGTGTAACGTCCCCACCTCTGAGACGCCTCCCTGTACTCCTTGTAGGATCCTTCAAACACCTTCTTCACGTCGCCCACCTGGTACTGGCACACAGCCGACACATCCACGTCGCCCCTGAAATACAGCAACACGGCAGGAAATGACTGGGGGGTGTGTACAAACCGGGGGAAAGAGCTTTCACGTCCTTATGGAAAATGTGACTTTCAATGGCAGCAGCAATGAACATGTATAGGAATCACATGGCAGTACATTATAATGAACCCGGAAGCCTGAACTGGCCACTTCTGATCGAGCATAAAGGAACAAATGTGTCGACGGCTCCTCTCTTTCTGCAGAGAGGCAAAGTGCTGCACCTCCTTCATAGGCCGCTGGAATCAGTCAGCTGGTGCTGCGATTCATGAAACACCTTGTATTCAGTGCTAAAGTTAAGGTCATGGGATTGATTGGTGTCTTTTGCTCATGTGGCGCTGCTTTTTCCGTTTCTGCTCCGTATCAACAACATCAACAACATGTCCACATATTTGCAGTGAATCGTCCAGATCTGCTCCTGCTGTTCTCACATGGGCTCATTCGAACATTCTCAGAAGATATTTTTAGGGGCTTTTACTTGGGCTAGTTGGATCAACCCTCTCACTTGAACATTTTTGTTCTCTTCAGAGAAGGTCAGGATTTGAGGTCAGCACATGTCGACACAAACACATAAAGTTATAATAATGAATCAATTTATAAGTAATATTTACAATTAATTAAGGGTGTTAATCAAATTAAAAATGAATTCCCTGAAACAAGCTTAATAAATTCCCTCCATGTCAGTTACTCAGGAAATAGCCACGTCCCACAGTCACGGTCTATTGTCTTTGTTGGGACATTTGTTGAGGTCCTGCTGCTCCAGTTCAGCTTTGAATTCATTCTACAAGTGCTGCCGCAATAAGGGAAAAGCTGCACACAAAGAAGTTTGTGTTAATTAATTCACACCAAGTATTTTGTCCAGTGAGGAAAGTATTGTTACAGTCTGCCAGGCCCTGCTGCAGGGACAGACCACGGTTTCTAAAGGGGGGGGGGTGGAGTGTTAGGGAGTTAAAAAGCTCCCAGTTTCGCTCAGATTGCAACTCGAACTGCGAGTCATCATTTACATAATGTCCAATTATCTTAATGTTATCTCTATCAAAGCCAGGGGGCTTTAAAGAATCCCCAGCGAGTCATACAGAGAGAAATGATTAGGCCTTTTTTCCCGGCGCAGCAGTATGGGAGCTCTGAATGAAGAAACAAAGCTTGAAGTTCAAAGCTGGTTCACTTTGTGATATGATATCTTATTGAAGAACACAAAAGACACACATCAAAAGGCGCTGCCCGCAGAAAGACGAGGGTAAGTCTCCAACTCTCCGCCGAAGAAAACCTTGTGCCCTCGTTCCTCCTTCTGTGTTGATAAGTACCTCCTTAATGCATTAATGTTAAGTCCAACCAGTGCCCATGTTTACTCCACTGCTAATGAGACGGCAGCCAACTAAAACTAAGTTAGTGCGATTAACCCTTCTAATGACGCCACAGTGGATGATGTTTGTGTTCTCATGCATGATGCTGTCCGCCATACATTTTGAATGAGATTATTTATGAGTTATTATTGGATCAAGCTTTGCAGGATTGCGGTGCAGAAGATGTGAAACACCACAGAGAGCGAGGAGTGAGCCTCCGTCAGCTCAGACCTCCGGCTGTTCCTTTAGTCAGCCTCCTTCTGGCTGACATCAGGTCGCAGGAAAATAAAACGGATGAGGTGGGACTCAGCGTCGCTCCTCAACGGGAGATCGGGGGACTCTTCTGCCCACATCATTGCAGAGAGCTGGCTCCGTTTCAATAAACAAGATTGAGCAGTTGCGCTCTACGGGGGCGGATGGAGGCCGACTTTGTGTTTGCATCAATGATGGACAGTGTTTACCAAGTGTTAAAGTGTGAATTGTGTGTTTGCTGTTCCTGTTTACATCCATCCAGATGAAAATTCAGGTCATCGGCTGTTATGTGAATGGGATTTGTTGTTGTCCTGAGCGTCACAGAGGTGCAGCTGCCGTTCCATTGCACAATCTACGCTGCATCCTGATAATTCAGCTCCTCTTTAATCTCACTGACTTGTGCAGAATTACATCTGGTTTTCTGTGATCAGTCCCACAGATATTCAGCAGGAGTTAGTAACTGATACAAAACAGCCATGACCTGAACAGGAGGTGGGTATTTAAAAGGGAGATTTAAGAGATGAGATTAATTATTATTCGACCAATAAGTTAAATTCTGTGAATCAATTGGGCTCATTTCAACAGAAATTCAGCAAGTTGCAAAGAGAACACAAAGCCAACAAATGTTCAAGTAGAAACTTAAGAGTTTACCAAAAAAGTTTGTTTTGCTAAATATCTGCATTAACGTGCTAAGGGCGCTAAACTAAAAGATTAGCCAGACTTGGTCTCTAGTAAAAGCCCAATGACACAGGAACCAGGCTTCCTAATTGCACAAAGTGTATAACTGGAGCCATCGAGTCTGACTCATGATTTTATTAAAAGCAAAGTATCTGACATCTTGAGTAATTAACTCACATTCACCGCAGGTTACTGCAGACGTCTGTGTCAGTGCCCGCCCCAACTCACCACTGTGCGTGGAAGATGCCGTAGAAGGTGGTTCCTCGCCAGTCCAGCCCCGGCAGCGTGAACACGGCCCTCAGGTTGTTGAAGGAGACGTGGCGCTCTGGGAGGGAGCACTCCAGCCGGGCTTTCTGGAAGGTGGTCCACTTCTTCTGCAGGGTCCTGGTGCCGCCCAGATCCCCCTGAAAAAGGACGATGTTATCAGTGAAGCGGAAATATTATGTGCAAGTTCCTTTAAGGACCTTCTTCACCTCAAAAACGAGTTGATTGCTGTTTACGAGTTCGACATGTTGTGTTACAGATCCATCCCCTGTACTGAGTGGTTTTATACCACGCTAACCAGATCATGTCAGTCACGGCCCAACGTTCAGCTCACACAAGACCGATGTGGAAGCCTGAGACCTCAGGGTCACAGAACGTGAGAGGGGACACGACAGCGAAGCAGGAGACATCCTGTCCAGCACTAACTGGATGTAACATTTCGGTGAAAGAACCGTATCAGGGGCATTATTAACTGAAGCCTTGTCTTTTTTTAAATCTTTTTTTTTTAAACTTGTCTGTCTGGAGGGCAAGATGGAAATCTTGTGACTGCTGCAAGAAGGTTCAGGAGACAGAAGATCCATTATCGAGGGAGAGAGAGAGAGAGAGAGAGAGAGAGAGAGAGAGAGATGAGAAACTGTGTGAAGCGACCAAACTACTTTTACGGTGCTATACTTACACGTAAATGTGTGCAGCGTCATTCCTCACGGATATATCCATATACGTATATGTGACGATCACTGGGTAATAGTTTTAAACTAAATTGTGTTTTTACTAACTGTATTTATAGTTGCCCCTCACTCTCACTGGTCATGAGACACAGACAAGCCCTGTTTGTTTTTGCTATCTGCTGTATCAGTACCTTCACCCAGCCATAAAAACACAGGGATAATAAATGCAAATAGTCGTTTTTCAGCAGTTAGATGTAGGCATTGTGCGGCAACATCAGCAGGAAGCCCTGAATTATTCAGCGCCCCAGTCTCCAGCACAGATCATGCGTGTGCGTCTGTTTCTAATTCGATCCAAAGAGCTTTTATTGTTCATCACAGCTCCGACATGAAAGGGAACTTCCCATAAAACACTGCATTTATTGTACAGTCAATTGCACACATCTCCGCAGACTGCTGACAATCTGTCTCTGTGCGAGTCGGTCTAAAGGGGACTGGGATTATATGGCGTCACCTAAAGAGGGTCAGTGGAATCATACATAATAAAAGAAAGTGTCTCAAGTCTCAGTGAGTGACTCCTCAGATGTCTGGGCATGATCGCCCTGATATACTGAACCTAATCCCCAAAGCTAACAAGGCCATTCATTAAGCAAATTAATGTGTTAATTACCAAATTAATCTATGTCAATGCAATTATCTGCCCATAATGCTGGTGCTAATGCACCCATTTGTTTGTGATTTATCTAAATATAGGGTGAATCTGGGACCTCCAGCCTTAGTCTGTTCGGTTCAAACAAAATTAAGTCAAGAAGACTTTTTTTAGAGGTTCCAACTGTGACACACACACACACACATATATATATAGTAACTGAATACATTTTCATCTTCCTCATCCTTTTGAAAATGGGCAATTTTGAGCATGGCGAGCATGAAGCAAGTTCATTTACGCTTCTAAAAGTATAATAGGTGTCCCAGATGATAAAATTCTGGCAGAGTTTTCTTTTTTGGCACAATGAACAGTAAAAGCTGTGCCGTGCCTCTAATGTGTAAATGAGATTTTGGAAAAAGTGGCAGAAGTTCAAAATGCAAAAAAAAAAAATTGACTTCAAGTTCACTTTGGTTGGTTTTAGTTGCGCTATGTGAACACAATGGTGGAATTTCACTTTTAAGAGCATTTTGTGTTCTCAGCTCTGGCAGTTTTTATATCTTACTGCTAAATATTTGACGAAACATTTATTTTTCTTTGCATCTACACTCAGCTGTTGAAGTAAGTTCTGTGCATCGTCAACTGGAGCAGGTGCAGTCGAACAAAGTGCTCACAAACATCTGTCCAATCAGCAGCAGGAAGAAGGACTCAGCTGATTTGAAGTGACGCATGCATGAAACTACCAATTTGCAGCCAGGTCTTGTTTCGCGCTTAAACATCCATCCCCGCTCGCCGTTGAATAGTCACTCGCAGATTGATTACCGCTCGAATTAGTTTGTACTTTTCGCTTGCTTCCCTCATTAATAAACTTCCACCGCTACGCGGAACAGGGAGTGAGGATAAGGTGCTTCTCTGAGGAGATCCCTAATTGAATGTGCTCCGAGATCAGTTGTGATTAGTGTGGGCTACCTTGCAGACACGGGCGACCCTGGCCACGGTGAGCTCTGTGTCGCAGTCCAGCTCCAGCGCTCGCTCGCTGAAGAAAAAGTAGATCTTGTCGTCGTCGCCCTCTTTACTGCCGCTGCTCTCCCTCACCAGGGCGGAACCCACAAAGTCTGGCTCTGCACACACACACACACACACACAGAGCGAGAGAGAGAGAGAGAGAGAGAGAAGTGTCAGATAATGTACCAACTAGTAAAGACATGTAGAAGTCAGAGTAGGATAAAGAGGAAGCTTCAGCCCATAGGATGCAGGATGTGGACTGATTCGCATCACACACACACACACACACACACACACACACACACACTTGACACCTCCATCTCATTCCCTGCCACCTACGCTCACCTCTCTGTCTGTTTTCTATCATCATTCTCCTTCGCTTCATCTCTACTCCAGTCATTTCTCGCTGCCTGTCTCTCCAGTGCTCCCTGTGCGCAGTCCATTTTGTCTTTCTGGTTTTATCTCTTGTCCTCCCCTGCTCCCGTCTGTCTCAGATTCTCTCTATCTGGTCTTCATTAGGTTCGCTGGCAGATGAGGACTCTTTTTGAACCGAGGCAGCTGGAGGCTTGAACCATTTTTAATGCAACGGTATTTTATTTTTTAACATAAGGAGACATTGTTTCCTTAGATGAGCTGTTGTTTTCAGTCTAAAAGCCTCTGAACCATCATGGGACACGATACAGCGCAAGAACCAGGCCAATTAACTGATTTTAAGGCGAGCAGAAGAAGCAAGGCTGGTTTAATTGCAGGTCTAGTCGTTATTAAAATCTCTGTATCAGCATGAATAAAATTTGCACATCAAACATGCAAACCTCAGCCTCGCCTGCGTTCCTCCTTCCTTCCTCTCTGTCATTCAGTCTCCTCACCTCTCTATTCAATGCCGATGCTACACGCTCTTTCACCAGCCATTTCCCTGCTGCAACTTCTACCACCACACACACACACACACAAAAGATAACGATCCTCTGCTGACACAGACCTGCATTTAATTTCCTGCAACCCAGTCTCTTGTTCTTTTGCACTTTTATGAGGTTTAAAAAAAAATAATAAAAAATGAAAGCCTGTTTAAAAGTTCCTCATTATCAAGCCTAATGTGATTTGTATGATTTGAATACTAATGTAATTTGTCAGTGTCGTCGCATTTTGAAAAGCATGGAACAGCCTAAAGCTCCCGCATATTTTCCCCATCAATTTAAAATTTTCTTTTGAGTGTAATTTTTCAATATTAAACGTGACAGGATGCTAAACCCTTCCCCAGCACACTGCAGTGGACGAGGGGATAATGGGTTCCTTTGTACTGTTGTCTTCCTTTATCACCTTCACAAAACCAACACTCACTCAAATGCACACGCACACACACGCACACACACACACACACACACACACACACACACACACACATACACACACAGGGCTGAAGAAAATCATTAAACAGTCTATTAAAAAATGGGAAACACTTGTATGTGAGCTGCACCTTTGATGCCTGTTTGTCTTTGTGTCCAGTTCCTTATAGGTTTTTTGAAACCACACATCCAAACACACACTGCACAACCCGCGGTTGACACCAGCTATCGAACACACATTGTCCATTACCTGCTCGTAGTTCAAACACTGCAACGAGCAATTAGAAATAATTTAGCGTGGAGAAAAAGCTACTTACTCCTTTTAACTTGCGCTTATGAAACTGACTGCAACACTTACATTCTATAGAAAGCAACCAGTGGAGGGTCGGGTTAGAGCTGAGGCTCGACTGTCTCCTCTGCACTAACAGAAGAGAGCTGTTCCTTCTTCTACCTGCAACATTAACTGGGACATGTGTGCAGCATTCGGTGCCTATTTAAAACCATCTTATATGGTTGACTTTTTGAATTGTAAGACACCGTTTCTGCCCTGTTGAAGTTAAAAACCTGCTGTTGTTTACTTATAATCATAATCAAAAACTCACTGAAAACGTAACAGGTGGAGCAACATCATAGTTACTTAGCAAACTTTCAATTCTGGAAGGAAAAACAACGACTGGCACGTTGAGGCTGTTGGTACTTCGTATTTTTTTCCTTGAGTAGTTTGTTTGTTGTTCTCATATTTTATTTTCATTGCAAACTTCTGTCTCTGGCAGCCACTGCTTTCGGTGACTGCCCCTTGTGTAACCTTACCGTTGAGCCAGGCAGGTAAGTACTCGCTCTTCATGCTGTAGTGCTGCTGGCCCAGGTTCCTCAGAATGACTGGCTCCGTACCCAGGAAGTTGTTCAGCGTTGCAGAGTACAGTTCCTTATCTGCACCAAACAAACAAACAAACAAAAAAAACGAGCTTTAGCTCAGAGCTGTCTCCTCCTCAAAGCCCCATTGTACGGCGGTCGGAGATACAGCACGGAAGTAAGAATGGAAAACCGGTGTCGTAGCTTCACCGAAGCTGTCCACGCTGAAGCAAATGCCGCATGCAGAGTGAAATTACACTTGTGGGCTCTCTGTGCAGTCGTAGAGAGACGCAGCAGACGGGAACTGTTGCAGGAGTGTGTGGATGTTTAATGGGCAGCTTGTAAAGACATGGGACTCTTCATTATGATATAAACACAACTGCTCATATTTCTTGTGGTGGAATCCTCCAAATGATACTTGCCTATGTAATAAAAAGTTTGTTTGGTTTGTCTTGTCGCAGGATCTTTTGAATACAGTGTGCATGTAAATACAGCATTATACACACACACACATACTTACCCACGATCAGGCCAGTGTGCCCCTTGGCAGGGTCATACGGGCATTTCCCCTTCCCATCCTCCAGAGCTGCAATGTTGAGGGTAAAATAGTCTGCATTCTGCAAGCGCACACACACACACACACACAGTGTTGAGGACATGGTTGGTTTGTGGCCATTATGTGTTTTGACCCTAATGACACAGCAGCAAGCTCAGTCTGTCAGTAACAAAGACCATGGCTTCCTCCCTCACCATGCTGTCCTGTCACATCAGCGTCACATGTATGTACGCGCACACACACACACACACACTCTATAACCTCACATTCAGCTGTGTGAGATACTATTTCCATTCCATTTATTATTATTTTGTCGGTGTTTGACACCTGCCAGCACTGGTTTGCTAAGACTCACTGCTTGGGGAAAAGAAAATATATTGCAGAACGCGCGCACACACACACACACACACACACACACACACACACAGGCAGGTATTCATGCATACTCACCACGTAGGTACATTTGGGCTGGAAGGCGTACGTGCCACAGGTGTAGAGGTGTGTGTGGTTGTAGCTCTGCAGGAAGCGGATGTAGTTGAAGCACTCGGTCTGTGAAGGCATTTTCGGGAAGGTTGTCAAATAATGACACGGTGTTATTCTGTCCTCTGCTGAGGGGAACATCAGGTTGACTGTCATCCTCCACCGTGACTTCACTGAAAGCCCAATTCACCTGAAATGCCCCAATAACCTTGAAAGGAGATGTTTCTGAAAATGTCTCCTCCTAATTTCACACATTTTATTAAAAATGAGTGAAATTAATTGGTCAGAAGATGTGGATCTTTCTTTAATTTTCGGGGTAAAAGTAAAGTAGTAAAAGTTAAAGACGCTGAATCCCGGCGGCCTCCAAGATTTTGTTCTTTTGTGTTGTGGGGTTTGCTGGGTGACATCAGTCAACTTAAATATCGTAATGCAAGAGTTCATGTGCCGTCGAGAACAGAGTCTTAATAGATATTTTAGCGATGCAGCGACATTGCACATTTACAGCAAACAAAAAAGCGACAGATTGTTTCCATTCAAGAGATATGTGAGCAATTAGCAGCATAACATATGCGCTGTTTTATGGGAAGTGCCCTCTAATGTTGGCACGGCGATGAACAATAAAGCTCTTTGAATGGAATTGGGAACAGATGCTCTCACATGATTTGCACTGGAAGAATGAATTATTCAGTGCACCCCGTTGATGTTGCCTCCGCAGTGGCAAAACAATATCAATACGGTGGCTGTAATACAAGCAATAGGATTTTTTAAAATTAATATCTTCAGCTCCTGCAATCACTGGGGATAATCAAGATGGGATGTGTCAGGCAGACGGGCCGGTTTCAAGCCCACAACAACATTATATTAAAGGACAGATCATTAAGCATAATGATGGGCTGTGTAAACACCATATGGTGGTTATTGCACGTGGACTAAACACCCGTTACCATGTGTATGTTAGCATTCACCGATATTACAGGCCATCTCCATCACACATGATTTTTATCCACCAAAAAACGGAAAACTGTCTCGAAGTTTGACTTTGCATCAGAGCATTTTTAAAACTGCGTTAATCGAATTCCTCCGCATGTATTTTTTACTCCAGTTGGAGTCGATTTCACTTAAAGCCGCCACCGCTTCAGCCCGAAAATGAACCATTTCCCCTTCTGTTTAAAACCACATCAAAATTTGCTGTTGTGCAACGTGAGGCGTTTTATCTCCATTTCAAAAAGCTCGGCGTGATTCTATGAAATATTTAAGGAGACTTCTTGCAAATGCACTTTATGCAGCCTGAGCAGCGGGAGGCTCTCGCTGAGACTTAAGTACGGCGCTGGGGCCGAGTCTCTCTGTGCATGAATTAACGCTGAATTACTTCCCTTTTAATAACATTATAAAATCAGGCGGAAATAGGTCTTTGAATTAGACTGATTGAGGACTGCTTCTCTGATTAAAGAGTAATCCACACTGCAGCAGATAAAAAGCAGGTGTGTACAGTTTGTATTATGTACTGTGGTGCAGTCAATATATAATGTATTGACACAAACTGTGTGCAGGGTTTATAACTCTTGCTTAGTATTCTTTAGAGAGAGACCTCCATATACGTTCTCTTGATCATGAAACTGCCTGAAAAGTTGATTTAGCGTGGGAGCTCTTCACTGAGAGCTAGTGTGGGGACTGGAAGGTTTCCAGTTTTAAGAGAAATGTGGGGAATGCTTCTCTAATAAACTCTAGTCTTAAAATCGCCACAGGTAACCACGGTGACTCTGTCAGCAGAAATCCACATTACCTGGTTGTTCTTCCCCTTGGCAACACACTCCCTCTTCTTATCCTGCGGAGCCGGCCAGTCGATCTGGGGAAGTGACAGAGACAGATGTGACACATCAGCAAAGACGACGTCTGCCTTCGACCCGGAAGTAATAAAATACACAAGTATCTTATGTATCAGAGCGTAATTTCCATTTGTTGGAGTAGATGACAGACTGTGTATGAAGATGGATGACTTGCTCCGAACAAGTGAAGCCAAAGTGTCTCAAACGCCCCCTGGTGGCTGTTTGCAGTACTGCTCATACACCCATCAACCACTTTGGGGCACACCATAATCACATCACATGTTTCTGATCCTCCACAGAGACACATCATTTATTTGCTGCCACTTTGCTTAAATTTTGCCAAAAGACACTTGATCACTACAGCTCCTGTAACCATGGTAACAGCCACAAACTCATTCAGCCATCAGACAAATCATGTAGAGTACCAACTGATGATGAATGCACTCTAACGGACAAAGGCGCGAGCGTGGAAAGGGTTTGATCGATCACGTGGGTGTGAAGTAGTTAAGACTGGAGCACAAGTTGTACTAGTTCACCCTGAACCAACGATCCGGTTAAATCAGTGAAGATTGGACGGAGCAGTCCAGGTAGTTCTGGGACAGAGCTGCACTGCAGACTCCCATCGTCAGCCCCTGGCAACGGTGCTAGTGAGTCAGCCCCATCAACAATTATTGGTAGGAAAGTGTGAGGTCCTCTCTGCAGTGAAAGTCCCTGATGGCCACACTGTTGTCAACAGGAAGGAGAATAGAGAAATCAGTTCTGCTAAAAAATAAAAAAATAAAAGGACGTCAGAGGAAAATAAAGGTGCACATCCCCCCCTTGTACTGACGACCATTATCATCCAGTATTATTAACAGTAGCTGCTTTTAATGATTGTGACTCAGAGCTTAATTTTTCTCTATTGACAGGTCTAAGACATGAGCTGTATTTGCCGAGGCGTTTCCAGACCATTCGAAATAATTACACTGGCCGTTAGAGGCTGAGAGCTGCTGTAATTTCACAATTAAAGTCTTGATTTACTTGACTGGATTTCAACCAACAGCAAGCCAACAACGGATTATTGCCACATACCAGCCGTCGTAAACCTGAGTAATACTTTCTTTTATGTGGTATAATAATAGGGACTTTTAATAGTGGAGAATAGGAAATAATGAAGCACCTGATCGACCATGAAAATTAACTTTGGTGTGATCCAAAATCTGCCGATCCTAAAAATGAAACAAGCTAAATAAGAATTAGATGGTAAGTCATACGAGAATTCACTTTCCCTCCTTGGCACTGTCCACTGAACACGCACATTTAACTTTCACACAGGTTGACTGAAGAAGTGAAGGCGTTCTAATCACTACATTAATCCTTAGGATCTGTGGCTGTGAAATATTATCTTCAGGATCTGTGGAGTTATCTATGGACTCTGGCCTTTGAATAAATTATCTGAGAATATATTAAACCCAGCAGCACCAACGGTTTATTGTTCATTATAATTTCTCCCAAAGGGATTCTTATTTTTCCCTCGTCTGTCTCAACATTATGACACAGTGAGGACAAGAAAATCTATTTCTTCCACTCATATCAACAAGTAGCAGCAACTTTCATTGTTCATGGCAAAGATCCTAAAAAAGAAAAGAATCTCTCTCACTTTAACCCACGGAACTAATAATGAGCTATGCCCCCCGAGGGCAAAGGTCTCAGCTGGTCTTTGTGTGACAGTTAGACTGTAGAAAGAGAAAAGAACGCTCTGTTAATATCAGTATTTAATGTGAAACGTTATCCCAACATTAAAATTGAAGTGGAAACATTTCACTTGGAAAAGAAGTCAGTGAAATTACACGGCCGCATTTAGAGGAGCCCATGCTAATCGCTTTGGCCAACAGCACCTGCATAGCGAAAAAAACAACAACCTTGAGCTGAACACGAGTTCACAAGTAACTCAAAGTGCATGCTGGGAATGTACAGTGATCTGCAGAGCAAGCCAAACACATGATTTGAAGACGTGATCCGTGTAAATGCTTTAATGAGATAAATGAGCGGCCTAATGTTGCAGAGCTTGTGAGGATTCTATCGGAGGTGTCTGAGCTATCGCGTGGAATCACCGAGCAAAATGAACAGAGGAGACAACGGAACAATGGACGATCAACATGGGACAACTAAATGAAGAAAGGACCTCAGGGAGCTGTGGCTGGAAAAAAATCGAAATCCTGGGGAAATAGACATTGTTTGAAAATATAAAAGGAAGAAAGAAAGAAAGAAAGGCATGGAATGAATGAAGACAGACCGCGAGCATGGCAGCCGAAGAGGAGGAAAGAGGCAGTTAGAGGAAGGAGGAGTGCTGACAGAGTGATGGGCAGATGGTGACAGAGGAGATGGACTATTCCCTCGTCCTCCGTCCGTCATTTCTCTGCGTTGGCTCTTTTACTCTACATCACACACTGGAGGCTGACAACAGGTGGCCTTATCATTACTGTAAGGCTCATAACCCTCACTCTCACAGCCTCCGCATGTGTGTGTGTGTGTGTGTGTGTGTGTAATAACAGCTTATTACATTGGAGAAATCAGACAACGATCCCCAAACGGCTGCAGGCTGCTCTCTACGCCTCAATTGGACTGCTGTAATTGTATTGATTGCAATACGGACCCATTACAGAAGCAACAAGGCGAGAGGAGATGGAGTCTCTGAGGCGCCGGCATCTCTGTTTGTGCGTGAGTGTATAAAGTCAAGTCAAGGTGCTTTTTAACAAACTGCTTCGCCCTTGACTGCCTTGCAGAAAAAAACCAACATCCACAAATTAAAACAAGGACAAAAAAAAAAAAAACCCTATTGAATAAGTGCATTGCAAACTTGGAGAAAAAGGTCTGTTTTATTTGTAAGTGACACACACGTTGTTCGGGTAGAGGTGAAATACTGGAGCCTGTAGCTAAACATATTATGATCTTAATACTTGGCAGCCGACTCACACCATTACTGGTGGAGGCTTTTAGCACCTGATAACACAAATAAGCTCCAATAATGTAATGACCTGGCACAGTGTCAGGTGAACAGATTCCAAATCCAATGATTTAAAATAAATCCTGATTAACAAACAGGAAACGGATCATGAATATTCTTAGAAACTTTCTAAATCATTCTGATGAAATACTGAGCATTGTAACATGAAGCATTGGTTTTGAAAGTTTTCAATCTTTTCATAAATTACACCCTCACAAAACAGCTCTTCTGACCCATTCAATGACCTTCTACTTTTGGTCTGTGGGCTTAAATACGCCTCAACAGTTTGGTTTATCCTTTTAAAAACGATTTATTTAATAAAACCGTACTTGGACCACTACATTTTTTTCTGCTTGCATGTTGGAAGAAATAACCCTCTTGGCAAATTATTTCTATTATTTTTTTTTTTTACACTTTGAATGTTCCATTTTAAAAGATTTACTCATCCATTTTTTTTAAGCTTCTACAAAGCCTGAAGATCCAACAAAAGAAACACATCAGGCCAATAAAAGCTCGGACAACGTCGACTTAGTTAGGGTTCTGTAACGTTTCTTTGATTATCTGCCAGATTTTTTGGGTGAGTTCTCAAATGGCCTTGAGTCCTTAACAGAGCCATAAAAAAGAAGCAAGGTCAGTGTGAGCTGCCCATCATGGAGCCCTGTGAGTCATTCTCATGTGAGCTTGCATTGGAATAAAAGCCTTTCAGAGTGTGTGGGTGTTTGCAGCGGCGGTGTCACGGATATAATTGTTTTTCCTCCCTCGTCCGTATTGAATTCTTGTACATTTTAATCCTTCACGCTTGTTGAAAATAACGCCTTCAAAGTTTGTTTGTGTGTTAAGGATTTTACACCCAAAGAAACAGGTTCTAGTTCAGTGCTAGTGCTTAGTTGGCTCTAATAATGTTCTTACCAAGAACCTGTTTGGTTTTCCGTCGGCACGGAGCCACGTCATTGCGTCACCTTTTTGAACTTGTGCTGCAGCCGTCTCCCGCTGGAGCCTTTCATAGCCCGGTTTGGTCCGCGAGGCTCCGTGCAATTTCCCCTGCATTTCTCCAGACGACCACAGAAGCACCGGGTCTCCACCTCTGACCACTGCTGCTTCACTTTTAACTCCTTTCAGTTTTGAAAGTTCAGTGAGAAACTCCGCATCACAATCGTTACGATAACCCCGCCCCCCGCCTCCTGACGCAGTCGGTGCTTCACTCTGGCCCAGCTATGAGTTGGTGCCTGCTAAGCACCGGTATTTATCACCTGGAGCCAGTTCTTTGTTGGTGGAAACAGAAAGAACTGGTTCCAACCTAAGCACTAGCCCAGAACTAGCCCCAGCACCAGCTCGGTGGAAAAGCCCTGTGGGTGTGTTACCTGTGGGCGGAGCTGCCTGCTGATGTCGTTGGGGTCCAGGGCAAACAAAGCCTCCCGTGCTCCCACGTACAGGACCCTCTCGTGGTCGGACAGAGTCAGCATGCTGTAGTTGAACACCCCCTGGATGCTGAACCTCGCCATGCTGTCCAGCACGTCTGATGGAAGAAGACACACACAGGTGCAACATTACCTGACTGATAACAAGCGACGTGCACAGCATCCAGACCTTCCGTCTCTCAGCTGGTCTGCTGAAAAAACGACAGACCCTGGAAGAACATTTCACACTCCACTTGGAGAAATTTGTCGATGTCTCTGCTTCCTCACACCGCCGAGCCTCGCTCACCGCCCGTGGCCTCGTGTCATTCATCCTCATCGCTCCCACATTTCTCCTCTTCATTAAGCGCAGTGTGTTGAATCACGGAGCGATCAGACGCTACCTCACACAGTCACAACCTCTCCGAGCTCTCGAACCCTGTGGCCGGCTCATCTGCTCTTGCATTTACTCGTTCCAGATTTCTGTTTATTGTCCTTTCTTTCAATGTTTGGGTAACCTCGTTAAAGCGAAGTGCAGATTATAAATGAACCGACACCCACTGGAGTCTTGGAGCTCAAGCAGCTGTTCAGTGAAGAAAGAGGCTTGTAGGTGAGTAAAGATATTAGCAGGTGAGACACCCAGGAGCCTTCAAGAGTTTATAGAATAGAACAGAATGCTTTTGTTGTCATCATACACAACGCACAATGAAATTAAAGAGACAGCTCTGGTGGTGCTAAGACAATTCAATAAAATAGAACAAAGGGTATGTGCAAAACCAGAATGAATCTCTCATCCAACCATAGTGGCCAGAAAAGTGACCAGAACATCAGGATGACCTCAGGTCCTTTGAGATATGAAATGTGTCGGAGTTACTGATGCTTCTATTTCTCCAGAGAACAGAGGGTAAGTTTGTATAACCAGCTGGACAGAGTCGAAAACAATTCAATTAACGCAAGTTACTGTTTTAAAATTTTTTTTGAGAGCAAAAAGACTCTGAGTTATTTCCAGTCAGTTCCAAACATCTGCCCTCTCATTGCACTCAAGCATCCAAGATTCAATTTGACCTCATTAACACACTCTGAGAAACAGGAGTCCTCTTTAAAAACCAAAAAAAAAGGAACAAAACCAAAACAGAAATGTGAGCGGTTATAACCCGTCAGCTCCTAACGAGTTGTTGAAAGTTCCCACAATATCTGTGTCAGCGATCTGCTCTGAATCATCGCTGCAGGACGCAACGCTGCACTGAAAGCCTCCTAAGCTCAGTGTTTACTTTAAGAACCTGGAGCAGGGCCACGTCTTCGGGGACGGGTCTGATCAGTTCCAGATCTGCGCGTCAGAAGCGAGATAAGGTGGTTGTCTATTTAGAAAATCTGTGCAACTAAACAAGCGGCAATGATGCTCTGTGAGACCCGGCCCTTGTCTTGATGAGGGGTGCTGTGTTGTGCAGCACTACAGCCACCAGCTACGGATCTCAAAGCATGGAGAGCTTTCAAGAGCAGTACATTAGCGATAATATCAACATATTCTGGGAATCGCAGAGAGGCTGTGTAATCTGCAGAATTTTTCTTCGTCTACATGTTGGCAGCAGATCCTCCAGAGCTCCCATCAGCCTGTGCTTCACTGTGAGTCTGAGTCTGAGCAAGATCCCAAGATGTTTGCAATCAGGCACATTTTCTACAAAATCCCCTTGAGACCAATGCTCACAGCGATAAAAACAATCATTAATATTATGCATTAGCTCAATTCACCACAGTGTGTGTGTGAGGATTGTTAGAGGACTCAGCATTAAATAAAAACCTTGGATGGAACAGGAGCAGCTTAAGCCAGGGTATAAAGAACACCTATACACAACAATACAGGGATTTAGAGTTGGATCTGGGAGCATTATTGCAAATGGAAAATGTGATCCAAGTGTCCACGTGTGCAGAATGCAGAGCATGGGAATGCTCATAAAAGCCACTAATAATGGGTCCAAACCTGTGGCTGTGATAAGTTTGTTCATTATCTGTGCTGCGGGTCCCAGATGCAGGTTGCATATTAATACAACGCCCTAATGAGGCCTATTACTCTGATTAGGCTTTCACGCGGGGTTTCAACGGATTGTTAGCCCCCCGTAAACCTCCTTATTGATCCTTTGACGGCGTCGAGCAGAAGTGATGTGATTTATCTCGGGGTTTGATTTTATTTTTTTCCTCATTCTTGCAGCTCCGAGTCCGACACAAACAATCTCGAAAAGATTATGAGAAAATCACAAAATGTTCTCTCCGCGGTCCCATCTGTATTTGTTGGAAAACTAGAGCTGATTTTTTTTTTTTTTCCATCAAAATTTTTAAAAAGATGCACCTGCTGCCCCCCCCCCATGTTTGTACTTCTATCTTAGTGAGGACGCTCACTGACAAAATGCATTCCTCAGCCCCTTACACCAACACTAACCATCCACATTACAGGCCTGACTCTAGTCAGAACCTACTTCCAACCCTAAGACTTAACCCCGAAACAGCCCATTAAAAAGGGATCAGAAAGTGGTTCCCAATAAGATAGCAGTACAAGAACACACACACACACACACACACACACACACACACTTCAAACCCCCTGACTAGCATACACACACACACAACGAGCGTGCAGCAGAAAAGAAGCCAAGGCAGAGATAGGAGGCAAGAGAACGGATGGTGTTTAGTTTTCATTTTTCCACCCTCGCGCTGGTTATAACGTCGCCTTGTTCTCCCTCCGTCTCTCTCAGTCGATCCAGGCTGAGAGAATGTGTGCAAAACCCGAGCCGGCGACAGCCCGCACTGCAGGAAATGTGATCTCATCAACCGGGTACGAATATTTTTGTTTTTCGGCATTGAATATTTTTCACATCTTTCTCTGTTTCTTCCTGTCTGAAAATAGAAGCTGAAATCCAGGGAGGGAACGTCAGGAACCGGTGAGATTTATGGGGTGACTAAACGCTCATGTGACGTCGTGGCCTAGTTGGGACTAAATAAGATATATATACGTGGAGCTTGCTCAAGATGAAGGAGCTGAGCTGGTGTGTGAGGGGGAGAGAGACAAAGGAAAGGCAGCACAGAAAAATAAGCAGGTTCCCTAAAGTTTGACGGTGGAACTGTTTAATCATTTAAATACCCATGATGCCACTGAACTGCAGACATTTCATTTAAGGGCATCTTTAAATCTTCAACTCAAGGTGATTTTTCAACTCTGCCTTCAGCTGAATCGTTCACCATTTTGCACTAAAGGGGAACAACATAAAAACCTCAGCTTCAGTATTGCTCCTAATAAATGAACATTTTCTGTGTCTCATAATTTCAGACCAACCATGACAACAAAATAAAGACAAACAAGAATCTTTGACATTATTAATTTCCAGCCTGGCGGCATGAACAGATCGGTCTTTTGAGAGAATTTCACAAGGCCCTGAAAAACAATAGTTTAATTTTCTGGACAGGCTGCAGAATCAAACCATAACAACTGTCTTTTGTTTCACATTAAGAATTAATGAGCCTGTAACTGCCAGTGTTGTCAGATCTGACCAAACACACCCTGACAACTGGGACGAATATATTTCTTTCTAAACCCTGAGAGAATCTACAGACGTCCACTTGGAGACCAACATGGTCAGTATGTGACATAAAAGTTGATATATTCTCAAACGTTTCTAACAGGGGCAATGAAACCCTGAACAAATACTTTTCCATGTGCGCGTTCAGCAGGCATTGCAGAAAATCTGGACAAGTGAAGGTTAAAAACCTGAGAAGCGTCGTGTTAGAGATGAGAGGAAAGAGAGAAAGAAGAGGGCAGGGAATTAGATACCAAAGGAAGGAAGAGGGATAAGTACTGAAGTCAGCTTATTATCTGAAGAGCAGCAGTGTATAAACATTGGAGGGTATGATGAGAGTGAGTGAGTGAAGGGAGGGGGGGAGAGAGAGAGAGAGAGAGAGAGACGGCATCCTCAGGGGAGAACAGAGCACATCTGCCACGTTCCACACAGCAAGGCAACAAAAAAAAAAACATCCCAGAGACACACACAGAAATGCACGAACACAGTCTCACACTTGTGTTAAGGTACATGGCGACACACAAATCAGAGTACACGCTATCTATGTATAAGCTAAAAGACTAATTATATTTGCACACACACACACACAGTTGTTAGGGAACCTGCTCAGGGACTCAACGCCGGCACAGACACAGGGAAGGTTTGGCTCCGAGTGGCTTGTTTGAAGTGATCAGCAGCTCTGTCATTAAGAAGCAGGCGGACGCACTTACCATCTGCCACCACACTGTGGCAGCCCTGAGGCTACCTGTTGAGTGTGTGAGTGTGTGTGTGTGTGAGATTACAACCTGCCTGGGTGTTTCTCTCCATGCATGCGCTTCGTCTGAGCTTGTGCGCAGGTGAACAAGTGCATGTGTGCATTTTTAACAGAACTCAATGGAAGGCAAATGAAGTGGTGAATCTGCAGCAAATCCCCTTTAAGTGGAAAAACAACACAACACAAAGGCAGCACTAATAACCTCGATTGAAATGCAGCACACAGAATAACGTCGCTGCACTTTTAGGTAAAAACTGAAAAATGGGAATGTTGTTGGGTCATGCTGTGTGTGTGGGCGTGGTCTCACTGCTTACAGACTTTGACAAGGAGCAGTGGTCCCGACTCAACAGCATCTTCTTTAGAATTGTTTTTAATTTATTCTGAAAGGGTTTTCTGGCTCTGATTCATGACACGTTGTTAAACTGTGCTCTTATACTGTTCAATGCCATTTGTTTGTCAGTCAGTTTTGACTCACTCAGCCTTGGTAAACGCCCCGCTGATGCCCATATAAGGGCATGAGACTGTGGCCCCGTATGCGCACACGATAACAGAGACTGAAAAGAACATGCAGGAAGTAAAACGCCACAAAATATGATAAAGCTGTATCGAGGAAAAGATGCTCAAAATAAATCCTTTCAGACCCAGAGGGGAGGACAGAGGGAAGCGCAGAGAAAAGTCATCTGAGCTGGAAGCACAGACCTTCAGGTGAGCCCTCGGCTGAGCCCCCGTGGATGCTCGACCTGAAGGGATCCATCAGGACCGGACACGCTGGACCCGGTTCAGAGAAAATGTTTTGAATCATAGTTGGGATCAGGTCCCGCTCGGTGCACAGTGCTCACACACACCAGTGAGCAACACCTGAAGGTGGGACAGACTATTTTTGAGACAAAATATTCTCTCTCTGTTCGCGTGTTCCAAAAAATTATAATGTGCACTGAAAAGTGTAATTATGGTAATTAAAATCTTACAATAAAAGAGTGGAATTAAAAGAAAGGACCTGATGATAAAAAATATATGAAGCAGATGATGGGAGGATTAGGAGGAAAAGAGAAAGGGAGAGGAGAGGAAAAAGCTCTGAGGGCTTGACCGAGGTCAGTACCTCTGGAAAACAGATGATCAGAGATAACACGTCTGTGTGTTGGGGGGGGGTGTTTGTTTTCGGATGGGTGTGAGGCTGTGATAAAGGAGGCTAATAGAAAGAGACAAAGAGTGTGGCAGGCTGGGTTTGGGTGTGTGTTTGTGTGGATGATATATCACTGGAACGGAAACAGAGGTATTGGAGATTCATTAGAAAAAAAAATCCAAAGTAAATTATACACATCTTTTTTTGCTGATCCAGAAAATATGAATATTTGATATATAGCCTTTAAAGAGCCTCATAGGCACTTTTGTAAATGTTATACAATACGTTGGTTATACAATATATAACATGTGTATAAAGACACAGTGAATTAGTTAATGAGCAACACAGGAAACAGCAGCACCTCCTGCCTGCCACTGTCAAACGGATTAATGGCGAGATTTCACAAATTATCCGGATTACGCAATCACTGGTGGCATCTTCTTGGCGTGGAGTGAGTCACTTTACTGACAGCTGTCGCCTACCCAAGAGCAAATCCTCCCCCGCAGCAGGGTCCCCTCCAACACTGCGTCGCAGCGTCCTGGGCTTCGTGCCATTCGACACTGGTTTGAGAAACACAAACAAGCCGGAGTTTCTTCCCCTGTAGCGGCGCGATAGTGTGAGCAGCCAACGCCATTATGGCGAGCTGACACGGTCGAGGGGAAGCTAATATGTCCTCTGCAGTTGAGCAGGTGATTCCACAGCGAGGCCTTGGCTTTTTGTTAACTTATTAAATTAATCTTCAGAGCAACTATTTACTGAAGTCGTTGAATAAACATTGTGCGGTGCACAGTACACGGTTTCCCTCTAAAATACATTGTTGCTATTGAAGTATAAATTACCATGAAATTAAATTACTCTGCAAAAGTAAAGGTACATCAAAATAAATGTGCCAAACTGCAGTACTTGATGTTGAAATGTAATTTGTTCCGCTTCAATGAGCGCGGTGTCCTGGGATCAGTGCCGTTTGGAGCTTTTAGGCTTTGTGGGTGCGCTGCCGCAGGCTGCAACATCTAAGACTTGATTTTACTCTTACATACTGATTGTATGTGTTTGGTGTTTGATATTTGCCAGGCGACATGCGGATGTGAACTTCAATGTCTCACTGGGGAGCATTTTCACACCGTTCCTCCACTGCCCCCCAAACACGGTGAGACAAAACAGATGATGTCATGCAACAATGCCATATACATACAGTAGGAGGAGTAATTATTTAAAAAATAATATGCATTCTATTCTGTGCTGCAATAAAAGTAGGCAACAGGAGACTAAATCTTCTTAGAATTAAACAACAAGGATGAAAAAAAGGAAAACTTCACTGTGATGGATGAGCTGTCTCTGGCAATTTTCAATGCCGTGCAAGTTGATGAACTAACGGTTCAGTGAAAGGAAATCAAGCTGTGATGTGATTCTCCCACTGTCAGAAATAATGAGCACTACGTACCAGCGTGGTTAATGGGCTAAAACACTCAGAATCCAAATAAGTCTGGGAAGTCACTAGCAGACCACGTAGGACTGGGCATCATGCATGTCTGTTTGCAGACCTGCACTGAGCCCAATGGATCCACAGGAGATTCTCACAGCAGCTCTATGTATGAATGTAAATGTACGAGTGAGAGTCTCTGGACTGTCTGCAGCCGCCAAGAAAAAGAAGAAGTCCTCAGTCAGTCCAGGAGCCGATGCAACAACCCAGTAGGAGATCCTCGGCACAACTCACCAAGATAAAATGGTAGTGCTGATGGGCTTTCTCACAGTCAACTGAGGCAAAATAAAAAACAAACAAACAAACAAATATTTCTGCTAACATCGTCTAACATGTCAACGGCCTCACATGAACACTCCAGAGAAACGCAACCGATCAGAGAAGCCTCCTGCCGCGCTGCTCGTGTGCCAAAGGCAAACTCCACACCCGATTCTCTGGACGGCCTCCACGTCGTGTCTGAAAAAAGTTTTTTTTTTTTTTTTTTTCGACCAACGTGTACATGTGCGTCTCCGTAGAGAAGCCAAAGCAAGCGGGACGAGCTGTGGCCAGGAGGAAAAGCGAGAGGTGGACTGAGGGACAAGGGGGAGGGCCAGTTGTCTCGTGGCCGGCTGAAAAGGTCTCAGAGCCGGCCTCGCCTCTGTGATCTGGCCCCATCGGCCTTCCAGTGGTGCTCCAGCCTTCCCCTCCCTGCCTGCTATAAATACACCCGGCCTCTGCTTATAGCTCCTGACCGCCGAGCCACTCACACACCAAACTATGATTAAGGGCCTATTTTGGGGGGAGCTTTGAAGCAGCGACAAACAGCGAATGAGAGGCCGAGTCCGACAGACGGACGGAAGACGCCCACGCAAACATGCAGATATACCCGAGCGTGCACGTGGGGCTGCGCCAGGCCTTCATCTGAACAGGTACCCTCTTTGAGGAGAGAGAAAACAACACGGAGCCCACAAAAGACACACACACACTCCCATGCGGATGCACAAGCTTTGTGTGCCGAGCAGACGACAAGTTCAAAAGAGAGTCAGGTGCACGACAGAATGAGAGCATGGAGATAGAGAGAGACAAGAAGAAGGAGAAAGATATACAAGACGACACAGCTACCTTTCCCAAGTGTGAGCAGGATTTAGGTTAACGCTGCCGTTCTGTTATGAATTAGGAATGAATGATCGTCATAAGATTATTCAGAGTGTATCAAGCAGCCTCGTGCCCAACTCATCCATGGCTCAATCAATATGGTCCTAAGACTCACAGTGCGCTGATGAACACATCATTAAAGGTGTTTAGCTGAATAATTGCTGGCTTTGCAAGGCTCAAATGTGTAAGCCCTTGTTTGTGGCTTTTGTGCTCTTTGTATTTCCTACACGGCTCCGTCATTGTTGTGTCTGACAAACAGTCATGGCAATAGAGCGATTTTGAATTCAGCGGAATTGGATGAGAGCTCGATGAAGGGATGGGGGGAGTGGGCGGAGAGGAAGTGGTAAAAGTGGATTAACACAACAAGCGAACGAGTGAACCCGCTGGGGGGGCCGGTGGTGGTTTTCAAGGACGTGATGAGGCGGGGGTGGTGGGTTGGGGGTGGGGTGGGGGGGGCACCCTTGCAATTCACATAGAGCAGAACAAATCAAGGGCTGGATGATGCCACAAGTGAGGCCTTTCCATTCCAGCGTCATGGTCGGGCATGTATGACTGGTGCGGTGATGGGCACCAGCTGTGGAGCGTTAGGCCCCTTTCTGCTGATGACACACAAAGAGAGGGAGAGAGACGGGAGCCTGCAGAGCTCAGCGGTGCAGGGTCTGAAAAGCCATTAGAACCACAAAACACCACAGTCACGACTGGAATAATAGTTATAATGTGATACTTCACGTGCGGTGACAAATGCTGTTATTTTCATATCTGATGAATCCGTCAGTCCAAACTGGCACAAAAAGAAATTCTCATTTAAAAAATGGGACTGATTTGAAGTTCAGTGTAAAACGGAGGAGATCAGCAAATCCTCACGTCGCCGGCGGTGATTTTCCCTTCATGTCCGTGATTCAAATAATTACTTCACCGATTATTTTTCCGTCAATCTAATATTTGATTGATGTCACTTAATTGGCTGTATAGCAATTTTCAAGCCGCACCAACCCACTTCACAGCACAAGGTTCAGCCCATTCACACACACGCGCGTCCGTACAGTGCTTGTTGTTGTTCACACAACATTCACACTCTGTTGGTTCGGCTGTCAGGGGCGTTGGCGGTTCAGAATCTTGCCCAAGGACGCTGAGGGCCGGAGGGGCTGGGGGATCAACCCAGAGGACGAGCCGCTCTGCCTCCCCAGCAACAGGATATGAATTGAAGAGGGAAAACACACAAAGCTCTTATTTTACCTGGAAACCTGAAACGTGTGTCACGTGACGACCCAGCAGCCTTGTGTCGTGTTTGTGGATCAATCATATTTAAACTGCAGTTTCACGCGGTGAGGAACTGAGAGTAGGTGTCATCACGCGGACTGAACAAATGGCCGTACGCGGGAATCCGCCGCTTGTGATGTTACATTGACGTCTTGCCTTTTGTGTTGTGAAATATCAGGAAGCACCTCGGTGCTTGCCCATTGATTTAAGGATAAGGATGACGGATGGCAGAGGCGTTTAATACGGCGCTGGCTGCAGTAAACATCGTTTCAGCCGCGGTGCTGCTGCTGCTGCTTCCACAGGAAGGTGCTCTGGATAAATACAGCCTTTCACGTCGTGATTTCATTTTAATCCACATGCCCGCTAGCCCACATATCAGCAGCCGCAGAGTCGGCACGGCGATGGAGAGCTCTCCAGGTCCCGACATCTGGTCCGAGCTGTTAATCTTCACTGACCAATCAGCACAGGGTCAAGGGATGAGTGACACTCAACGCAGATAAACAGTTGGTCATGAATCTCCGTCTTCCAGCCCCCCCACCCCCCCCCCCCCCCCCCCCCCCCCCCCAACGCATCTATTCTTCCAAGTCACGCACAGCCTCTCTGCTCTGCCTCGCTCTCAACCACTCATTACTGTAATTGGAGGGTTTGAGGAGATACGGCAGAGAGAAGAAAGAAGGACAAAAAAGAGGGAGTGAGACAGAAAGGCAGAGAGAGAGAGAGGTTTCTGGAGGTCAGAGGCCCGGCCCTTTTAAACTCCGCCTTCCCGCCATCTCTCCTTCTATCTGTCCACTTCTAAATCAAGAGGCATACATTTGCTTTGGCCTCTCTTTAAAAATGCAGGGCTCGTTTTCCTCATGAACTCTGGCGTGATTTTCAAAAAGAAGTATCATGTTTCAAAAAAGGCTCTATTTCTTCCTCTTTCTTCACCTTCTCTCTTTTTCTCTTGCTCCATTCTTTCAGTCTTTGTTTAACCACAGCTGCTGCATTTTGTCATAGTTCTGGCTTACTGGTCTCTGTCACTGGGCTGGGCTAAGGCGTGTGGGAATCCGAGAGGAGAGAAAGCCTGTGCACGTATGCATGATTTCCACCCGATTCTAAACTTGAATTTCTACCCTTTCTTTAGACCTGCTTGCAAATACAGCTGGGTTGTTTATTGCAACCTCTGCAATATGATCAAGTTGCAACTACACAACTCTGCAGTGGGCTTTTAATTTGAAATGACAGATACAGGAAGTGGAGACACGTGGCAACACCAAGCTGAGGGGGGAGATATAGAGAGAGCGATGGAAAGAGGAGAAAAAGATGCATTTATGAGCCGCAGTTAAAGATTTATGTCTCCAGCAGCAACCAGGGTTTTGGGGCCGAGTGCCACAGGAGGTAGGTAAGTCACAGAGTGCTTACAGACCTACACGACGCTAACTCTGGTAGGAAGATGGGATTTGCTGATGGAAAAAGAAATACCAAACAACAGCAGCCTCATCCTTTAACATTTACTAATGAGGTCTGGATGGGGGAGACCTTTAGCAAACAGGCTATGAGAGAGAGACTTTCACAATATGAGCATTTATGTGAAATATGACCCACATTACAGTGCAAGTGAAATCAAGATACATGCACCATCTGCTGATTAGAAAACATGAGAGAAAAAAAAAAAAAATATATATATATATATATATATATGTAAATTCACAAGGCTCATTAGCAGCACCATGAGTGCCATATATAAAGCATGGACATATAAGGGCTCATTAGGAGACAATAGTCATTTTTTCCCTCTGCCAATGTAAACGCGTTGGGGCGGCAGTGAGGAGAATAACAACAGCCTGCAATTTAGAATGTCAATAAGAGGCTTTAAAAAATAAAGAGAAGAAGAAGAAGAAGAAGAAGAAGTTACTTGAAAGAGAATGAGAGAGAGAGTTGTGTTTGTGTTTGTTTCCCTCTGCAGCCTCATGTCGGCCTCCTGCGCTGATGCTGCTGGATGAAGGATATTATCTCTTCAGTCATCTCTGACCACCAGCACCCACCCACCCCTCTCTCTCTCTCTCTCACTCACACACACACACACACACACACACTCCCCTATATACCAAATCCCTCAGACTGCCAGCCTAAGCACTACACACACTCACACACACATATATAAACAAAGGGGGATTAGATAGACAGACTCACAGCTACACACATACTCACTCCCTCTCTACACAAACAGGTAGGGCCGTACACGCCCCCTGTGCCCCCACATTTTTATTTTACTCTTGTGATTTTTATTTCCTCTTTGTCTTGTCTGCTCTGAATTGAAAACTCACGCTGCATGCAAACAGGAGCTGACACACGGAGACACGAACCTGTGATAGATACAAATCCTGAGTGTGTGTCTTTGAGATGACTCCTCGCCAAATGAAAGACATGGTTAACAGCCTGCAGCCTGTGTGTGTGTGTGTGTGTGTGTGTTTTTTCCTTTCCTTCCCTGTCGTTTGTCTGAAGTTACTTTCTGTCCTTTTAAAGTAGTTAGTGACTGGTCTCCTCATGTCTCTCAACCTTTCTCTCTCCCTTGCTTTTTCCACTGTCTCTCTACTCTCTCTCTCTCTTTTCAGTGTGCTTCGTGCCTCCACTCTGTCCTTCCCTTTTTCTGCAGCTTTGTTTTTCCATTTCGTGTGGTTCCTCTTCCTCTTCTTTCTCTTCCTCCGCACCGTAGCGGAGAATCCAGCCATATAAGTCATTTTACCCAGTGCTAAGCCTGAAAATCTCATTTCTCTTTAACCAAGTGGAGAAATCTTTCAACAGGTAAGATAATCCCACTTGTTTCCAATGCAAATCAATTTGCGTCAAGAATGGTTCTGCACTCAAGTGCCACACTCAAATCAATACGCTACAAGTCAGGTGATCTGCCTTCTCCTGTGTTCCATAAGGCTTTTATTTCTGAGGCTGAAAAAAAAACCCTGCAGCGCTCTTGCTGCACTCGAGACGAGGGCACACTCTCATCTCATCTCTACAGGCAAATTAATTGACACATTTTTTTCTGCCAAATACTGAAAATGAGATCCTTTTTTGTGGAGCATATGTGTTTTTTTTTCCTTCCATATACGAGCATGTGTGTCCCTGTTTGCCCTGTCTGATATGTCTGTACCGCTGCTGTGTGCCAGCCAAAGCACAGCCCAGATCAGGACTGCTCCCGGCCAGTGCTGGCGAGGCATTGTCACACTGGAGCCGCAGAAACTATCGATGCCCTGTCAATAGTTTCCCCCCTCAGTGTCTGTGCTGACACCCAATGTAAGTGATTCCTGTAGCACGGAGGAAAGCGAGGACGAAGGAGGTCTGTATGGAAACCAGGGAAATGGGGAAGAGTGGGGGATGGGTGATAGCGGTATGAGAAAGCAGCTTTTGAAATATCTCCACACACCACAACACGCCATTCTCCTCGAGAGTGGCTGAAATCCGAGCTCTTTGTGAATTAACCATAAGAGCATTTCTGGTTCATACGATGAGCCGCAGCATACAAAGAGAAAAGGGAAGAGGGGGGATAAAAGGCAAAGAGAAAGAGGACAAAAAAACAACGTAAAGGAAAGATAGATAAGGGATGAAAGGTAGGATAGGTGAGAGAATATACCCCACCCCCCATAGGTTTTCACTCTCTTTATGGTATTTCCATAATCCTCAAGAGAGAAAATGCTGCACTTCTCCTTTGAGGGATTAAAAAGAGACTGTTTCTCAGGCTGCAACAATTGGCATTGTTCAGGATGGAAAGCTGGGCCTGGCTGCAGAGGAGGGCCAAGATAAAGAGCGCAAAGACAGTTGAGCGCAAGGATTAGACTGATGTATTGTTTCACTGAGGGTCGATGCAGGCCTCTTAACCGAATCATCCACCTCTGAAATCACGAGAAATCATTCCTGACTAATGTAATGGAATGTATTTTAAATAATTATTGGTTTTGTATTAAATGTCGGGCCAGATCAAAGGCTCCGCTGATATATCGGTGGGCCTTTTAGGTTCAGTCATCCAGAGGCAATCAATAATATCCAATAGAAGAGCGGTGATCAATGGAAACATTAGCAGAGGAAATCCACATCTAAGTCTCATGTTCAACCTGGAACATGCAGTTTGAAATCTTCATCAATAACAGCCCATTGTGACCGTGCTGACATTTAACGGAAGAGATTGCTGGCGAGAACAAAAAAAGATATCATATATTAATTATCCAAAGAAGGCACAGAACTGTGAGCGTCTCTCAGAAATTAGAAGCCAATGCCAAGCTCTGAGAAACCGCCCTGCGCTAATTATTCAATTACACAAATATGTCCATAAATGTTGATGACTGTTCCCTCGGGGGCGATAACATGAAGTTTTATTTCCTAAATAAAAACCACACTTGAACAGGAGCTGGATTGCAGTTAGCATGGCAGAGTCACAGAAGAGAGGATGCCATCGATTATACAAATGCTGTGATCAGCAGCATTCCTAGTGTTCAACTGGACTATGGCTGTTTAAATATTTAGCTAACCAGGGTGTGTTTGGCTAGTTGACCTACAAATATACAGTGAATGTTTTACATGAGAAGAAAGCTGGGGGATTGGAAATGATGATGCACATTTAGTGGGTAAAACTCACCTTGGTATCGAACGGTCTTGCGCGGCATTGGGTTCCAGTTGAGACCCATCACCCTCTCCCATCCGACCAGAATCACCACAAGCAAGACCTTCATCCCTCCCATGTCAGTTCCCATTTGTCGGAACTGGCGCGGAGTGATGGATCAAGGGATCGTTCAGTTGATCAGAGCGACTGGAAAGAGCAGCGGGGGTCCCGGCAGCCTGCCACACAGAGGGGGAAAAAGCAACACATCAGCTGGAAGCAGCGATTCACTTCCTTTATTGACTTGGTTGTTTATCAGAGACGATTTTGTCACAACAGTATTTACAACATGCCCAGTTTTCAAAGAGCCACACACAGCAGAGCTGCACCGAGAGATAAATTCCTCACTCTGAAAACGTGTACTTTAAATTGAACATGGTCACTGGAATCCACGGAACAGAAAGGAGTGCAGCAAATCATTAAAGCCAACAAGGACATAGTTATAATCTGTGTTTGTGCTTCTCAGTGGGAGTTTATGCCAACAAAAACAAACCAAACATTCTAATGACTTTTCGCCTTGGGGGCTATACAGGAAGGTTTTTGCAGCCCCTCCCTCACACTGGCTGATAATCGCCACTCAAAAAGCTGGGAAATAGCTTATCTGTGCACTCTTGTCAAGCCAATTCAGCAGCAGTATATTAAGCTGGAGTTATCAAAGTTAATTGGCGCTGGCAACGCATCAAAGTCCAACGTGTTGGGAAATGAATGTCGAGGCAAGGACAATCCAATAGCACTGTGTTGTAAATGAATTGGTTTATACATAATGAACATGTCAAGTGTGCAGCTGCGGTGCAGCAGCGCAGGATGAGTGACTTGTGACTGTGCTGCAGGTGACACTGATGCACAGGGCCAGAGGAGGCACTTCACATTTAAATAGTGCCTCCATACACACACACAGTCGGTTGGTTTTTGTAAGCCTGACAGCACTCAGTCCTGTGCATTATGTCATATCGTCGTTAAGTATGAACCCCTTGTCATCAATAAGTGGCATGAAACAACATGGACACATCTTCTCCTTAAGGCGCCTGGCATCTTGGACAGCTGTTAGGATTTGTTTCTCAGCCACCTGTGCCTCTACTGGTAATGTTTTCACTGGCATGTTTGTCTGTTAGCTGGAAAGAAAAACAAAATAAAAATACCAGACTGACTGACAACCTGGTGGAAGGAGGCAGTTTGAGTCAGGAAATAACTTGTTTGTCTCTGATGCTGATTCAGACCACATGGCTCATCTAGGATCTAAACATTTGTCTTCCAGCATCACATGATGAAGTGTTTTTTTGACAGTTCCACATATTTCTCAGGGAACACTGCATGGCTGCTGATGAGAGGACTGCTATCAATGTGTGTGTGCTATTTGGTGACACATAGGGGTTGTTAAAGGGTTGATACACCAAAATCACATGTATATGGTTCAAGTTCAGGCTAAGATCAAGACCGATCTTAATGCAAGGAATTGAACTCATACTGAGCAATTCAAGCTGCCTCTTATCAACAACATTTACTGTGTTCAACTGGTTTCAACACAAGTTGTGTGAAGAATTAGGAAAGATGACTGACAATGCCACTTGAGGAGGGGTTTCATGTTATTATACAATCCAATGAGCATTTTGTTTGAAGCATATTTGGCAAACTGACCCTTTAATATGCACTTTAAGGTCAACCACAGTGCTATTCCAGCTCACTCAGCGTAACCCTGGCACTTAAATCGAACTGCTCCAGATATTAGGAATGATGGATCTTCCCTAACGTTGGTATTCTTATCAGGACGTCTATCTTCATAAGAATCAAATAAAAATGCAAATATCAGGAAGAAAGCTTCCCCGCCCTCTGCTGCTGCACATCAGTGAGGGAAACGATGCCTTTGATGATGCAAGGCACTGCAAGTTTATTTGTGAAGTACATTTTAACAACAAGGCTATTACTTTACATTAACCATGAACAGCATCACTTAGATATGTAAAACCAAAATAAGACTGTAGAAAATAGACATTATAAAATGAAAATTAATTCAAAAGTTCCAATTCAGTTCAAGAAATGACTACACGTTTGATTTATTAAACCCTGTGGCAAAAGGAAATGCGCAGAGCCTTAATTTAAAAGAAGTAAAAGGAACTTCTCGAGGAGCTAGTTCCATAGCTGTGGGGCATAGAAAGTGCACACAGAAGGAAAACTGAACCCTGGCTCTCCACGTTCACTTTGGACTCTGGGGACAGAGAGCAGGCCTGTCCCAGATGATCTGGATGTTCTGCCTAACATAACACCAGAGCAGACATGTGCTCGTGTCTAAATCCAACCAGTGGTTTATCAACAGACAATCATCTGCACTTTGAAATGGGTCCTCAGACCAAGTTATTGTCTTAACTGATTCAAGCTGATTCAAACTATTTGTTTTATATTCTCCAGAAACATCTAAATGGGGTTTATTTTTCAGTGATTCCAGAAAGGTCTGGCACTTCCAATTGTTGATTTGTTTCTTGCACTTGCTCAGCGCTCGTATCGATCGAAGCCCCCTGGCTAAATGATGGATAGGACTCCCTCGAATTATGATAAGATATTTATTCGTTATACTTGATGTGATGAGCAGCAGATGGTGTCCACTCAAGTGAGTAACGATCTATTCATGCACATTGGTCGCTGTGAGGTAATTACAGTTCAAGATCACACAAGAGCCAGTAAGAGGGAAAGACTGACTGTGTTTCAGCGAATTCAACAGCAGACTTCACAAGCATAGGTCGCACCTTCATTCTAGTGGAAGACATCAACAAATGTTCAGTGCCAAGATGAGAAGTGCTCAGGTTATCCAGTTTGAACGAGGATTATTTTAAACTCAACCAAAACTTTACACACTGGACCACTGAGATGGACTTGATGTTTTTTTTTTTTTTTCAGGCGAAAGGAACCCACTGACTTGTAAACAGCCACAAAATATCAAACTGTGTTTACGGCAAAAGAAAGAAAAATACTTTTGTGATGTGTATCATCATCTATTTCCACAAGTGAACAATAATTTTGCGGGTATTTTTTTAATCGATTGTTTTATATAGCAGGGGAGTAAGGAGAGACCTGGAGGTGTGTGTGTGTGTGTGTGTGTGTACCCATATTGAACCCACACGATATTGACTACACTTTTGTGAGGAAAATAAGAAGAAGCTAAAAGAGGGGAAAAAAGCCTCAGCCCTCCCCCCATCCCCAGCTTCTCCCAAATCACCCTCCACCCCTCGATCAGATCATAGCGCTGCTCTGTTAAATGAGCGTGCTTAAATGCTGGGTTTGGGCGAAAGCTCTCCAAGCCTCGCAATGCCGACTACCAGCTTTATTGGATCGATGCTGGAGGCCTTGCCGGCCAACGCATGAGTGAGCCGAGAAGAGATTGAGATTGAAGGAGCGAGGGAGGGAGTGAGAGATGAAGGGCTGAAAGGATGAGGAAAAAAAAAGGATGGGGAGTTATGGAAAAATACGAAAAACATGTCTGGAGATGTTGCGTGCTTTGCAATTTATCCTTTTCCCCTCTTCCTCAACATAGACTCCCCTAAGTCGGAGCAGAGAGGTAACAAAGTGTGCAACCCGAAGGCCGGATTAAGTGAAGAGGCAGCGTGTAAACACGACAGGGATAGATGAGGACAAAAAGGATGGCGGAGGAGGGGGAGATTCAAGGTTTCTGTCAAAGGAAAAAAATCCTCAGTTGTTAAGGTTCTTCTCATTCCACTTTCTTTTTTATTGTTTATTTGCCATTTCGTTTCAAGTAATTTAACCTTCCTCCATTTCCTCTCTTCTGCAAAGCTGTACACTAAATGTTGACTTTCAAATCCAGGGAAGGGCGGAGTTTACAGCCTACGACCAATCACAGACATGGACCAGTAAACTGAAAGCAGAGCCAGGTATTTCACACATTTAGAGCATATTAGGAGAGGACATCTCCTACACAATTATAGCTGCTAATTGCAGGAAAGACAGAAGTTACTAAAAACATCTGCTCTTGTGAATGTGTTAATTATACAGCCCTCTGCTGACATTGGGTAAAAATGTTAAAAAAATACACTGCGTGAACACAACATAATAACATGTGGGAAGCACGAGGTGTGAATCAGTTCTTCGCTAATGAGACCTGTCAAACTGATCTGCAGAAGCCTCTTGGATGAAAGATGAAACGTTCAGTTCATCACATGAGGAGCTTCAGTTTGACATCACCAGTCAATAAAAACATCGAGACCTAAAAACTGCAGTGAATTCATCTCAATCGATGCATGGAGGCACGTGTTGACAGATTGCCACACTAGCATGTGCAGTAGCTGCGGAAACGTTTTCCTAACCAGCACAGACACACTCCTCAGCTCAGCCCGTGTGATTCATTTAGCTGCTTTAACAGCACATAGCAGAGGGATTATACACAGTCCGTCGCTGTAGAGCAATAACAATCGCGGAAGGCTTGCTGCAGTATTGTTGTCCATCCGGTGTTGCTGAATATTTCTCTTAGCTTGACACCAGTCTGAAGCTTCAGGCTCCATCTTCGGGGAGCGATCCGAACGCTGGGGGAGACGGCTGGAGTCAGCCTATGATGGATTTTCCTTTGACTTTTTCCCTCCTCTTTTTGTCTATCCAAGGCTCTGTTACAGCTCCACGCTGGGCCGTAAGAAGCGGGGCTCTGCCTCCCTCTCGGCAGACGGACAAATTAACTCGCCCGCTCCGTCTCTCACCGCGTCCTCTTTAAGGTCCTGCCGTGTCACATTACTCTGCGGGCGGTATCAAATCATCTTTTAGCTGCTGGTGTTGTTGAGCCTGGTTTAGCTAATGAGCTAAGACACTGCAGCCTAATAATATCAGTCAGCACTCCACAATGGAGAGCTCAATAAAACGTGGGGGGAAGTAGGCCACATGTCCTGATTAGCTTGCTGCGGCGGTCGATCTGCGCTGTTGCACGTGCACGTGCTCGCCAGAATGTTTTTGTCACCGTGAGTGTATATGGCGGTGACATGACTCCCTGAAGAGAGAAGCACGGCGGAGGAGGTTCTTTGATGAGAGCGGATGTCGGGGAGGACAAAAGGAGAGTGAGAACGTTCTTGAACCCCGTCCGTCTGCCCACCTCTCTGTTGTCCACTGTCCTCTCCCTGCCCTTCAGTTTCCACACCTCTCCTTTCCTGGAAGCCTTATCCTTCCCACACACACTCTGACCTCTGCTGCTGTCCATGTTGATTGCTCGTCCTCACAGGCGTTGTTTGACCTCTGACCTCCACCCCTGCTTCCTTTGTAAAGAGAGCCAAGGTGCGGCATCCCCTCCCCCTCCAGATTACTACCACAGTGGGCCAGACTTAATGTCCATTAGCCCGTAACGGCCCCACACCCCTCTACACACACAAACACACGTACACTTGTGTGTGGACGGACCACCGGACAGCGCCCCCCGCCCTTCATGTCCTCTCTCGCCTCCCTGCAATACAAACACAGCAGCCCCCGTCAGCTCTCTCGGTTCCTTCCTTCCTTCCTTCCTTCCTTCCTTCCTGCAGCCCTCCCCCTATCCCTCTACCTTTTATTGCACCGGCAGCATTTAAAATAAACAAACACACACAAGTGCAGTCTCCAACGCACACAAAGGCCGTTTCACCTAAATAGAAGAAGCTGAATCAAACGATTTCACACCTCGTGGACAGGAGGAAGACGGCGGCTCCAGGCTTTTATACCGTCTTCACCTCTCGAGGAAATCACCATGGTGAGAAGTTGGAAAACACACGTACACTTGTGTGTGGACGGACCACCGGACAGCGCCCCCCCCCCCCCCCCCCCCCCCCAGCGCCCCCCCCCCCCGCCCTTCATGTCCTCTCTCGCCTCCCTGCAATACAAACACAGCAGCCCCCGTCAGCTCTCTCGGTTCCTTCCTTCCTTCCTTCCTTCCTTCCTGCAGCCCTCCCCCTATCCCTCTACCTTTTATTGCACCGGCAGCATTTAAAATAAACAAACACACACAAGTGCAGTCTCCAACGCACACAAAGGCCGTTTCACCTAAATAGAAGAAGCTGAATCAAACGATTTCACACCTCGTGGACAGGAGGAAGACGGCGGCTCCAGGCTTTTATACCGTCTTCACCTCCCGAGGAAATCACCATGGTGAGAAGTTGGAGCAGCGCCGGTGTATTAATAGTTGAGTAATATTAAATAGTTAAATAGCTGATTCTACACAATGAATCACGAGAGAAATTCAAGGTGGTGGTTACAGGCATTAAGTATAATGAGATACTGAACCTCAGTAATGAAGCCAACACTGGTAATACTTCCAAACTGGAATGTGTGTAAAATTAATAGCAGGTATAAAATAATACATAAAATTTCAAAAATGTGAATATAAGTGCTGAGGGCTGGTCCATGCAGTGTGGACCGCGCCCTTTGCTGTGGCAGTGTCAGCTTGTTTGTTGGTCGATCAACCAATTCTTTCCACATTAGAGTGTGGATACCCAACCCAGGCCCACTGGGACCCGGGCCAGGCCTCATCAGATGATATACAGGTTTGGTTCAGCCATGGCCAATTCTATTTTATGCTGCATGTGACTGATCGGAGAAAACATGGGAGATGGGTCGGGTTTGGACAGAAAATAGCATTCAAGTCCAGACAGATTTTAAAACAACAATGAATAGATGTCCAGGAAATATAGAATATAATTCAAATGTTAAAGCCCTATTATTTGTTCTCATGCAGCACAGCAGAACCAAACCACTCTCTGAATGGGAGCTGCCCTTCAGAGCTGATTTTCAAATGCTAATATGCTAACATGCCAAAGTACGATGGTGAACATGGTGAACGCCACCCGCTCAAGTGCAGCAGCTTTCTTCGGCTCCACGTTGACTGCGAATTAACAACAGGAAAACAACAGACTGAGCGCTGCTCTGACAGCGAAGCCTTTTCTGCTTCTGTGTTCTCGGAGGAATCACCCTCATATCAGATGTCACCCCAGAAATAAAAATCTGGTTCCCAGCGGAAGAACCCAGTTTGATATGTGTCACAGATTCAATTTCAGCTCTAAAAAACAAAAACATATTCATGACATGATATTTTTATTATATTTATTATAGATTCATGAACAGTTGATAACCTGGGGCCCAAGTTCACCTTGAAGGTGTCGCAAACTTTACTAGAGGAGTCAGTGAACCCACCACAGAGACTTGGGAGAGGTATCATATTATAATTTCTATCAGAGAGAGATCAGGTTTAAAAACATCGAAGTTCCTCAAAACAGGTTAAGGTGTTTTGATTGCAAGCGCGCACACTGCAAATCACAGTATATGTGCGACAGCTTCAGCTAAACACCTGGACTATAAATGTAAAAGCACACAACGGCTCCAGTTGTGGCGATGCATCAGAGACAATATTTCAAGGTTCAAGTCCAGAGCAAAACGGCTCTGAAATCGGAGTGAAAAAATATCATGTTACAGCAGTCCCTGCAAAATTGATGACTAGAGGGACGTGAATTGAAGGAGGTCGACGTGGACTCTTTTTGTTGCTATTTCCTCTGACTTATTCACACTGCGCTGTGGAACCATGCGTCCAACAGCGACCAAAAAAACTGGACCAAAACATAAAGCTGCTCTCATTTCTCCTTAAGAACTGACGGGGCTGATGCATCGCTCCTCTCCAGAGGCTGATGTGGCAGACGTGGACAGAGTGAAGCACGCACGCGTTCTCCCACGTCACGCACGCTGACGCCCGGGTCAGGTGCGATGGGCAATCGGCCCAGAGCTGCGAATGAGACTGAGTGAAAAAACATGGAGGTGGAGGTTTTCTTTCATAACGCTGCTGTGGAGGAGGGAGGACGGTCTTCATTTCAATCCCAGTCTCCCTCATCTGCAATGTTTTTCCCGAAATCTTCCTGGGCAAGATGCTGAACCCTGAATTGCCCCTAGACACAGGTGCTGATGCAGCATATGAATAGACGAATGGCCATCAAGACGAGCAGAGAGCTATAACTACAACCCAATTAGGCATGAAGAACGGAAATATAGTATAAACGCCCCTGCTCAAACTGTACTGTCCTTTGCAGTACTTCATTTTTGACATATTTTACTGTGTTTTCTGTGTGTATTGCATGGCCTTTTCATATGACACGTTCAACTCCTTGAACGTGTCCACTCATCTGCATTCACCAACGCAACCGCTCTGAAAAGATTCCATGTCGGCACTTCAGAGCATGTCTGAAAGCAGCTTTACGCTCAAATTAGTGCATCAGGGAGGAGTGAAGACATCAGGTTACATCGTCCCGGGAGCCGCACCTATGGTGTCCCTTATTTCCTGTAATTCAACGTCTAAAGATTAGATTACCCAGCTTCTGTGTGCCTCCTGCATGGATTTAAAAAGGCAAGTGCATATTTTCTCTCAGCGTCTGAGTGTTAAACACACAGAAGAGGCTGAGAGCAGGTGGAGGATGTGGTGGTGTTTGATAGTCTGTTAGGTGTGAAGGACTATCAAGCCTGAGTGAGTCTGCATCGAAAAGATTAGCGCTAAGCATATCTGTGAATGCAGATGCTACAGATGTGCTTATGCTGACGCGCTCACATTATGGAGCTGAGTGTGTGTGTGTGAGTGTGTGTGTGTGTGGGTGGGGGGGGGCTGGCACACTATGTGCAGTGTGCTTGTGTTGAGTTAGCACAGATGAAAGACTGATAATCAAAGGGCGGTTTGATCAGCTGCGTGCACAGAGGGACTGTGTGAGTGTGGACGATGAATGTGAAAGGCCGCCATCGTGCTTTGGGTCGTGTCCTTCCGAAAACACCCGACGGGAAAAGAAACCCCCCCCCCAAAAAAACGGTGTCACGTGAGCCCACTCATCAATTTTCAGGCACCTGAGCGCATGATTTCCTTTCTTTGCGTCCAATTAATGACTTGCTAACCAGCGGCAGGGCAATGGAAATGCATCAAGTTAATGTCATTGACTTTCCTTTCACACGGTGATTGGAATTCGCTTCGGGCGGTTTGATCAGCTGCGTGCACAGTGGGACTGTGTGAGTGTGGACGATGAATGTGAAAGGCCGCCATCGTGCTTTGGGTCGTGTCCTTACAAAAACGCCCGACGGGAAAAGAAACCCCCCCCCAAAAAAACGGTGTCACGTGAGCCCACTCATCAATTTTCAGGCACCTGAGCGCATGATTTCCTTTCTTTGCGTCCAATTAATGACTTGCTAACCAGCGGCAGGGCAATGGAAATGCATCAAGTTAATGTCATTGACTTTCCTTTCACACGGTGATTGGAATTCGCTTCCCGTCATAATTACCTCAAGCTGAAGCGGAACTGAGCACAGCAGTTGACTTTAAACAGCCTACCGCAAATTAATGGAAATGTCAAAAAAAGAAAAACTCCCACAAGAGCGTGCAGTGTAACATCTTAGCCCCCCCCCCACCCCCCCCCCCCCCCCCCCCCCCCCCCCCCAGCCTCCCCCGGCAGTACCCTGCTCTTTCATGTCTGTCCCCCGACACTGTGCAGGCCTTCAAATCTCCATCTCCGCTGCTTTCATCCCTATTGTCCCCCCACCCCCCCACCAGCCGGCCCGCACACCACCGCCCCGTCCGCGTCGGCTGTCCAGGCGTGGTCAGGTTCTAATTCTTTGATCGGCACTCTGATCTCTCCTATCAGTGCCAGGGGGCACCGGCTGATTACAGATGAAATGGATCTGATTTGGACTTTGACTGCGAGCCAAACACCTGCTCAGACCTGAGGCAGTGGCAGGAGGGGAGGCGCGGGCGAGATGAAACCGGAGAGACTGACGTCCAGTTAATGAGATGGCGAGATCATCTGTGCTGGGGGATTTGTAGTGGTGGACGTGCGCCTGGTGGAAGCTGATCAAGCTGAAACATTTGGGCGGAGGGTGGGTGTGATATGGAGTTAGAGTATTTCACAACTAATCTGAGACCAAAGCTCCATCAACACCAATTTGACTGAGATGGATATATTTGATGCTGCTACCAGGAGCAGAATCCAAGGAAGAAAAGATGACCTGAGAATTTTAACAAGCCTGTGATCAGATATTAAAGCTGCACCAACAAAAGATTCATATTAACAATGGTTTCAAATGGCTGCGTGTAATTTGAAAGGGCCGGCTCGTGGCGAGAAAACACGTTATCTTAGCCTGAGCTATGCAGCGTTTTATCATCTTTCTGCAAATGTTTCCATTTGGCGGAGTGGAACTCATCACAAGCTCCTTTATAATTGCCTCTAATTACTGTTCCGTCTAAACAGTCAAGTGATAAAATGAAACGCAGAAATGTTAGTAACCATTATAGACAGCTGGACTGGATTGGCAGGTTTATCTGCTAACATGATAAAGGCTATATGTTGTTATTTTCTTTCTTTCTATGGCATACACATGGTTTACAGACTTCCAGGTCTGTCTGAGTTTACACGTCTGTGTGTGCTTTAACCTGATAAGGGACACCAGTGTATTCATTCATGAAATAAACAGGTTTTTCTCTATCAAGGTCTCATGTGCACCCTGGCTGCCTGGAGCTGCCTGGAGCTGCTTGCCCCTTGTGCAGACCCAGGGGATGCTGGCATCGCTCTCTGACATGTTATCGATGCACATATGTGAGTGCACGTGTGTGTGTTCATGTGAGGGCACTAGTCCATAATCACCATGTCGCCATGGGTCGATCAGCCTTGCTTGGGGCAACAGACTGGGCTCTGAACTTTGAAACACACAAAATCCATACAGACCAAGGCTACCCTTGGCACAACTTCACTGGCTTATCATCAGATCAGATGCTACACAAAATGCAATGGGTGCACTTGTACACACACACACACACACACAGGCGTGATCATCAAAACATTAAAGGAATGTTTGATTGAGTATTTTGTGCACATATCGTCTCGATCTGGACACAGATGTGCTGCTCACGCATCAGGATGAAACGTTCTCTGTTGCATCTCGGAGCTCATTGACACGTATTCACCACTGTAGCTTTCAGTGCTGTAATCAGCTCTGAATAATAGAAATGGTGGTATTGATGGCCACAGGCACCCGATGCACTCTCTCACTTTGGAACAACAACCGCTGGGCGCGCGAATGCAAAACACCACGCCACACACGCGCCCACGCACACGCACCACCTCCCTCTCGCTCCAGCGTCTCTCCTCGGCCGCCAGTCACCGAAACACTCGCAGTGTGTTCTGGGTTCGCCGCCCACTACGCTCCTTAGGGGGCTAATTGTCCACTATGGCGGCCTTTCGCTTTGACCTCCCACTCCCTCCGTCCTCTCCCCCTCTCTGCTCGACGAGCATTTCTTTTGGGACAAGTTCAGGAGTTCACGCTGAGCCCAGAGCCCTGGATCCCAGCGAGGTGCCAGGGGGCAGAAAGGTTACACCTAGCTGGAATCCTATAGAAACAGCCCACACACCTCAGTGGCAGAGAGGGGGAGGGGGGTGAGGGGGGGGGGGTTACACTGACAGAGATGAAAAGAGCGTCAGAAGCAACAGAGGAAAAACAGGAGTGAAAGGAAGAGAGAGACAGCCGACTGTAGTGTAAATGTTGAGCGTCTGAGAGACTTTGTGGGCTGAAGCTTTCATGGTCTTTTATTCAGGGATATTAAAAACTGATGTTATAATGTATATTCATGCCTTTTTCTACTTTTATGGCTTTTCAAGGAGCCTTGCAGTCAGAAGTTGTTTTATCGCCTCGTCTCTAATATGCTGTCTGAACATATGGAACGGCCCATCTGCACCACGGCTCCATAGGAACGCTCTGCTTTCAGTTCATTTACCTCCTTCCAGAGTGTGTCAAGCTCAGATCGCAGCGTGCCCCTCCCCAGCCCCCTCCCACAGCGTATAGTATGAAATGCATAGCATTATTGAATTATTATTTTTAGTAACCTTGAATGTGTACACAAGAACAAGTATGGGTTTCAATGTGCTGATGCATATTTTCAGTTTTTAGTGCATTTATAAATCTCTCCATGTAAAAAAACAAACGGAATTCTATCCAGTGTCTGTGGTTAACAATCTAAACTGCAAGCCAGTCCAGTGGTTCAACTTTACTTAGCGTCACTATATATTTCCTGCACAGTACAAAGGCTCATTGTAACATTTTAGGGCGAGCAACAGCCTGATTATTATCTATATCCAAATGAGATCTGTTCTCTCCATCTTTTTGAGCCCCATCTTAATCTCCATTTAATGTTCAATTACTACAAAAGCACTTTGAGCGCAATGTCAGAGTGACGGTTTCTGTACGTGCACATATAAAAAGCCAGTAAAGCTCATTTAGATTTAGCGTCACAACTCCTTTAGACCACGACGTGCAACCAAATATAGCCTGTCTGAATGTGCATTACTGTAACACGTGCAAAGACAGGAGTGCGTGCGCACTCAGCAGAGATAAATCCATTTCTGGAGGAATACATTTTCAAAAATGTTTTGCAAACGACAGCGGATCAGTCGGCAAAATCAACAGCCATCAGCTAAAAAGGCTCCTGACAGACTTACAGTGCAGTCAGATCTCAGCTGAAGACAGAGGAGAAGTGAAAGGTGAGAGCAGCAAGAGCAGAGCGCACTAACCCGGGGTCTATTAGAGCCTGATAGGGCCCATTAGGTGGGAAAGGTGATACGCAAAGCACGAGCAGCGGTCCTCCGGCCCGGCCCGACATTAACCACTGCCTGCTCTCTACTTTGTTGAACACACGGGCTGATCGATAGCAAGGAGGAGGAAGGAAAGGAGGGCAGGTGGCGGCGAGGCGAGGAGGAGAGAAAACGGGTCCAGGTTTACGGGAAGATAAGCTGGGATCGATTGAGAGGCGAGGGCTGCTGCTGCTGCTGATGTTGGGGAACCTCCGGATGTGACTGGAAATGTCACAGGGTTCTTTAGAGTTTCTGTGTGTACCGGTCAGAATCTGCAGAAGTTCTCTAGATCTAGACTGAGGGGGACCTTCAAGACTCAAATCAAACCAGTTGAGCCCAAGTTAACATTTATGCCACATTTCCAAAAGATTCTTTCAATTAAGATAAAACTTCTTATAAGGTCATTTGGCTCTGACCTGTAATTACACTCAGTTAATCAATGAAAACTAATGAATAATCATTGTGCCAAATCGGAAAGAGTTCCCGAGAGCCGGGTTCCTGAGACATCGATTTCTGAACAATCTCTCTCCTCTCCTGTCATATCCCCTCCCCACCTCCCCCCGAACCTGCCTGGTGTCTGTGATGGCCGCCTGTCGGAGGAAAGCTATTTGTGATCGGCAACCTACATCCTTGCAGAGGTAAACTGTGAAAAACACCGACGGAGAGTGGGGGAGAATTTTTCGGGAGAACGAGGGATGAGTGAATTTTGACGAGAGAGACAAACACACACGAAGAAGAAAAAACTCACTGTGGAGAACAGCAGCGCCGCCTGAGGCAGTGTTTTCTCTCCTTTCTGTTTGCGTCTGTGTGTGTGTGTGTGTATTCTGTGGGTGAAAGTTGAGATACAAATGACTTTTTTCATCCATGGCAATTTACTAAAGTCTGATGATGCTCCCGTGCGCTCGATCAAACAGACAACTGATGATAAATGAGAGCCACTCATCACAGGCCTCAAACAAAAGATGGCCACCTTTTAATTATCAGCATGGCTCTGAATGAACCGGCTGGCAGCGTCTACCAGGGAAGATTACGGGCCACCTGCGACCGTCCACGAAATGTCGAGCAAAAGTTCTATTTTCACTAATAAATCGCTGTAATTGTTATCGAGACGTCTCACTCTCATTGTGCAGCGGCTAATTGTCCCTCCCCTGCTTGTTGCCGCTCTCCTTTTCTCCTCATTTGCTCGTTAATTTGTAAGAGCTTTTCGTCCGTGTAATCCATATAAACTGCTCTCTAACTCTCTCTCTCACCGACCTTTTCCTCAGGCCCCATAATGCATTATGTTTTCAGGTATTTGTTTTACTGCAGATGCAGTAACCAACCCCAGAACCCACCACTCACAGCAGCATGTGCGTCCTGTCACTCATGCTCCTTACATGATGTGTGTGTATGTGTGTGTGTGTGTGTGTGCTTGTATTCCTATCATTATGGGGACATTGATCTGTTTACACAGTCACGCCATGGGGACCTCCAACACCATGGGGACCAAAATGTAGGTCCCCATAAGTCAAAGTCTTTTAAATGAATGTAGGAGCCATTCCAAAGGTGCCTGTGAAGTTTTTTAGCTTTGGCCCACACATGATGTTTTTTCATCACGACACACTCACACTTTTTGCTCACTATTTCCCCCTAAAGGTCCTCATCTAACATTGCACCCACTTGTCCTCACACACATTTCTTCCAAATATGGTATGTACCGCCCCTTCCGAGTCCCCACGATTAATGTTCTTAACATTCATAGTGTTACAATTGATGATGTTTATTTTATATATATACATATACACTTCCTGAGGTAGTAGGAGACTGGAACTCAGCATGCTGGATGCTATTGACCTCCTGATGAACATAGTCAAACTTCAACCTCTTAGCTCAAAGTGTTGAGGAGATATTACAGTTTTTCTCAGTCACTTTGGTGCTATTCTCACAACAGAATGAAAGTTCTCATAACTATTAGTTCAACCTCCACAACATTTAGTCATTAGTGCACATCATAGCTGCAGATTCTAATTTCTCTGAACAAATTGCAAGTGACTTTGGACATGTATCAATTGCTTTCATACAATTCTCTGCTTTTTTAAAACATTATCATTTACTTTGTCGTATGAGTCAAAATGAACTATACTTCTAAAAGCTGAATAGTCCTTCCCTATAAAACTGATAGTTTTCATTTCATTGCTTTCCCCATAAAGCTTGGGGCAAACAGGTGCATTTTCTTTCATCGTCTTTTCAAAGATTTTAAGGTGTGTTTAGGCTCCCTAACCAATGGCCACTTTACCCAATTTTTTTCACACTTGTCAGACCTCTAGAAAGGGTGGTCCCCACAGGTGATGATTGCAAACTTAGTCCCCATGACTTATGGAAACCAGTATGTGTGTGTGTGTGTGTGTGTGTGTGTGTGTGCCTGAGTGGCAATAAGAAGAACAACCTTTATCAACTTCTCTCACTGAGGCAGACGGAAATGTTCCACAGATTTTAGAAAGTAAATCAAACCAAATCTATAAAAGCAGAAATTATAGCCTTGTACCTTGGCAGAAATCACCAGCTTAATTTTTTTTTTTTTTTTTGAAAAACGAAACTTGAAATTATGTGCACAGTCATTTTCCCATTTCTCCTTCTCTCTTGTTTGTGTTCCACTTTTATGCTTCAGGCAAATTACCGGCCGCCTCGCTTGAACTCGCACATGCACAATCAGAAAAGGGTGTGATCACCCCCCCCCCACATACACCTTCAGTATCGTTCTTCTCAAATCCAATATCGCAGCCAAATTCAACTCTTCTCTCATTTTCCCTCCTTTTGTTTTTTTACTCTCGGCTCATTTGTCTCTCTGCTCCTTCCCTCGCACATTTCTTTCTTGGAGCACCTGAAAATATCCTCCATTTCCACATCCTGTTTTGACAAGCACCGCCCCTCATCAGAGGTTTCCCTTTTCCCTGTTATATTCACTTTCTTATTTCGTTTGATGCTGCGCACATTTTACATGCCTCAACACAAGCGTTCCCCTTCCCTCTGTTCTCCGGAGCGCTCTAATCGCGCTGCCATTCGGGCTGTTTGCAGAAGGTTTCAGACGAGGCAGAAAAGATGCTGCCCTGTTTTTCTTCTCCACCCTCCGTTCTGTTTTCACTTTCTTACTTGTTTTTCTTCTCCTCCCTGGCGCGTCTCTCCGCTTTCTTCTTAATCTCCTCAGCTGTTTTTTTTTTTTTTTTTCCTGCTCCTGTCTTCCTCGTGAATGTTGAATGGAGGCACGCAATTCAGATGAAGGTCACATTGGGCTAAAGGAGGAGAAGAGGAGAGGGTTGATGAGTGATGGGGATGGAGGTCTGCGTGTGAATGTGTGTGTGCATATGAGTTTGGCAGATTCACTCATTTCCAAACATAAATCATATAAGCACAATCATTTACATAGGCAATCATTTACATGTCTAATACTGAAGAGATAATTCACCCCAAAATGTAAATTCATTCATTATCTTCTCACCGTGATGCAAATGAGGTGAGTCAAGTGTTTGCAACACTCGAGCCGCGGCAGTAACTGGGAGGAGGTTACCAGATGTTGCTGACAGCACAGGAGCAGGTTTGTTTGTTGTTGTTTCAAAGACGTGGTCACCATTTATCCTTGAAACTCCAGCGGTGTTTTTCAGGACACACTTCACCCGCCCCTCCATCGGCAGCATGAGTGAATCTTTATTTTTGGGTGAACTATCCCTTCCCTCAAATTTTGCGCTTGTGAAACAAAATCACAAACATACACAGAAAAGTTACAGTCCTGGTCCAACCAGTGTGTGGAGGGAAAATCAGTGGCTACAAGTTAACAGCTGACACGTTACAGTACGATTAAAATAAAGGGACTAATGTTTCATTTGTTGTATCAACAAAGTCCTTGTTGTTTAACCTCATTAAAATTCAAAAACATTTCCCATTTTTAAGTCAGCACTGTAGCTGACTCCGGGATTCCACTGAAATGAGCTGCATGGCGGAACAAAGGTCAGGCCAGGCCTGACGTCACGACCTTTAGCACCTCACATCACATCACATGACGCTCATCAGGACCAGAGGATGTATCTGGTGTGACGTCTTCCCTCCCTCACGATTTGTTTACCTACCCTCTTACGCAAACTCAACCATATCTCTCCGTCAAGGCCAAACAGTTCCCAGAAGTCCAGACAAGCCGCATGAAATGAATCAGACGTGTTGATGTCAGTTCCCTGAATGTGTCTGAGAAATCTGTGACTATCTTGAAAAAACATCTCACGATTCTTGGATCCACCCCCTGATCTGGATTGGCAGCGACATGTGATGGGCTCCACCCTGATCCACATCCTTCCCCCAGCGTTGATTCAAATCTGTTCAGCTGTTGTTGTGTAATCTCAAACAAACAAACGGGCAGAGGTGACGTCATAACCTCCTCTTAAAATGTGATGCTCTTTCATTTCATTCTGATGATCCAAATGCGTAGTACGTGGGAAAACAGCTCCCCTGTAGCATTTTGTTTTTCAGACTGTAAATTCATTCAAAGAGTTGCCAAAGAGAGCGAGCGGCCACTGACTCTGTCGGCGAACCCATTCGTTTACAGTTCAGAAGGTTTCCTGTAAACAGGGTTTTTCACCACATCTGTGTGAAAAAAAAAATCTCCTCGTTTGCGAAACAGAGTTTGACACATGCTGATGCAACATGGCTAACGAGCTACCATACATGGATCGCCCTCTCTCTCTCTCTCTCTCTCTCTCTCTGTTCCCTCAGAGGTCAGCGCTGATGCTTTTCTGTTGCTATGGCGTTAACACAGTTAAGTTCACCAGAACTGAGCCTAATGTGAAAAATGTGCCTGGGTTTACTGGGGAATTATACACATGAAAACACAAACCTCTCTGACGTACCGGGCCTCACATATCTCATCGCAATCACACACCTCAGTGCTCCGGGCTCATGTTCATTGGATTCCATGGTTCACACAGCAGATCACATAACTAACTGCCAAGTCCGAGCCAGTGTGTGTGTGTGTGTGTGTGTGTGATGTTCAAGTTTGTGTCTGGAGGCTAAGATTCATGTCAGCATCAGTGGCTCACTAATCACGCTGAGAGCGCCGAGGGCCAAGCGGGCACTGTCAGTAATATATGGGCTGGCTAGTGTTACACACAGGGAGCATACAAAGGCAAAACCAGAGCCTCTGACACCCTCACAGTTCATTCACTGCTGTCAATAAACTAGAAGCTGGAAACTGAGTAACAGTGTGTGCACACAGCACTGCAGGATATCGACTGGGAAAGCCGTGATGTTCATCACACTGCATTGATTCAATGCTAATACACACACACAGAAACATGGTGTACGGCCCCTCCGACGTCCTGCAGGAAAGGACCCGTTTCATTTCAGTGACGAGGCAGTTTTCAAACAGTCTGACTCATTTTTAACAGTTTATTTAACCTACGAAGTAGCAGAATGACCCATGAAGGCTAATTTAATCCTTCACGGTTTTCATTTGGCAGCACCGTGTAAAACCTGCCGTGGACTTGTTTTTCTAAAAGGAGACAACACCCTAAGCCTGGATAAACCCTGCGGCAGGAAAATATAAAAAGCAAGTTACGTAAGCATCTAAAACTATTTGATGGCTGGGTCTCTGAAATCAAGTTGCTTTAATTAGATGCGCAGGAAAGTGACTGTTAGACCCAATCAAGAACCTCGTGGCCATGGCCGACTCCCCATATGAGCGAGCGCACGTGTGTGAGTGTGTAAAATTGTTCTGGTAGAGCACTTAACCCGACGGCGTGCGTCTCCACCTGGGACTGAACCGGTCGCACGTCTGCTGGAGCCTGAACAGCAGCTGAATAACTTTAAAGGCTGTTAGGAAAAATCTCTCTCTCCAAAATGAAATATTCTGCTGCTGCCGAGGCCACTGGCCAGGATATCCACACACACACACACACACACACACTCACACGTGCAACTATGTGACAGCGCGGCAGCTTACTGGCCATCTCTGGTAGAATGTTCCTAAATAAGTAAGTCATCCAGACCTCAGCTTTCCATTGGCTTCATCGAGGAGAACACAGGAGCCAGATCCCTGCAAGGCACCAGAGGCACCAGACGCACGCATGCACACACACACACACACACACACACACACACAAGGCCAAAAGGCAGATGAGGTGTGGATGAGGAGGAAAAGGGGGTGAGGGGAGGCATCTTGTTAAAAAAGCCAGATTTCTAAAACACCTGCACACACAAATACACACTCATACTGCGCACACACACACACACACACACACACACACACACACACGCACGCACACAACTCCAGCTGCTGGCTGCCTGCGCTGCTTGTTTGACAGGCAGCGCAGTGAGTGGCTGTGTGGACGCAAGCCAGCCGCTTGTGAGTCAGCAATGACTAACAGTTTAAACCTACACTCTCAGAGCTAATCGCCTGCATGCTCATTCTTAATGTATGTGTGTGTGTGTGTGTGTGAGCATGGCAGAGAGAGTACCGATGACTGCGTGTGTGTTGATGCATGCCTGTCTCTTTATGAGCCTTTCCCATCAGGCCCAATTGTGGCAACCCAGGCCTTTAATTGCCTCTCACCAAATTTGACATTGTCTGAGCCGACAGCACCCTGATGAGCCGAATAAAAGTGGAGCAACGATGTAAACCGTCACTTCCTCCGATCGGCCTCGACAAGAGCACGACTCCATGCTCCGTTTGATCTCCAACGCAATAGGATGCTAATCACATGCAAAGGCCCGAGCTTTGAGCCTGTGCCAAATTGTGTTGGTCTGCCTTGCGGGCGCACGTGTGTGTGTGTGCGTGTGTGAGTGTGAGCGTGTGCACGTGTGCCAGTGATGGCAGCTCTAATCAGCGGCAGCGCTGGAAGAGGCATGTGGCAATAAAGCCCAACAAAATGCCTGCCAGTCCCTATTAGAGGAGAGAATTCACGAAAACCTGGCCGCCGCACACGCACATAAAGGCGCGCACGCTCCATCTTGCTGGACATCTGGCCAAGGTCAGAGCTGGATGTTGGAATGAGCGCCAACTGCGGGCCCCTATATCACCCCGCCCACACCACTAACGCTCCCACCCCCTTCCAAAAAAACCCCCAAAGGTTGAGCTGCAGAGCTCGACTTTACAGTCTTTGTCCTCCAGAGTGATTTACTCGTGAACTCTGACCCCTCTAAGTGCAGCCCATTACGGCCAGGCTGTGATTTACAAGCTAAAATTAGAGGAGGCCGCCGTTCGCAGGGCCCTATTATCAGCGCCGCGGCATGACACAGTCAATTCTCACTGCGATCCCTCATGAGAGTCGTCAATCCGCTCTCAACTGAAGGATCGATTATTCAGCGCAGCACAGAAATGACTGATATACAGCTGACGGCGTGGCGTTTGTATTCTTCACGCTGAGGCCTGGGTGTGAAATATTGCGTCCGCTCCACGCTGCTCTTCATGTCATGAACTTTTGAGGTGATCCTGACATAATGAAAGCCTTATAGAACAGATCAATTAAAATCACTGAATTGCTGATTTGTAAAAACAAATCCTTCCTCATGGATTGCTATCAAATATTTGAACACAACACTCTCTAGAGTTTCTCACAGATAAAAACTGAACAGCTGAACAAAAGGAATGGAAGCATCTCCGTGGACCCAACGCCAGCGTCGATATTCTGTAAAGAAACGACGCAGTCCTGCCTTATGCACCGGCCCTCGGACAGAAAACTGCTTTAAAGGAATGGTTGCACCCTTTGGTAAAAGATGGATGGCAAACTTTTGCAATGCTTCATGAACGCCCTAACATTTCCAGTGCCAGAGACAAAGACCTGTTTGCCAGCTCTGGACGTCGCTGCAGCCCAGATGCTATCAAAGCTGCTGGCCGTTGCAGAAGCACATCTTCCAAGTTCCTGGCAGAGTGAACGAGCAGTTTGAAGTCCGATTGTCTCCGCACGGCGAGGAAACAAAAAAAAAAAAGAGCCTCTGCGTTTGTTGGTGTTGACAGATAAAGTGATTGTGAGTTCTATTTTTTCTCAGTGAAGTGGGACCTTTCCACTATCATCCGCTCATTTCCTGAGTGAGGAACCGAGCCCGCGTTGGTGCCTTTGGCAGCTGATCTTGATTTGAGCCGAGGAGTCGTGATTATTATTCTCACTGTGCCAGAACACACAGGAGCAGCACCTGGCGCGTGAGCCGAACTGGGCGAGAAACGTTGTCGGCGCATCTGCGACATATGCACGAGCGGCACATTTAGATCTCCACCAGGATATATCTGATTCCAAAGAGAGAGAAGGAGGGGGCAGTGAACAGTGTGAGTGAGAGAGCTGAGGTGCATGACAAGAGGAGAAAGCCCTGTGAAATGAATGTATGGTTTGGGAGGTTTGTGCGTGTGCGTGCGCTGGATGAGACGTCTGTTTACATAAGTAGGAGGATGTGGTGGTAAAGCACTGGCTTGGCCCTTCTCACAACAAGGCCCAGGGCTGTGAGGAGCTTTATCCTAATATTTGTCTCATACAGGAGCAAAGCCTGACAAATCCCTCCTGCTGAGGCGCCCTCAATAAAACCTGCTACGTTCCACGCACGGCTTTTCACCGGACCTCTCTCACCTCCGTTCTCTGCTTTTCTCCCCACACGTGTTTTAAAGGTGTCAACTTTTCCATCCAGCCAAATGCCCGGGAAGGGTGTGAACGCGAAGCTGCTGTTGCAAAATGAAAGCCGGTCAGAAAATAGGTTGTTTTCATGCCGCGGTCGATCGCTGTGAAAAGCTCTGTTTTATCACCTGTGAGCGATGCTTTTTACATGACCACTTCAGGAGCCTGGTCTCATCATGTTTCACTCAAATGATCTTAAATAAAAAGCATCCAACTGTATAGAACTCATTAAAACAGTTAACAAAAGTCTTCGAGTTAATATTTCAATTCAATTTCAAAAGGACTTTCAGTGAGTGATATTCAAAAGGAAAAGGACGTTCAGTCAAAAGTGGCTGCTCTTCTCTGTCCTCTCCCTGAAAGCTTGTTATTTTAAGGGCCAAAACTAAGAGGTGCTACAGATCCGTGTTCCTTTCCAAAAGCATTTCCTCCAAACAGCTGCCAGGACGCTGCTTTCATCAGTGGAACACGCACTTTAAATTACTTTACGGGATATTGTCTATCCAGCCCGTGCACTGTGCTTGAGGACTTGGTGCTTTTCTGATTCTGAGTCTGTTTCAAAGCTGTTCTGAAGAGTTTGGATCAGGCCATCATCTCCACTGCTGATCAGAGGATCGCGGGCCAGCTGGAGCCGAGGTGGGGTTCGATCACAGATAACAGATCCATACACGCTCACAATGTGTGTTTAGAGCCTCCAGTTAACCTCGGCGCGCTTCTCTGCATAAGCCGTGATTGTTGTTTATTTTGCAAGGTCGTAGGAAATGTGATTTTTCTCCTCCTGTGCAATAACCAGAGGCAGGGAAATCCTGTTTCATCTCTCTGCTGCTGCCGTGCGTCCAACACAGCGCGACTGAGACGGCACACAGCCGGGGAAGCCTCCATGAGAGGAAGATGACTGTCAGAAGAGGGTCAAAGGGTAAAGTACGTGAGCGTGGAGCAATTCATGCACCTACTCCAGCATCTACTCCACTCGCATTAAATGGCTAAACTCGCCATTGTGTGTATGTGTAACTTAATTAGCGCACACTCGAAATTGCCCCCGTGCACGCGCACGTGTGCAGGTGACAGTAACAGCATGATGTCGGCGCATTATCTCATTATGTGGCTCTCCCAGGCTGCGGGAGGACCCCGTCCCCGATGGCCTCTGTGTTCATAATTGCGAGGTAGATAGAGGGCACAATAAAAGCTGCCGTCCCCCCTCCATGGTAACTTCAGGACCCGTGGGGGCCCGGCGCTTGGCTGGCTGTCCCACTCAGGCTGCAGCACCAGCCCTTAGGGGCAGATGCAGTGGAGGGTTTGAGAGCTAAACAAATGAGATCATCTCCCCTCGCTGACGGCTTTCTCAGCCGAACCTGAAGCCACGCAGTTTATCAACGCTATCACACCACTCGTGCGCTGCTGCGGCCAACTACCGCTAACACCGGCCGAGAGGCAGGTCGCCCATCTATCACAGGCCCACTGGCCAGAGAACAGAACACCTGCAGCTGGGGTTTGTCCTTCACGCGTTTTACAGCAGGAGGTGAAACTACGACTTGAGGTATTGCAAGGAGCAGATGCCCAGTCGGACCTGCTCCCCCCCGTTCACAGCTGCTGGCTGGTTTTGAAATATATTTTCAGATCCTCCCAGGGAGTGAGTCCAACAGACAACGAGAAAAGAGAACATTTGACCTTTTGCTGTTTCAGTGAGCCGGCCCATCAACTGTGAACCGGGTGACGTCATCTGACTCATGACGCAGACGGACAGACACGTCCTGCACTTTGAAGAACATTACTCATCTTTCTGTTCTGAGGACATCTGCTCCTCCTGACACACAGCAGGTGACTGACGTCTGCACACACACACACACACACACAGTGGACTCAACCTGTTCAGCCTGACATAATGAAGCACATAATCACATCCACAGATGCTGAGACACAAAGGAGTTATATCAAGACGGATTATCCCCATCTCTCACACACACACACACGGAGCACAGATTACTTGCATGCACGCAAAGACACATTAGGAGTCTGCACAAATAAGTGCAACAACTTCAGGCAGTTGCTGCAAAATGATGAAGGAGAAGGAGATAAGACAGGAGAATGGAATTCCTCATCTCAAAATAATAATTATTTGACCAAAGTGAGGAGTAACATAGAGAGAACAAAGAGAGAGGGCGAGGAAAACACACACACACACACACACCCTGATGCTCTGCTCTGTCTGAGGTCATCTTTATTAATAAACCCTCTGACAACAAACACACTCACATCAAGGCCCTCACCCTCCCTCCATTCTTACTCCTCCCTCCCTCCTTTAGCTTCTTGAGATATGGCAATTGCCAGACTAACACAGTTTGGGGGGGGGGGGGGGGGGGGGGCTGGGGGGGGGGGGGGGGGGGGGGGTCTGTAACCACACATGCAAACACACACACACACACACACATGCATGGTGCAGGATGGCCTAGAGACAGCATGTCAGTGATCTGTCAGAGGGTAACAGTGTGGAGCAGTGTGGAGCAGTGTGTGTGTGTGTGTTTGGGGGGGAAGCAGAAGAGGAGGCCGGACAGACAGGAAGTTTGCCCTGCACACACGCTCAGACACACACTAAGAAACATGCTCCGGCTCATTTGTTCCCACTGACAGGTGAGGAGAGGGATGGTTCTCTACAAGATGTGCCTGAGGGGGGAGGGAGACGGGCGGGTGTTGAGTGTGTTGCAAAAAATTTGCATCAAAGCCTAAAGGTGTGTGTTCTTAGGCAGGTTTATAGCTCAGGATTTGCATGGGGCCTTTACTCAGTAAGAGGGTGACTGTATTGAAACGCTAGGACCTGACCATGTGGCCTGCTGATGTGCCTCTGAGCAAGAAACTCCAGCAAACAGCACCAGAGCAGCTTGATACTCGACTTTGCCAGATAGGTGCAAGGGGCAGTGTCTTTGAGAATGTGTTGCTACAGGCAGTGGAGATCAGGAGGGGCTTGATCAAACCTCAAAACGCTGCACAGACAAGTCTTCACCTGCGTTAGTTAGCGAAGTGAAAAATAATAGCTATTCACTGAAAGACTTTGATTTCTTCCATTCATCCCTCTCCTTTATTCAATCAATCATTTATCGTCTGCTTCTTCAGATCGAGGTCGTGCTAGCAGCATTCCTCCGGTGAACCCGCCCTGAGGTCTCCCCGCACCATCTGGGATGTACACTACCACCCCTCCAGCACGTTCTTGGTCTGGCCCGCAGGTCTCAACGGTGGGACGCGGCCAGATCATCTCCGGAAGGAAGTGTCCAGGGGGGCGTCCTCATCCGATCCCTCAACTACCTCAAATAAATGGTCCAATTACATAAGCCTATGTCCAATGTGCACTCTGAAATGTGTGGTACCGCAACAATAGGGATGTCACTCTGGATGATGCAGGCGAATCATTGCACCTGATATTTAACAGCTTGCACTGCAGCGCAGCTTGACCTGTAAATCTAGAGCAACAGTATTTGACACCGTGTGACCCTCGCAGACACACCGCGCATCATAAACTGAGGCGGACGCGAAGGCCGATGAGGGGAACTTGATCCGGCAGCATCGTTGTTTCCTGATCCTGGAGGCAGGGGGTCGGCACTCATCTTTACAGAAACACTGGCTGTCACGATCATGCTTCACATGATGCATCTTCTTCGATTTCTTCCCAGCAAACCACTGCTGCTGCTGCCAAGTACAAGACACAGTAGTTCCCATGATACTACTTGTTCCAGAGGATCCTTCATGGGAATCAGTTACATAACTCAGAGCGTTTACTTTAACTTTACTACAACAAGGCTCACACATAAACCACACTGATAAAAGCTTAATGTTGCGACAACGCTCTGTACTAATCGGCCGGACGAGCGAAAAGGTGATCAGACTGACGAATCCCACCGTGAAACAAAGTTAACTCGGATGTTTCATGATGCACATTCTGTCACAAGATAAATTACATGAGTCACGGCGGATCTCAGAATGGCAGCTCGGGACCAGAGCACGTGACGGCCTCAGTGGATCGCCTTGCTCAGTAAATGCAGAACAGCTGGTGAATCTCACCAATCGCCCTGGTTAAGCTGCATTTCATATTTGGTTGAAACGGAATTTATATTTCCATGATATTTGGGATTCTTTTAGATGGAGACAGTCAGATGTTGCCCGCTGGGGCTGTGAGTTATACAACTGAGACCTCTGAAGCTCTGAGGCCACATTATGGCTCCATTTTCTGGATCATCATCATGTCTTCTCCCACTCTTGAGGAACACTATATTTACCCCCTCATCCTTAAATTTAGATTTAAATTCAATGACTGTTAAAAAAAAAAACAAAAAAAAAACACAAGCTGCGAGATGTCAGTCATCTATATTCATCTCACTCTCGGGCTGCTTACTAAACAGTAAACAACTGGCAGCCCATGACCAATGGGGATTATATCACCTCGTCATGAGATCACAGCGGGCCTGGAGCCAGTTGCTCAACGTGCTTTCAACTGTCAGGAGCGGCAGAGACGAGATTAAACTCTCCACCCGAATCCTCGGCTCACGCTTCCTCTTTATCCATTTCCAGTGTGAGCCTAACTGGAATCAATGGTGCAGTAATGGATGATGAGAAACTGTGTTCAAGTGTAACTCAACCTGCTAAATGCAGTTGCTGGTCATTTGATATTGGATGTATTTCATGTAATGTTATGAAGACAAACTCGGGAGAGGTTTGAGATGAGAGATGGAGCTAATATAAGATCATATATATATATATATATATTTATATAATAAGCATTTTGTTTATTTTGACTGCTTTGTTGCAAAAGAAGAACAAGGACCCGGTGCTGCCTGAGCAGTTTATCTCTAAAGGGTGGAAAACTGTCTTAAGCTGCTTCCAGCGTCATGTGACAGCCAATAACTAGCGTACAAAACAGAATTCTGCAAGGTGGGTTAGCAGCTCATTTAGGGGAGTTGGCAGGGCTTTACATGCTGACAGCCCAGACACGACAGAGGGAAATCACTACTTCATCTACATCACAATCACAGACAGAGACGCGATGAAATCAGCTTGATATTATCCTAACCGAAACATAAAGATCAGAACCTCGGAACCACTGATTTATTCATAAAAACTGTCATCACATGCAGCTTTGTCGCTATAAGGCTTCTTATTTCTTTTTTTTTTTTTTCAAGGTTCCATCAGCCGTCACAGATTGTAGACCATTTTGAATAATTTCAACAGAAACAAACCTGCCTCGGAATATCTGTGGCGCTCTCTGGTAGCTGACACACGCTGTCGAACCTTGAATCAAGAGTGAGTTTAAAATGAGAACACGTCTTCAGTCTGCTGCAGGAAGCCACATCTGCGCAGAACCAAAGGCTGGGATTGTTAGCTGGTTGTTATAGCACAGACTGACAGGCAGAAACAAACTGAGTCCGATCCAACACGTCTATCTTCAGCTCTCTGTTTCTTTTTCCTGTCACCTCATATAGAAATAAGGACGCATACTGAGGCATTCAGTGGAAAGGCCACCAAGTTTAACCCTTATATGCATAGCTGTAAGACAGCTGCATCTGGATGGTTCTCAGTTTAAAGCTGGATGAGACACAAGTGTCTCGAAATGTTGTCTATCTCTTTATCTGTACTGTTCTTAACCTCCTGAAAGGTTTTTAAAGTTGCGTAACAGGCGTGTTTGGAGGAGAGATCTCGGCCAGTTTGCTGAAATTTGCGGAAAAGGGAATGATTTACAGTAAAAGCAAAGTGTTTAAGGTGTCAAATTGTTTTATTTATTTATCAAAGGGTGAAAATCAAAATCTCTGCAAAGGTTAGCTGTCATCTCCCCAGAAAGAGAGAGGCTGTCTTCCACTGACGCTTCAGGTTCTGGTTGAGTGTTTCTATACAGCGCCTTCGATTTGCCTGGGTTAAAACGAACCAAAGCAAGCAGATGAAGAGTTACGGAAGAATACTTTGAACGCTAAAAATAGCCGTTTAGTGGAAAGAACTGCACCACTTTGTTAGTGCAATGGAAAAAAGGTTATGGTGTCTGGGTGGCAAACACAGAGGGGGAAAATGAGAGCGGTACAAAGAAATCGAATAAAGGCTGACAATAAATGAAGAGCAGAGGAGGCCTGTGGTCACAGAGCCAAAGTCAGAGAGCTGCTGACGACAACAGTCACGAGCTCTGACTCGCTGGGTTTTGTTTTTTTATCTGCAGCATTCGCCACTTTCCTATTCTCGTCTGCATCGCTCTGCCCCGCTCTCTCTTTCATGGCCACTTTGCCTCCTCCCATTCTCTCCATTTGAGTCCTCTTTCATTTATTTCAGCCTCCAATTTTCTCTTTTCTACTCTCTAGTTTCTCTTTTTTTTTTGACTATTTGACTCTCTCTCTCTCTCGTTTCTCCCATTTCCCGTCCACTCTGACACTTAACAATGAAGCTCTGTCTGTTTTTGTTCCAGTCTCTTTGGCAAAATTCTACGACACGTTGGGGAAAAAGAACGTTTCAGGTAACTTCAATAAAATGTTGATGTGAGTACACCGAGTATAAAGCTGAAGCCAGCATCGCCTCACATACAGACGCATGCAGCAAACAGCCAGTCGCACTGATGAGACCCAGACAATGGTTTCGTCTGTCGCATCTGCACATAAACAGAAACATTATTGCTTGTGACTGACTTCAAACTGGACACAGCAGAACCTTGGTAGGGAGTCAGTGAAGACAGACATAAACATCGCCAACCCTCACACCCTTTCAGACTCTCTCTCTCTCTCTCTCTCTATGACTCCTTGTGCAGTTCAGAGACTTAATGAGGAACTGACCCATCTCTTGTTCTGTCTGCTTGAACCAATAAATGAGTAAACCCTTGCTAACTGCTGCTGCTGCAAACACACTCACAGAGACACAGACACACTGATGTCTTCGTGGGTTGGTCACAGCCCCCTCGTGCACTCTCTCAGGTGTTGGACTTGATGTGTGAGTGCATAATGTCAAATGTTTTACTGCTACAGCCCAGTTGGGACACACATAACTCCTGACTACAAGCATCCGATGCCAGGCCTGTGCTTGGGACCAGTTTGAGCCTGCAAGCGACTGAATGGGGACATTTTGGGCGTCGCTCAATTTCTGACCCCACCCCCCTCAAAGCGGTGTCCACCTGTGGAGGCCTCGGGTTTGGCCCCACAGTGAGACAGAACCCATGTCTCTGCAGCCATATAAAGACAATTACAACCAGGCATGACACCCACACACTGATCTGATAAGACTGACTCACAAAGACAACAGGCCGTTAAAACTGTGTGTGTGTGTGGGTGTGTGTGTGTGTGTGTGTGTGTCCCATCTCAGACTAACCCAGCAGAGATTCTAGTAAATGTTGTTAATAACATCTAGTGGGAGGTCTCTCTCTGTCTCTCTCTCTCTCTCATATAAATGTGGTAACAGACACACACACCCACACTTTTACACACATACACACACACACACACACACACACATCCAAATTGTGTGGATATATATATAATTAATAAGGCAAAACAAGATACAGACACAAAGCACTCAGACAAAGGCACAGCCCACCCCTATGTCTCTCTCTTTCACACACACACACACACACACACACACACACACATTCAGACACAAAGAGACAGAAAACCACACAGGTTAATGTAGACACATTGACTCAGACACAAAGAGCCACACAAACTTGCAGAGACAAAGGCACAGACAAAGAAATAGAAACACACAGACTGCGACAGACGGCGTGGATCTGACAGCACGCCGCGGTGCCGCCGGAGCTGCGATGTTCGCAGCGGCCCGCTGATCGGCAACAGTCTTCACATGCTCCAAGCTTCGAAGGCAACACGCTGAGACACCAAACGTTGCTCGACAGAGGACGGTTCTGTCCGCTACCCAACCAGGGAGGATGTCACACACATTTAGACTCTCACACAGAGAAATGGACTAACTGAATGTGTAAACACACACACAACCCTCACATGTAAATGACTAAGAACTCACAGCTTATTTATTTAATATGATGATGTGACAGAAACTTAATCTGAATAGGAATAATAGACTCATCCAGCTGTTAAATGTCTTTGTCCTGAGGCTACCTCAGCATTCATCAAACATCCCCGGTGGACGGACACAGAGATACAAACGAGAAGTGACAATCAATAACACAGCAATTAAGCTAAAGGAATAAAATAACACTTCTGGGGTGAATGAGTTCTTTCGCCCGTTGCAACAGGTCTTGAAAATGCAGGTGAGGTGTAGCTCGGCTCCACAGAGAGAAGCTTTTCCTCATGTCGACTTTGATTCCATTCACCGCAACAGCTCTGTTAGCAGTGCAAAGCTGCTTTCAGACGCGCCGAACGCCGCAAATCCTCCGCTTTCCACTGGAGGAGGTGCATGTGAGAGTGAGGGGCTCTGCGGTTTCTTGAAGGAGAGCTTGAGGTGAAGCGTGCGGATGACAGTGAGTTAATATGTCACTTCCTGCCTCTGCTCCTCCTCTCGCCTGAATAATGCTGAGGATTTGTTGCTGTCGTGAAAGCGAAATGTGCCGAACACCCACACGCTGCGATGTGCACGTGTGAAAGGGAAGCTGTGGATAAAGCCTGTAGCCAATTTTCATTGAATCTTAATTAATTTCTAAATATTGCCATACGCACCAATTTCAGATGTCAACATAAAGTCAATTCATTATTGATGCAATGTTTATTAGGTTGAATTTAATATATGGAGATATACAGTACGTGCTATCAAACCCCACTAACATTTATTTCTCATTAGGGTGTGATACTGACATCTTAATAAATATTTGCCAATTTATTTTTGAATATATTGGCTGATATTTACCAATAATTGCTGCGAGCATTGTCAGCAACTAACCCAGACCCTTCCCAGTAACGCCACAGCTCCCTCATTTACATATTCCATCTTGTCCGTATCCCCTATAAAAAAGGGAAAATAACTATTTGCAGTGACGGGGTCTTGTGCTGGACTGACCAACACATTTGTACACAACCCACTGCTACACCACACATTGTCATATTCACAGTTCTGATTCATCCATTTGTTTGGCTTCTGTAACAATAGATTATCACAAAGGCACAGATACAAACACAGGCACACGCTCAGCAAAACACACAGCCCCGCCCCTCTGTTAGACAGCTCAGTGAGCAGACACAAGCACTCTGCCATAAACACACACACACACACACAGCATGGTTGCAGGGACTCTCACTGACATATTGCCCCTTAGCCAATAACAATCACTGCTAATGATCAAACCCAAACACAATCTCTTTCACCCTAAACCTAATTCTACCCACCAGCCCTTGGGAAGTTTGAGGAATAGACTAAATGTCCTCCCCACCCAAATTATACACACATCTATAGAACGACAACTACACACACACACACACACACCCAGCAGCTAACTTAATTTCAAAATCAATTAATTAAAAAGCATAGTCTTCTCCCACAGGGAGTGAAAGACAAATTTGAGTAATTTAATCATGGTACACAAATCAGAGCTATTCAGCTGCACAGATATGAAAGGACAGGATGGATGGAGGGGTGGTCAATGAATTTTAAATAGGGTAGGCAATTTAACTCAGTCGTCTTGATTTGACACGACTCCTCTTGCTTATCCTGCACCCCTGCTCTATCTATCTATCTATCTATCTATCTATCTATCTATCTATCCATCCGTCTATCTAGTTTATTGTTCATCATCCATTCATCATAGGAAAGCAAATAGCCTCTGTCAATATGTGTGTGTGTGTGCGTGTGTGTAACAGCTTCCCTCTTTCACTCACTCACTGTCTCCTTTTTCTTCATTTTCAGATTATTTAAGAGACATGTTATTGATTTTGTTGGCGTGTTGAAGCAGAGGCGGGCTCAGAGAACAGAACGTGTGTCTCTCCAGTTATTAGGGCCAATTTGTGCTCAATGCTATCGTTGCGAGGACGTGTTGACGTGGTGAACATATTCTGTTCCTCACAAAGTCAAAGGGCTGACTGAGGGTTCTGTAACCAGGTTTAGGCATTCGCTTGTGATGGTTCAGGTTAGAGGGAATTCATTATGCCAATGAGTGTTTTCACACTGTGCATGTGTTTTCCCCGTGGCCGGAATAACCCCGGGCACAAAAAAAAACTCATGATAAAGAGTTTGACTTTCTCTCCACTCCCTGGTGTTCCTAAAAAAGATTTTTGCCTAATAGGCCTGAAGAAAAAAAAAAAGAAGAACAATAACACTGCAAGATAAACTGTTCCATATGCCAGGGGTCTATATGTGTGAGCGTGAGAGACCGTGCTCGTGCAAGGGTGCGTGTTTGGCAAGAAATGTGCAAATGTGTTTGTACAGGTAAGTGTGTGAGTCCCCGAGAAAATACTCATGGTCTATATTTGTCTAAAGTTATGGCGTGTGTTTGAGAGGCTGTGATAGTTGTGTAGTATCCTGAATATTTCCTCAAAGTAAATCTGCTCCGTCTCAGTCCATGTCTTCCGTATGTGTAATCTCGTGCTATGTTTTCATTTATACTCCTTCCAATGTTTCCTGATACAATGTACACATGCCACGTGCACTCTGAAACGGTTGGTGGCTCCTCTCAGTTATCAAATATGAATTGCAAATGGCCTGTTTGCACTTTGAGATTTAAAAACCGGGGAAAGCGACAGCTGTTACTCATTGGCAACGAGACCTGGATTTAAAGCCCAGCACCCCCCCTCCGCAGATTGACGGATTCAAAAACTGCACAGCTAAAGCAGTTAAAGGGACAAAGTTGAGAAAGGTCCCGCCTTTCGAAAATATCCTCAGATGAAGTCAGAGTCAGGAGTCACCTTGATTCCACAGACCATTGTTTAAGACAAAAGTCTACTACATTAAAAAAACTGAACCTTTTATAAACATCTTATTTTCTCCAGGTCTGGACAACATCAACTTTAAAATGTGGTGATGGACTCATCACACAAACATTGTCCAGTCGGAGCAGTAAAATATTTACTCCTCAAAATAACCTCTTTGTATCCACATGTATGAGTTCACACGGAGAAACCGTTGCAACGTTCATACAAGTTGCTTGTACAATGTTGTTGAGAGCATTTGCTTCCAAAATCTCATTTATACACAACAGCCAAGTTCTGTTTGGTCATTTCTCCTCTGATACACGCTGTCTTTATTCATAGCAGCGAGGACTATAGGGGAGATAAGTCAATACGCGAGTAGCGAGAAGCAAAAGATGTGAAAGACAGAAGCAGAGAGTTAGAAAAAGGTGAAATCCAGGTGGGAAACTGATGGTGTAATTGTCCACTGCTGGTTGCCTCTTATCGTCTCTCTGGGTTGTTGTCTGGTCTCTGACCGTCCAGTCTCAGTCTATAACTCGGAGTGGACAAAACCTGGTGACCTGTGTATTTTTCTTCGATTTTCCTCCCTCTCTGCAGGACCTTGTATTCTTTCAGCGTCTCTGTCTTTCTCCTCTTATATGTCCCTGCAGTCACATTATTGCAGCATCATCCCATTGGGCACCAGTCTCTTCAGACATCATGCAGAGAGCAGCGGACTGGAAAGGAGCAGAACGGAGAAGGGGGTGTGGGGGGGGTGCTGCCATCAGGGGGTCAAAGGTGAGTCTGCAGCAGAACGGGGGGGGCACAGCTGCAGCTGAGCTCAGGGTGCTGGAGTTGGGGTGAGGCTAATAAGGTGCTAACCAGAGTAAGCACTGATAACCATAAGCCTTGCTAAGCTAGCAGCGATGTTTGAATAGAAAGCTTAGTGGTGATTTGCAAAGTAAAGAGACGGAGCTGGATTTAAACTTGACAAGAAGGGTTAACAGAAGCCCTTGTGTGAGAGCTTCAGGTACAAGTGTTAGTTTTAGTTAAAAGTCTGATTTTACTTGCAGATAATACTGTGGCAATTGCATGTGATGACACTGTGTTGTAATTAAACCATCTTCCACTGGTTGTGTTCGTTTTCATGACTTTACTTTAATTCAGAGCAAGTGAGTGTTCAGCACACTATGCACTTAAGGACCTGGACTTGAAACCATCTATCTTCCACTTTGCTTTGTTTGATTCGTGAACACATTATTAAGTCTGTTCAGTGTGACGGCGAGCGAAGGGAGCAGAGGGTTTGCAGCTGAGGCGTCTTTGTTCGAAGACGACGACGACGACAGAGCCTTCAGCTCCTGTAATGTTGTCTTCACTTGGAAGAGGAATCAACTGTGGCATCGCTCATAGATTAAATATAAAGATGAAGAGCATGTCTCTACTTGTCATCCCTCTCTCCAGAATAAACAGGATATGAATTCTGTCATCTTGCACAGTCAGCATCGTAGCGACAGGGGTTAAATTGCAAGGTCCAGCCAGTACATGCACTAGACCGGTCATTAGTCAGGCGGGTACTTGGACTTATTGGTCTGGTCTGATCTGGTCTGTACTGAAGCCACCAGGGGCAATAAAGACACTAAGGCTTCACTTCATGTCATCCACCTTTTGATAAAGTTAACAACATACCTCCCTCGACCGTGTGTGTACAGCCTTTATAATGCTGAAGTAACTGGGTAGCGTGCAGGTAGAATGCGTGTTGATTTGGAAAGAGCTCCACAATTTCTCCTTATCGGTATCAAATATTCAGCTCCATCAGCCTGATTACATTCAGAGTTTACTGCGGTACCATTTCTGCCTGTAAGATCTTATTGCATCAATCGGGGACAATAAGGCGACCAGACGAGGGGGTGGGGGGTGGGGGAGGAGGAGGGTATTGTGGATATGTCTGCATGATTCTGTTCAGCCAGAATTTGTCTTTCATTCAAGGCAAAGCGTTGCTGTGTTGGACAAATCTTGTCAAGATAGGAAACAATAACAGTGACAGGCCTCCTCGCTGCAGTGGAGATCGCAGCTGCTGTGAATGCTGCCTCACTTCTTCCTTTGCTACAGATGAAGAAAGGGCGCAGTGACTCATGGGATCAGATCATGCTGGAGTCATCATACCGGTATTCGTGAGGCAAAATCTGATTAGCCGGTCAGGAGGCAAGAACAGTCATTCCCCCTTTATTGCAACTGAAAACATCTTTGCATGGACATCTTCAATTAGAGTTAAAATATACACATAAGGGGTATATTGGACTCTGGGTATATTGGAGCAGTGCTTCACACACAGTCTGCCGTCCTCTTCACAAGGGTTTCAGGTCTACCATTGATTTTTTCCAAACAATAAAGGCTTCCCAGTAAGACTTGACAGGCTTAGCTTCCATTAGGAAATGCAGCACTAAGTTCACTTAGAATTTCCAATTAGAGGTGCTGCGCTGGGAAAACATCTATATTTTCATTTGGGAGGGGCCGACAATGAACCCTGATTTTCCTGCAGGCCAAGATAACACTAGACAAACAAGGCAGGAAATAGGCCGGACAGCGTTCAGCCTCCTGACAGCTACGAAAGCTAAGCTACTCCCACACACTAGCTCAACGCAGCTCTCAGAGAGCAGCCATTGTGGGGGCCCTCCTGCTGCTGATAATCCTTCGTGGGCCCCTCTGTAGTGCCAACCCCGGAGAGAGGCCATTAGCCCGGCTGCAGCTCCTTCCTGGATAAGCTGTGGCTTACCAGTCTTGCAAGCCGAGGGGCAACTTTTTATTGTCCTTTCCAAAGTTTATGTGCGAGTGCGGAGCAACAGCGTGGGAGGGGCTGTATGGGATGGAGTCTGCAACATAGTATGTGTGTGTGTGCGCATGCATGCATGAGTGTGTATGCGAGCTCAAGCAGCGGGCTCCCAGCACTTCCTGCCTGCTAAAGGCAAATCCCACGGTAGGGAGGGTGGGCTCTATCAGACCAGAACAATGCCAGAAAAAGGCTGTCATAAAAACAAACTACCATGCTCTGGTTAGCACAGGGACTAGGAGGGCATACTTTCCTCCACACCCACACACTACACACTTTATCTGCATCATTATTCACGCACATGTATTAAAACCCACTATTTCACATATCCGCTCCATGCTCCTGTATTTGTTACCCTTATCTTTTGTTGCTCGGCCATTTGCATACTCTATCTGAGAAACAAAGCCTGGAAACAGTAAGAAGCAAGAGCTGACCACGCACAGACATCCACGCTATGCCAGGTACGCGCACACAAAGCAATGCTGCCGCTGAGAGAAAAGAATAGGAACCTTTGCTTTCACTCCAAACGGCTTTGACATGTCATCAAAACCAGGAAAAAACTGAATAAGAGAACAATTCCAGCAGTCCTCTGTACACAAAACACAGCGTGGACAGCAGAGCCTGAAAACATCTGCTGAGTCGCAACAAACAACAGGCTGCCAATGAACAGTCACGTCGGGGGGCCTCAGAATACATACTAAATACCTTACGGTGCCCCCGAAACACAGTTGGCCCGCTGACAAGGTTTTTGGCCGAGCACACTGCCGTCTCTCACTCTCTCTCTCTCTCTCTCTCTCTCTCCAGTGCAGCTTTACAATTTCAACCAAAGCCAAAGATGGCCTGGTTCAGGAAACAGGATGAAATGGGAGGGATGAGTCGAGATGCTATCAGAGGAGGAAATTACTGGACACGTATCAATTATAATGAAGATTTCTCCCCCTGAGTCTGTATTTGAACTGACAATTAGAAAGATGCATTGCACGGCCAAAGGCACTATACATAGATGGATACCACAGTGAAAATGCAGATGCTATAAAACTTTATGATCCATCAGTAAAAATTACATTGCAGTGGAAACTCATTAAGGGCATGGTTTCATATTTTAAGAAATATGCTTATTCCCTTTGCTTGCCAAGTCTCAGATAGCAGATCGATACCACTCCCATACAGCAGCGGTATATTAAATACGCTGGAGCCAGCAGTGATTATCTTAGCTTAGCATAAAGACTGAATGCAGGGAGACCCAGTAATCTCTCATTGCACAAAGATTACAAAATTGCAGCTGCCAGCACTGCTACAAGATCATTAATGAACACATTACGCATCGTTTAAAGGAATATCTCCACCTAGATTTAAAGCTCATGGTTTTCAATCAATTCCTCAAGTCTTTTATCGATTAACTGATGTTTCCGATACACGTCGTCTTAAAATGTTGAAAAATGACTAACTAATCTATTCATCAATCCATTACCCATGACAAAACATCAGATGACACTTGGCGAGAGAGAGAGAGAGGGAATACACGATGAAAAATTGTCTGGTCAGCAGCTTAAAAACCCAAATAATTCACTTTAACAGTGAAACACAGCAAAGGCAGAAAATACTCAAAATCAAGGAGCTCATATCCAATCCTAAATTTGTTTTGCAAAATATCTGCATTAGTGGACAGGGCATCGTTCTACACTTCATAGATTTTCCTTGACTGACTAATAAAAATGAAAACAGAAAGACACAGGCCAGCACCTTTTCAGTCACTCACTGTTTAATGTAAAGCCCACTGGATTCTGAGATACTGTCAGTGCCAGCATTGTTGGACTGAACCCTACTCTGCCTCCAAAATAAAAAATCAATTTAACCTTTCTAACTCTACATGTGACCTGTTTTGCATGATACAACGTGGATGGGGATGCGCTTATTGATAGATAGGGTTATACAGAGAGCAGTGTGTGTGTGTGTGTGAGAGAGAGACAGACAGTGAGACAGCCAGAGAGAGAGAGAGAGAGAGACAGAGGCCGGCAGGCAGCAGATGGACCAAAGTGGTCAGCTGGTAACAAACAAGCAGGTCAGTGGCCTCCTCCACCTCTGCTCTATCACTCATAAATAATGCAGAGCGACTGAACTCACCCAGAGCAGCTCCACCCGGCTCCTTCTAACGGCCTCCAACTCCCCGAGTGGGTCTCATCAAGGCACACAGAGAAAGACGGCGGAGCTGAAGGAAGCAAACACACCTTCACGTCATTGCGGGGATTATACTTCCCATCTGCTCATTCATTTGCTTCAGACAACTGTAATTAAATTCAATTCGGACGGAGCCTCTCAACACCACGATCTGACATTTGCTGTAAACGCACTGATCATTCCGACAGGAGGGAAATTGCTGGTCAGAACCCTCCTCGTGTTGTTCGAGTGAAATGATTTGCTTCATCCAGCTCCTCTTGCTCCACAGAGCAGCCTCCAGGAACATCAGCATGCACCATATTGGATTTTCCATCACTGATTTTCCTGGAAACACTTCTCCCCCCTCAGGGCTTATTAATTTATTGATTGCCCCAAAGGGGAGCTGCATCATTCATGGAGGATGACAAATATGTATTACTGCTCTGCGGTCCATATTCTGAGTGTGTTGCATTTATTGGCAATAATATTATTATTTTTTTACAATAACACCAATAAGACTATTTGACTGAAATGGATTGTGAGGATGAGAAGTATTGGCTGCTCCTGGGGTAGTGGCATTACTATTAAAGCCACCAAAAGGATTATACTACACTTTCCTCGAGCCTGGCACACTTTTCATTCACAATGCGCTGAATGTGCAGTTGTCTGTTCAATTAACGTTGAGCTGTATAAGTGGTGAGTTCGTACTCTTTGGCGATGCAAAAATGACCTCATTATGCTGGTCGAATTGAGCCGAAACGAGAGAGAGAGAGAGAGAGAGGCGGAGGAGTGCAAAAGTGGGTGAGCGAGATAGATGATGAGAGGGAGAGAAGCAAAGAGAGAGAGAGAACTCAAAGGGAAGGCTAAGTTGCAGAAGAGCAAAAGCCTCTCCTCTCGGAATGACTGCAATCACAGCTGCTGCCAAAACCCTCTGGATCCATCCTCAGAGGCTGACGGAAAGTTCTCAACAGGCCTTAAAGCCACTGTGTGTGTGTGTGTGTGTGTGTGTACTGGAGGATGTGCAGTAGTGATTGTGTGTGAGTGTGTGTGCATGAGTGTGTTCAATGAGGAGTGTGTCCAGCTTATACAGTCCTTATACAAAGACAATTATGGACAACATGGGAAAAATGTTCACTACAAGTTTACTACATGTACACAGAAACACACTGCGCCACAGCCGCTCAGGCAAATACAGAAACACTGCAGATTAGAAGTCAGAACTCTGTTTATAACCTTCTTCAGTCAAACGTACACAGTAGATCGTATATGATGCTGATATGCAACACACCGCCGACAGGTGATCAACAGGTTCTAATGTGATAGCCTTGACCTAATCTCTATCTCACCACATGGTTCCCTTCGATGATGCATTTCAAATTAAAGAGTATCACTCTAAATGGTGTTCACCAGCTCAGCAGGAAGCAATGGGATATTTAACAATCAGAATCAGTCAAATCTGGGGCGAATGAAGGATTTTCTGCTTCCTCAACATCCCATCACTTCCTGCTGAACTGGTTTAAAGCACAAAGAAGAGGCGCTGCAGGGCCCGAAAGGTGAAAGGTCAATGAAACTACCAAAAGAAGGCTGGTTGGGGGTGGGGTTCATGCACATGCATCCTTTTCAGGAAAAGACAAATTAAGGCACATCACAGGACGAGTGGGGGGGGGGGACGAAGAGGAGAAACAAGGTTTATGGTTTTCATTTGATCAAGTTGCCTCAGTCATGTGGTAATAACACAAGATATCATCACTAATGTGACAGTGACAGGCTAATGCGGAACACTCCCTCACATTCTGTGTTCAACACGTGTGAGTGATTCAGTTTCGCTGTGTCATTTTTAGTCCACAGCTGTGCACATATCAACGTCTTTCCCAACACACACACATTGTCTTGTCCCAGATCACGAGCCAATAGCCCAGAGGAGGCGGACTCCGACACACTGAGAGCATGAGAACATGAGGTTTCTATCACTTTGACCCTGCACCCGACCAAAGCCCATTCATTCACCACGATGTTCCTATAAACAAGCTTCTTCCCTTCCCAAACACCAGGCCGAGCAGCCCAGCCCTGCCTCCTGCTGTCCGCCTCCAGCGCACACACACACACCCATCTGCCTCTACTCCTCTGACCTTGCATCTGGCCTGCCATGAACCATATCTGCACTTGGGACAAACACACATGCATGTGCGCGCACACGCTCGCTCAAACACAATGCAGTATTAAAAATTAAAAAAACCCTGTTTTGTTCATGCAGCGCCAGAACACAGTGGTCACAGGGAAAGATGTGAACTCTCCTCAGCACACACACCAGTATGAAACAACAAAGACGACAGCAAATCGCCCTCTGAAAGAGATTTATTTATTTTTTTTTGTAAAGAAAGGAAATACAGGAATTAAATCGTCGGTGGGATGAAAAGGATGTTTTTGAAGAAAAATAAAAGCTTTTGTGGGAAGCCGGCACATTAGCTGTTGCTCAGTGGAGGGTGTGAAAAGAAACAAAAAAAAAAAATAAAAAATCTTGTCCCACCATCAAAAACCAATTATGGCGAGTGAACTGAGATCTTCATGCTCTGACAGCATCGTCACCAGCGCCATCATGGGCTGAACCGTCCAAATGTGCTGTGTCCCTGTATGTGAGTTACATAATCGTCCCCGCTATCACAGGACTGTGCATTCAGCTGCCGGCCATGTGGGCTACGGGATCTGTTTGTTGCATTGACGTGATGCATGTGACACCAAGATGACAATTAAACACACACACACACACACAGTGCAGACAGAGACACCTGGTGCAGTGGCAGTTTAACAGCTATGATGCAATGTTGGCCTTTTGGTGTCAAAAACGCACAGTTCATGTCACAGGCACACAGTAACACACACACACACACACACAGTAACACACAGTAACACACAGTAACACACACACACACACACACACACATATATATATTGGCACCAAGAGTGAAGGAATTATCTGATTAATGATAATTAATACTGTTATTTTGATGACTGATTTACTGTTCAAGTCAAGTCAAGTCAAACAGTGGTGAATTAAATAAGCAGAAAAAAATTAGATGATTTTCTGCCTTCCTTTGGAAAAAAAGGAGGCAATGATACTGGGAACTTCCTTATCCAGTAACACACACACACACACACACATATATATATTGGCACCAAGAGTGAAGGAATTATCTGATTGATGATAATTAATACTGTTATTTTGATGACTGATTTACTGTTCAAGTCAAGTCAAGTCAAACAGTGGTGAATTAAATAAGCAGAAAAAAATTAGATGATTTTCTGCCTTCCTTTGGAAAAAAAGGAGGCAATGATACTGGGAACTTCCTTATCAATATTTTCTGGAATTTAGACAAAACAATGAATCACCTGATGGATAAAAATATGTGCAGATTATCAGTTATGAATCCAGCTGTCCAGTGGCAGCCCTGCAGTGACATGTGCAGCTGCAGGAGCACATGCACAACACGACGGCCGGAGGGGACGTCTGTCGGACTTGGCCTCAGACGTACAGTGCCACAAAGACCGTATGTGAACCTGCACACGTATGACTGCGCCCGGCTGTGAAAGCGCGCCTGTTTGCATTGAGTTCTTTGTCTGTCTGACTGTGGGGCTGCTTAATTGTGCATGTGCGTGAGGAGCATGAGGAGTGTGTGAGGGCTGGGAGGAGGCTAGCCATCAGGATGTGGGATCCATTGTGTGTCCGACAATGAAGAGATCGAGTCGATGGGAGTCCTGTGGCTCTCTCAGTGGAGGTATTAACATCTGGGGCCAGAGGGCTGCAGTGTGTGTGTGTGTGTGTGTGCGTACGCAGCTGGTGTGTTTATATGAAGCAGCGTTTGTATTCTTAAGGGTCTGTGAACCACACAGATTAAAAGGTGTCTCGTTGAACTTTGTTCGGCTCCTTCTCTGGAAAATGTCAACCTGCGACTCAGTTCTAAAGCTGAATTTTACTAGAATATTACTTTCATTAATCTTTGCAAAGGACGCCGTCTCTCTCTCTCTCTCTCTCTCTCTCTCTCTCTCACACACACACAAAAGACGCCCACAAAGTTATGAGACATAAATCCTATGACAAACTAAACAGACAGTTGATCCCTGAGTGCATCAACGCTCATATGATGAAGTCATCCTCCCCCCTCCTCCTCCTCCTCCTCCTCCAACACCCCACATGGCAATACCATGAGTCCTCCACTATCGCACCCACATCCTCTGCTGTAGTTCACAGGGCCATGCCCCCCCCCCCTCCGTACTGTCTGTTATTTAACTGGCACTGGCACCATCCAGCTTGTAAAAAAAAAAACACAGGAAAGGGAAAAACAGGCCGGACCCCCTCCAGCCCTCCTCCACTTCTCCTCCTCCTCTTCTTAAAACTACCACGTCTTCACACAAGCCAGTGCTCCCTGTCCAGAGTGGACGCCTGCCCCCTCCTCCCTCCCCAGTAATTACAATAATCACTCAAGTGAAGCTAATACTTACTTCATTAAAGCAAAAAAAAAAAGAGAAAAGAAAGAAGGGAGGGAAGGGGTGAGAGGATACGGAGGAAAAGCACTCTGGAGTAATATGTCAAGTCTGTCAGAGGAAGAGCGGCAGTTTCAAGTGTCATCTGCGGAAACAGGAAATGGATGTGAAGCCTTGATTTGATTTCAAATCTGTAACTACAGATGTGAGTGTGACATTCTGAAGCGTCCGCACAGGTTTTCATAAACACGCTGCTGAACTTTAAGACAAATGCCTCTGCTTTAGTCATGTCACCACATCATGTGACTGGACTGTAAACTCTGTGCTCAGTAAGATAAGGGATGACTTTTTCAATTCATTGCCTATTATATCTGATTCACAATTTCACACAGTAATCAGTTTGGACTGATCTCTGCTGCTGTACCAAGGGAATGACCCCAGCCTGCAATGAATCAAGTTTAGATTATTAATAAACATCTTATTGATGTTATTTTGTGTTTTCACTTATTCTATATTGTTATTTAAGAGCATTCTGATGCCTGTGAAGTTTGCCTGCCATTATAAATCAGAGTCTAAAGCAACTGAGATGACTCCCTACAGCCTTGGCTCCGTATAGAGTTACATGGAACATAACACATGGACCGCAAACAAAGAAAGCAAGGAGCCTTAAAGTTCATCACGGGGCACACGCACACGCACACACGCACTAATAACGCCGTGTGATCGTAGTGGAACGTGAAGCGGCTGCAGCACCGACACAGCGGCGGTCTGGATCCATCACATCCACAGACCTGATCCCGGTCCAGCAGCTGCCTGGCCGCACTGCGCTGAAATCGCAGATAAAGTTGCGCCGCGCCGGTGAGGAGCCGCAAACACGAGCGAACCCATCCAGCACCTGGACGGACCCTCTGCTCGGACCGAAGCGTCGCGGCGCAACGCGTCGCGCATTTCCACAGGGGAAAAAACAGGAGGAGGCTTCGTGGCAACAGTTGGAGATGTGGACTCCGGGCGTGAGGATGTCCGCGAGCTGCCTCCGGTCCACTTTGGATCCTCGCGGCACCGCGGGCACCGTCAGCACGAAGGAGGGCTGCAAACTTACCTTGTTATCCCAGTGATGGTGGAGATGGTCGCAGCCGACGCGTCCTGCGCTCTCCTCTCCGCCACATCCACTATCCGCCTCTTGGCTCCGTTATCTGGGGCTGGTTCTCTCTCGATCTGAGTTAGAAATTATTCCACATCCTCACCAGTCTCTCCTCAAGTCTCCGCCGACGTCTCACTTCTCGCCTCTGTTATGGTTTTCTCGGTTTTTTCGGCTGGGAGGCGAATCGGGCCATATGATCCTGTCATTCAGTTTCCACACGCAGAAACTGGCTCTCCGCGCAACTCCCTCCCAAGGCTTTGTAACACGAAACCGGAGGAGGAGGAGGGAGGAGAGGAAAGAGAGAGAGAGAGGGGGGGGCGGAAAGAGAAAGAAGGAAAAGAAAAGCGTGAATTCAATCCTCTATGTGGGACGAGCTGGATGCATGTGTCCGCCTCTCCGTGTCCCTGCGCAGAGGAAGTTTCAGCGGAGCGGCTGCGTCTCTGTGCCAGCCTCCCCTGGACATGATGCGTGCGTGTGTGTGCGCGCGCACCCAGCAGCACGCATCACAGCAGGCTCCAGGGAGGATTTCAAAAAAGGCACACACACACACACACACGCACGCACATTGGTCTCCGCCCATTAGCCTCTCAGAACAAGGGGCCCCGGCGCCCCCCCCCTATACACCGCTGCTCTGCCTGATTGAGACAGCTTCATTCTGCAGAGGGCTGAGCTCTGTTTTCAAACAAAGTGCCTCCCAACCTGGGCTCTGACCCCGAGGCGCCCAGGGGTCATCTTGAACAGACACCCACAGGCACACGGAGGAGCAGGGTGCCCTGGAAAGGGACCATTGTCCCACTGGAGAGCCTGGTTCTCCTCCACTTCCTGCCCTGCTGCTGATGAAGTGCCAATTAGCAAGGCAGCACACCTCGACTAAAGTTAGAGCCAGACAACAGCACCGTCATTACCATTACACCTGCACTGCTCTGTATGTTTTATTATTTTACTTAAATTGTTTTATCCTTTCCAATGCATACTTTTCCACATTCGTTCTCCTGAGCTGTGTAAAGGTAAACGTTCTATTCCATTCAATCCCAGTCCATAAAAACACACCAAACAAATCATGACCTCTCCAGCACACTGGACAAAAACAGCTTTTCTCCTGTGCACGTGAATATTTGTGTCATTGTAAAATTTAGGGGTCGGCACTGCTTGTAATTGATTATCCAACTTGCATTCTCCACAGGCAGTCAGGGCGGGTTGTTTTCTTCCTTAAGGGGGTCATGTGAGGAGGAGGGGGGGGGGGGGGGTCTGGAGGGGCAGGGGGGGGGGGGGGGGGGGGGGGGGTCTGGAGGGTCAGCAAAGGCTAAGTCATGACCGAAAAGCCCCATCCAGCAGTTAGTGCCTGTGTCACTGTTTCCAAACATGTCAGTGCTGCAGTGGCGCTGACGGCAGGTGCCGCCTCTTCGTGACAGAGCTGATCTGTTTTCAAACCAAAATGCCGTAAAATGGAAGTTGTCCCTCGGAGAAGAATATTCCACGAGGGGTCAATACGGCATTAATGCAGCCATTTTATCATTTAGCCTCACTGTTGTTTCACCAAACTGAGGAAAATGCAACCACGGATAAAAAATGATCTGTTTGTTTCTGTGTCTTTGATCCATTTTCTCAGCAAGACTCTAACCAGATGTAACTCCTATCTGTTCTATTCATCTTTTCTCTCTCTCTCGCTTCTTTCTCTTATGAAAAGATCAATAATCTGATTGTATTAAATGCAGGGTTTGAGGCCTGAAGCAGATTTTCGACATGACAGCGGCCTGGACCAGGATCTCCCGGTTTCTGGGATATAACTTCATCGATTGCTCTCAAAGCTGCTTGCATCGCTCTGGATGCCTCTGCGCAAAAACCCATAAATGACCCATTTATACTCGACTTACTTAAAGAAATAAATAAAGAAGCTGTGACGGCAGGAATACAAAATACCCACACAGCTCACAACAACATCGTTATTCTGTTGTTGTTGTTTTTTATTTTTTCAAACTGGTTGTTTATGGATGGTGAATTTACAATAGTGGCTAAGTAACACACATAATCCTGAGCAGAGCAGAGAGGACAAACATGTAATAACACACAAGACTCTGGATTATGATCTGAAGATTAAGTTCACAGATTAGAAAGCAAATATGTAAATGATAATCTCCATGCATTAGCAAAGAGAATATTAAAAATTATGTTTGTCTCAGTTGATGTAGCTGCAGACACCACGGGGTCGTTGAACCCCAGCACCGAGAGATACACACGAAAACGCCTACATCTCTGTATCACCTCAGCTGTCTGTCACTGCAGGATTACCCCCAGTACTTCAACTACTATCTACTGTACTATCCCCTGTGACCATTTATCCCAGCAACCCTCAGCCTGGCTCGACTGCATTGACTCTGAAGTGACACACCCGCGGCCCAGTGAAGTGAAGAGTTTCCCCAATCCTCGCACAGACAGATTACCAAGTAAACAAGGCAGAATTATAACGCTCCTAATCTGAGGCACGCATCAGGCTGCAGACGCGCTGGCACAGATTTATTTGCTTTGGGAGTTAATGAGAGTGGATTTAGGACACTAATTTGGACGCACATTCTGCTGTGTGTCAGAAACAGCTCAGTGATGAAAAGGAGAAGCAGCACGGCCTCAGGCCACATCAAGAGACGCTGCCGAGAAAGTGAGCTTGAAACTTCTGCTGAGTGTGGTAAATATGGCCGTCTAGGAATTTAAATCAAACACAGAGTGAACAAGAAATCCCACATAAACCTTGACCATCCCTCAATATATATATATATATATTCAGTATCTATTCCAGGCAGTGTGCTTCAATTTGAAAATGACTATGATGTAAATTAACATGCAGGGATTATTTGCACCCAAGGTTGAATAAAATGGACTTCAGATGTATTGTGTGTGCGTGTGTGTGTGTGTGTGTGTGTGTGTGTGAGGAGAGGGAGTGTTACTGTCTGGGCCTGACCTCAAGTTCAGTTTGTTATCGATGTGCAGTGACGCCCATTCAGCAGATGCCGTGGAATAAATAAGATGTTCAGGATTCCAAAACACTTTATATGATGTTTTAACTTTTAGTCAATTTCCTATATACTTATAAATCCCCCCCAGGCCTTTAAAAGACATTCACAAATCCATACTGCTCTGCACTCTGCCACGCTGAAAATCCTCCAATCCCACCAAGAAGCAGCAGCGTCTATTCGATTATTCATCAACATGAATTATTCTTTAGCTTCAGCGTTTTTATCAGCATCGCTGCTCTGGAGCTACTTTCGAATATTTCCTTATCATTAGTGAGTCATTGTCAGAGTGACGGTAGAAACATTTCTGTTCATCCTACCTGGTTCATCGACAGTCCAGGTTTTTACAGGCACAAAGCATTCACAAGCAACACAAGAAAATGTGCTTCTGCTTTAAAACTATGATGTTGCCACAACAGAGACAAGCCACAAAATAAAAATAATCAAAGGAAATACACATGCCGACACCAATAAGATGGTTCATGAGATTGTTCTACGTCCATGTATGTCTACCGATACACAGACGTTTGTGGAACAGGTATCTAAATGTCTGCTTGGGTATGAAAGCACAGACAGTCTCACACTTTTTTTTTTTTACAGCTTCAAAATCTCAACGTTTCATGCAACACTGCTGGAATTTTAATTTCAACTCCTCTCTAAAATAAAGCTTTCCGACTTCTTTTTTTAAATGCAATCTTTAAACACCTGCAGTGGGCGTGAGACGGAGCTCCGTGCGCCTTGATTTCTGTTTATTAGTCAATGTTCCGCTGTCGAGGGACTGAAAGCAAAAACATGTTCAATGCCGTACAGCCACGCCAGTGCTCGCAGCGTGATGCCTTCGGAACATATGGGCATGAATTACAGGCTGATGGCATGGAAAATAAAGGTAGCAGCTCAGAGCTGTCGCATACTTTGGTTTTCACAGCATCTGAGAAATAATAACAAGGATGTGCACGTAATTAGAGCTTTTTTTTTTTTTCCACCGGCAGAAATTAATGTGAGCGGATAAAAAGATCCAGATTTGCATTTTCTTTTCAAAGGATCCTCTTAAGATGGTAAAGTCTTTAAATAAGCCCACATTTCTTCAGCATGTGCGTCTATTTATTTCCTCAGCAGCAGCAGTGGTCGGTAGCACAGGGGACCATCCACGCTCTGTTTCCGCTCAGCTTCTACACATCAGACTCCATCAGTCTCCCCGATGACTCAGACACTGTTGGGTGCATCCCCGATGCTGAGGACAGTTTCTAAATGAATGCAAACAAGGAGCTGCTGACCACTAATGGGATATAAAAAAAGCTATATTTACTGACTTCCTGTACTTAAGTTAATTTTGTGTGTATATGCCTTCAGGTACATTTCACTTTTCCTCCATTACAAGAATCTCTACTTTCTTCTCCAACCTTTTTATTAAGTATTGTGGAACATACTGATTGGGTATTTATATTTCTGAAAGATATCGAGTATCAAATAAGATAGGCCAGGTGATGTAATACGCCATTACACTAGGGAACAGCATACACTCTGCAAGTACTTTTACTTCCATAACTTTAAAGCAAATACGTATCTAATCAGACTAATTTTACTCCAGTAGAAATGTTATATGGAACTTTTTCTCCACTGGTAAAAAAAAAACCCATAACACCCACTAACATCTGTCTTTTGTCTGCAGTGGGAACAGATAGAATCAGGATTCACGCTCGGATCAAGTGACTCTGCAGGAGACTGATTTTGGCTCTGGCTCCGATCCGCAGAGAAACATGACACCAAGGTGAAAGTGTTAATTTCTCCTTCTTTGCTTTGGCAGTCACGCTGCGCTTTCTCTGGAACTTTATGAAGCGAACTGAACATCAGGGTAATGGCTCCGTGTACTTACTGTTTGTCTTTACATTTGGGAACAATTTCACATTGCACATCCTTTGCGAGATGTGACTTTGGCAAGTCAGCGAGGTTTCCAATGAGCTGGTTTCTGGTGCGTGTGTGCCATTAAACATGACCCACCACGGAAAACAAAACATATGCATTCCAATTTTGGTGTAAAATAGGTAGTAGAGTCCTTCCTCCCCCGCCGCTGCTGACAGAACGTTCCCTGACCTTACCAGCTACATTTTGCACGGACATGCAACCGCTCTGGTTTTCACTTCGACAGTAAAACTGGTCTGAACCAATCACACAGAAGGCCCGTGCCAAAACGTTTGGAGCAGTTTGCTTCACTCGCTCTGGAACAAGTGGACATAAAGTGAAACGTGCATGTTCACATCCAGTTCATGTGCACTCTGATTGTTTCTTGGTCCAAACTGACAGCTGCAGTCACTCACTGGCTGGAAACTTTTGGCAGCTGTCATCCTGCATCATCAGGACCCACATGCAAGAATCAACTGCTGGTGACTGCGAGAATATTTACATTCTCTGGTGCTATGAAGAGCTCACAGAGAACTGATGAGTAGCATTACTAACATTATTAAACTGAAAATCCACCATGTGTTAAATAACAGAGACGGGATCAAAGGGAGGGGAATTTCTGAAGGGGGGGGGGGGGGGATTAGTGAAGAATCAGTATTCCACACGGTCACCCCTGTGAACGATTCACCTGTGTGTACATGTGTATTACTGACTGATGTGGCCATGTCTACTGAATATTAAAACGTACAGATATACTGTTGCATCCTAAACAGCAGTTGGATTAAATTAGACTTCACATTTAAATGAACCGCACTCTCAGAGACAAACAACAATGGAATTGAAAAAAGCAAGAATTGTATGTAAGTATGAAGTATTTCCATAATATCAATAGGCTACACTTACTACAAGTACTCACTTAGTTTTATGACAAGAAATAACTTCATGGTATGCTACTTCTAGTGGGTTTTGTTTATTTGCACTTTTGCTAGAATAACAATATTTAACTTTAGTCTTTCAATGGAAAAAAGAATCAAAAGACCTATTTCGATGACATTGTTGAGCAGCATGGGATCATGGGAGTTTTTTCCATCGCCACTGCTGATGAAAATCTACCTGATGCAGTTCAAGCACAAAACACATCAAGAGCTGAGGTCACGTACGTTTGGTGAAGATCCATAAAAGTAGAGACAGCTGAAGGAACAACGTCCCATTGGCCAACTGGTTACCAGTGTGTTCGACTTCCTCCACCAGTGGTGTATAAAACAACACTTCTACAAGCCTCGCTTTATTTGTCCTATCACGTGTAATAGTTTCTATTCATGTCCGGGCACTACATACTTTTTTGTTTTATTTCATTTTTTTGTCTCGTGCTTAACTTCTCTGGATAACTTTTTTAAGAGCTTTGCATCCGTGTAGCTGCATGTTCCTGTTCCATGTAACACTTTAATCTGGCAGCAGCGCAGACGCAGAGTAAGGACATAAAATATCTGCGGCGTGGAAGCAGTCTGATGCAGAATGCAGATTAATCCGCGACGGCCTGTGTGCGGCTGGCTCTGGAAATCCAGCTCTTCGTATAGTGAACGTAGGAGGGATTAACTGCAGTGACTCACAATTCAGGTCAATCTTCCCCCGGCAACAACAGAGAAAGAGATTTCCCTGTATTGATAGGAACTAAACCCTAAAGAGCTTCAGCTTTGAGGCATGACAGACAGAAAAAAAGAGAAAGTGCTTTGCTGCATCCTCAACTGGTGGACGCCCTCTGCACACCTCACATGTCCCAGACGCATGTGAGTGAGAGACATGTCTGGCTCACGCATGAAAGCAGGCCAGGCGGCGAGAAAGTGGGGTAAAGTCTCATTACGAGGCCGAGCGCGGGTCATCTCCCATGAGCCCCTGCTCTCTTTGCGTTCTCCATCGCAGTGAGACTTGGGGTTTGGTTTGGCTGGGAGTTGTTATTCTGGGGAATAGTTTGAACTGGGAAAACAGATAATCTGGGCCATTGGCTCATTTACCTCATGTTACCTTTTCACTGTCAGCTGGAGCTTTTAAGTGGTGCACAGAGGAATGCACAGCTACAGCAGCAACACGTGGATGATCCGTGTGTTAATGTGTGCAGTCTGTTGGCACCTGTGGATGACGCAGAACATGCAGCGCGCTGACGGAGCCTGCGACATCCACTTACAGTCGTTAGCGTCCAGTTCATTTAACAGACACATATCATTCTACTGGACAGCCATCAGCAAAACTGAAGTGGTCAGAACCTATAAGAGAATTAGGAGACTCGAACTATCATCCGGAACGTCAGGAGATTGAAATTAAAAGTAATGAATGGCTTTAGCGCCCAGGGGTGGCAGTTTGATTCCAGACGGCGAAGAACCAACGTTGTCATAATCAATCCAAAGATCTTTTCGCAACGTTAGCTTCCTGACATAAAACCGCTTTACGCCGCTGCTGATCTGTCACATTTCATCTGATTGCAATTTCATGGGTAAACATTTGTGGAACCAAGGGGAGAAATCTCCTGTCTCCAGTGGAAACGAACCCCTCGCTGCCTCTGAAGTCGCCTGGCGCTGAATATCTGTTGAGACCAGTGTATTAAAGCGCATGCCATATGATGAGTGCCCCCCCCACCACCACCACCACCACTGAGGAAGGAAATTACAGCTCAACAGAACGTTATCTCATCCAACTTGTATATTCATTAAAGGGAGATGGGAGAAGACAAGTGAGATTTTAATCAGAGGGTATTTTGGGGAGGGAGAAAAGAGAATCTTCTAAGAATTGCTTTTCATTAGTGCTTTACAAACATGCCTCATCTTTTTGATCTGACCTGCAGCCGGGACTGTTCTGTTTGATTAGAAAAGAAAAGAGAAGTGCTTGCTTTCATCAGAGCGAGGTGGTATGCTTTATGAGTGCATTTTTCCCCAGCTCTAGAAAGGAGTTTAATTTTCTTAAAAGTCTGGGTGATAGATCAGCTCGATGACAGAGATAAACCACTGGTTCAGCCTTGGGTTCCTTTCACTTAATTTAGCAACGTCTGCAAGCTGATAAATCAGCGTTGGATCTCTACTTAATTTGGATATCTGCATAGTTTGCCTCTCTGCAGCTCTGTCTCTCTTGATTGGATAACAGTATGCTAATCCACCGTCTTATGTAAAGAGGAATAGTTTCAGGGGTTTTATTAAATTCTACTTGAAACTGCATGAGTGGGATTTCTTCAGTCCCCAAGTGAATGCGTGTCGCCCATCAGCGGAGAGGGAAAAACTGCTGTGGGAGGCAGGGTTGGGGCCCCCGGGACCCCTGTAACTCTGCTCTGCTCTGCTCTGCTCTGCTCTGCTCTGCTCTGCTCTCCTCTCCTCTCCTGCTGCACCCCTGGCCCCTGGCCGCCTTACAATAATAAACAGCAAGAGAGTGCCCTCACTTCCCTTGAGCTCCATCACTCTCCTTGCTGCAATGTCTGCCTGATGAATCTTCTTCAGCGGCTCTGCATATGTAAACACGCTGGCAAACACGAGAGAAATTATACATGGGCAGCTAAACTCCCACACTCCTCTGTTCTCTTGCAGGAAGATATATGGGAATATGCGCTGGTTTCGCCTGCAGTTTGATACTCTCATTTGTGATGCCAAAAGATCGGCCAGCGTCTGAATAAAAACAATCCTCGGTTCAACAAAATGGAGACATTTTTTTTAAAGGCCACTTTCTGCCTCGGGCTTGTTGGTATTAGCCATGAATGCACATCATTCCTATCCACTTGTTTGCTCCAGAAAGCTGCGGCAAATGTTGAATACAGCGAGCTCCACACACCACTTCTTGGAATATGTTGCTGTGAAAGTACTTTTTTTTTTCTATTCACGGCTGGATTTGACATAAATGCACGATGAGTTTCAACAAGATTAAAGCTGTTCCACGGATCCAAACATGCTTAATCTATTTAGGTTTCACTGTGTCAGAGTAAAGTATAGACAAAAAATGTTTGAATGTTTAAAAAAAAAAAAAAAAAACACATTTTATATACAAAATTCTCACACAACTAACCCTAACCCACAATGAAACCAGCAACATTCCATCACTACTTACTTCTAATTTAAGTAACAGCGTACGTAGTTTATTTAAAATGTAGGTACTTTTGTATGTTTTTTCCTGTATTGTTTCCTGTACACAGCGTCAGTATTAAAGTTAGTCATTGCACATCCTTCTGCTCTGCTGGCATCTGTGAACTTGCGTTTGAGCTAAATATTAGCATCAGTGTGCTAACACGCTTGCAGGTGCCATGTTGACCAGAGGTACGCAGCATGCCACCAGTCTGTGCTAAACAAAGTAAACCTGAGGCCAGCGTCACTCGTTTTAAGCATTTACTGTTTAGACAGATGGAAGAACCATTTACCAACGAACATGAAGCCCAGATATCCTGGCAATGGGCAAATTCATCTTTTGACAGAAATTTGAGCTGGAGTCTGCACAGTGGCGACAGTGGTGGGAAGCTGAGGCATGTGGGAAATACTTGGGGAAAAAAAAAAAGAGTGTGTTGTGTATTCTTTGTATTTCATTTTTGACTAGTTTGCCGTATGTTAAGGTGATCAACATGATTTGGCTTCACGCTGAGTGCAGCCATCATGTCGGCCATCTTGGCATACAGTCAATGCTTATCACAGTGAACCACATTTCCTCCACTCTGAGATTCACAGCCACAAATGCAAACCCCATGATGGCAGAAATCAATACATCGAATGCTCCATGTTACAAATGATAAGCTAATAAAAATTAAAATATGCTTAAATATTTCAATGTCAAACAAAGTGATGGACAGACCACAGACACTAGACTCTCTGGAGCAATGCTGCAATAGCAGACAACACCTTACGGTGGATGGAACAGATGAAATAGAATACGGCATGTGCGCTCAGATGGCGTTGAGCTGCTGAATATTCTTGATCCGGGAGGACAATGGCTTGACAGAAGCCTTGCTACCGGGCAGACGGGATTACGCTCCTGCCACATTGCTCAAATTGAGTTTGTTTTTGTGTGTGTACCCCCTCCCCGTGTCATCTGATGCAATCATCCTTTAGTCCGTGCTCAATGGTGGAAATCTAATCACACTGGTTTGATGTTTCAGAAAGCCAGCTGCTTTAATCCAATTTTTGACAAATATCCCTGTCATGGCACTCCCTCTGTCACTGTAACAACTACCCATTCAGCAGGCTAATTTCACAGGTTCATCTTGTTAGGCATGACACAGATTTAAAGGATTGACAGCATTTGAATTCCAGAGACAGCGGCTAATTCCCTCCACACCTTGCCCATCCCACTGACAGAATTTTCCACTCCTTCGGCCGCCGGATGGCCCCTCAGACATCCGGACAATGACAGTCACTGCGCTTCTCTCTGCCCGCCAAAGCTCGCTGCCTTACGCCACGCCACAGCTCGCATTCTCTGGAGTCGGGGCGTCAGAATGCCTGCGCGAGGCATCTTTGCAATCCTAAAGGGCAACTCGCTCAGCCGTGAAAAACAGTGAAAATACTTACACTTGCCATAAATGCCCATAAGCTAGGCAATCTTTCATGCTTTATAATGTTGTCCCCAGTAACGCAGCAACACTGAAGGCCACTGATAGGCAAAACAAAAGACAAATGACCGACTGCGGCCTTTTCTAATCTATCAATTTCTTCTAGAGCCTTTTGTCCTTCAAGCTGAGTGCTACACACGGGCCTGGCTGTGCACGGCTGGAATTGTATCGCCCTCAAAATGCCTTGGACAGTGTTTGAACTTGCTCAGACACGTTTTGTTTGGTGACCTTTAGCCGAAACCACCTTGACTGAGATGTTCCCCAAGTTCAGCCTGGCACATCTGCACAAAAGGCTTGTCAGGATGCAGAAAATCTCTTTCAAACACTCCAGCACGAGAACAAAATGAAACCTTTAGAGGCAGATGTGGCATTTATATTGGGCTCCGCAGGATTGTTTAGTGATATTTAGCATTTCCTGGCACTGCGTAAAGTCACTGGAGTGTCTCCATCCAGCTGGGTAAGTGAGTGGACTGGTACTGTTAGCAGACAGACTGGGGGCACTGGCTGGAGACTTAAGACCCATTGTTAGAGGAGCAGTTTAAATACCAGCATGTTGTTAATACCCCCACGCACTCTGATTCACACATGCGCCTTCTTCACACACACACCCGGAAACACGCGCACGCACATCAACACTCCTGCCTTTGTGCTATATCTCCCAGAAATGACCACTGTTCCAAGAACTCCTCTGTCTCCCAGTGTGTGCACGCGGGGCAGGCGGCACAGTGCGGTTCTCTCCGGTAAGAGAGGTGAATTGTGCTGTATAACCACTTAACCCTCACTCCCCCCGGTGCCACCCTCCCATTGCCATCCCAATAAAATCTGGATTATTTTTATAGCACCATGTATGGAGGCTGACTTTACAAGCCCCCTTCCTGCTCCTGGGTGAGAGAGGGGGGAGGGGGGGAGGAAATAAAGGCCAGGTCAAAACCACTCTGTCTCCAAAGGGGCAGCATATCCACAACCATCAATGAAGGCCTTTACTGCTGGGAGGAAAAATAAACACTCTGACTGAGTCTTTTCCTTTTGCTTTTGCTTCGGTCTGGTGCTACAGAGGGCATTACTGTAGCCACAGACCCAGACTGGGGCTGGTGGCTTTCCTGTCCCGTCCACTTTCCTCGTCTTTATCTTGTGAAAAGGTCAAGTTCAGATGTGTTTGTACAGTTAAACCGCTCTTCCCTGTCTGCGCCTACAGAAGGTGGCAGACACCTTTGGTGTCTTTTTCACAGGTTGTTTTTTTTTCTTCCTTTCTCTTCACTAAATAAAAAGTTCACCTCCTCTGTATGAAAGAATTTGCAAATACTCAGTGGCTGCTGAAAAATGATTGTTCTTCCATATGTAGAACACTGAGCTTTATTTCCTCTGAAAATCAAAGGCGGGTCTGATCAATGTCAGTGTTGAATAAAAATCACTTCTGTGATTGAGATTTATCTCTGGCAAAGCATAATTTATTTACCCCCGTTGCCAATACTCCGTTCTGCATCATGAAGCTCGGATACTGTACATTTAAATGTGTCAAATAAAGTCTGCGATGCAACTTCAGCTTCACATGATGCAAACTGTTAAATGGATTAACAGGGTTGACTGTTTCTAACTTGATCAGTAACACGTCCTTAACATAGCATTGTAGACATGTGTTAAATGAGAAGTTACCTGTGGTGCAGTGTTGATAGGCTCTTGTTTTAAAAGCAGAACGTTGCTGCACTACTGTCAATACTTTACAATACTATTTTTCCTGAAGTCATCACATGGGTCCAAAGAAAATGTTATTAAACCATTTTCAGACATGATATTGAGCGCCCTTCTCCACCCAACCCCGAAATATTCAATTCAATTCAGTTAAACTGAAACACTAGACATGTTAAACATCAAACTAAATTGCAGCCGAGTTCAGTTTGCCAGTCTTGTGATGATATAGTGTTAATCTCTGGATGTGTTGAGCATGACGGCCACGGCATTATACCCACAAAAGCCTTTTTTGTTTTCCACCCAAACCTCTGATCTTGATGCACTTGTTGTGACGGCAGCCGTGTTACTTTGTGATGTTTCTCACTGCGTTAAATAAAGGTTAGTGGAGAGATCATCCTTTGATTTATCCAAGTAAACAGGTCACAGTGATCTTTCTCTAACCTTACCCCAAGTTCGCTTTTTTTAATTACCTAACCATGGGACTATTTTTGTGGACCCTTGCCTCTGGTGTGACGGTCATGTGTTCTGCATCCACCCCAACCACATCCTGTTGATGCTGCTTTCATTAATAAAAGCTGCGCTTACTAATTCAGAAAATACAGCGCTTCTAAACATCATCAAGTCGACGATTACATTTCCTCCAAAACATAGTTTGTGTTTTCTGTAAAGCAATATCATTTCCCGGGGACAAGTCCTGCGCCAGCAATAAGTTTTGTCTTTAATTTTGTTGAGTGAACATAGGTTGCCAGCTGTGTTTGTTCTCCATGTTCACTGACAAGGGAGGTACTTGAGTTATTGGAGATTTTAACTGTCAACGACCAAGCAACTGCCAAAGAGGAATATGATTAACATGCCAGGTAATGCAACTCAGAATTTCTTGGACTCTGTTCAAGCTAAACAGAAAAGCTTTCTCATTACTCTTTTGGAAATGTAGTTTTTACTAAACGACCTTGCCTCTAAAGCCATAAAATTGTCGGTTGCATCCTTATCCTCTTAAATTGGGGGCTCAACGTAATTTCCCTCCCTCTCTATGTTCTTTGATAAAATCAAAGTCGAGGGAAATTTTCCTGGAGGCAAATCCAACTTTTCTGTCATTTCTCATCTGAGCTCTCTGAGATGTGCGAGGGGATGATGACTAATTCTATGAAAATTAATCAGGGTCACTTGGGGGGCGGGGAAGTAGAAGCAGGATTTTTGATGTATTTCTTGGATAATTCAACTTTAATCTTATATTTTTAAGTGCCAGTAGCTAAAGTGACATCTTATTTCTCTGATTGGAAACTCTAATGTGGCATTAGTTAAATTAATATACTAATTTGTTTGACTCCATTGTTGGGTGGCTCAATGAAAAGGGCTGCATGGTACAGGCTCGGGGCGGAGGGAGGGAGCGAGGGATGCAGGAACTGCTGCGTCAGCATGTGTGCGGTAATGTGATAGCAAAGCCTGGCCACACAAAGAAAACACTACCAGTGCTCTAACAACCCCCCCCAGTAAGACCCTGAGAGGGATGGGCAGTGGGTGGAAAGGGGTTTGGGGAGCTGGGCAGAGCCACGCTACTTCTGCTGAATTCAAATCTTGGTTGGAATATTGTTATTCTAAGCCTGGTGCGTATGAGCAAAATTAATGCGGTAGCCTAAAGTGCAGCGATGCAATCTTTGGGGAAGATAAAGCAGGGGAGTAGTGCTAATACCTACTGGCCAATGTTTTCCCAATTTTAATTTCCTCAAATCTTTTTCAGCGCCATATGTTTCCACTTTTATATTTTAATTTCTATTTTTGATACATTTTACCATCTATGCTGCTGACTGATTTACAAAATGAAGAAAACTTTTCCTCAAACTACAGCCATATACTGTTATATCTGTTAAAGCTGTTATGCTGTGAAGGTGGGTTTATGTGGAGCACTTGAAGATAGATTTCCTCTCTCTTAAACAAGAGATGTTCCACTTTCAACAGAGCGCTATGCATAATTTTGAAAGTAGGAGTTGGTAGGTAGGTGGCAAGGTACTGTAGAGCTTCATGTTGCCTTCAGGTTGTCTACACTGTGTCCTACAGGATGCTAGTGTTACTCAGGGAACAATTTGCTTATTCACGCACACCTACTTTACAGCATCAAATCCCCTGAAGGTGCGTTGCTGTGACAAAAGTCATAATGTGATCTAGATCTGAAAGTACTAGCAGCTACGCACAGGTTTAGAAGGTCAGTAATATAACAGGGGGCAAGGCCATTAACAGATTTAAAAAATAAAGCTAACACAACATATTTATGCTTTCGGTTTCAAGCCGATAAATTATTATACTATGATCCACCGTATCAAATGCAGCTGTGAGGTCAAACAGCACAAGAACTAAACTGGAGCTGGCAAGTGAGTTCATCCTTAGATCATCTAAAATGTTCAAAAGTGTAGTTTCTGATGCATATGAAAGCCAGACTGATTTTAAAAGAGAGAAGAGGTTGAACAACATCATCTTTAAACAAGTAGGGTTTCAAAAATATATTGTTAAAATACCAGGAGATGCATTTTCAAGACTTAATTGTTAGATACACAGCTAGCATGCTAACACATCCTTGGTAATGCAAATAAACAGAGGCTGGAAATGCTGACATAACACTGACTGTATGTGTGTCTCATATTTGTATAAAAGTAATGAATTAAATTACATATACATTTGTTTTCTCTTTAGCTAACTTAATCTCAACCAATTTAAAGTGTGCACCATGTTTGGATGGTAGCCTGGCTATTGTTAGCAGGTAAGCATGCTGCCTCTAGCACTTAGGTCAAAGCTTCACAGAGCAGCTACAGACACATCATCCAGGATGAAAATCAGACAGGCTTTCCAGAGTGGAACATCTGGTAAGCTGGTGGGGATATGGTAGGGTTACTGTAATTCTTGGCAGCGCTGGAGCCCAGTCTAATTTCTCCTAACTTGGCCAATGTGGACATCGAGATGCGAGCGGTCAGAGGTCGCAGCTTATTTCTGCTTCATCGAGAAAGATGACTGAAATTAATTGTGGAAGACAGTGGGTCCAGTGACAACCCATTGAATCACTAACCACAAACATATCTGAAGCAATTACAGTGATTACTTTTACTGTCAGTCGTTGCCATGGTTTCCTTGCCTTCCGCCTCCATAGATCATATCAACTCTTTCCTGAGCACTCTTCTTTATATGTTATAATTAATCACATTTATTACTGCTTTGTGTCGTCTCAGTGTGCTCAACGTCCAAACTCAACATCTCTGTTCAAGTACTTAAAAAGGGCATTGGCTAGCAGCTCCAGCTGTGGGGGTGGGGGTGGGGAAGGGGGGGTAGTCGGGTAGGGACAGATGTGTTTAAGCTGGCAGGGAAAGCAAAACAAAGGAGGAGGGGAGGAGAAACTCCTCCTAAGGCCCTGCTGCTTTCATCGAAACACTTCCTGGTTCTGAACTAAAGTCTCCCCTCCATCGTTCCCTGGGGTGGTAGCCCCTGTCTGGGCTCAGGTTCTCCACGTGACGGCCTGACTCTGTGCTGGGGTTTTAAAAAGCAGGCTGAGTGAGTGGAGAGTGGATAACACGGCACACATGGGACGAATTGGGTCTGCAACTGTGACATAACGGCTCAATGTGACTTCCCCCCTCGTAGACGCGCTATACAGTATACACACAAGCACACGTGTTCGGATGCAGACACACACTCGCAGAGCTCTGCTGTGCTTTGACACAGACTCTGGTGGGATCAGGTGGTGTTCAGAACAGACCATGCGACTCTCCAACGGCGGCCCGCATATGAGCAACAAGCACACACTGGGCGCTTTGTGATCAGTGCAGCTTCTGTTCCAAATACACACCAAGTACCCACATGCGCACACACTCTCCCTCGCGTTGTGTTTGCCCAGATCTAGTTCGGCTAGAAAAAGGGAAGAAAAAAAAAAAAATCCTTTTGAAACCTGAAACTCTTCTCCATCAGCAGCCCCTGCGCACTCCCCACCACCAGGCCAGGAGCAGAGCGGCGGCAGAGGGAGAACACGGGACTCTGTTGTCTCAGCCAGAGCCCTTTGGATACATTTTGAACCCTGGCTCCCAACGGACGCAGCAGCATAGAGACCTTGTTGTACTGAGGAGCATGTGAACGCACTGCTGACTCGAGTGTGGCGAGCAATGTGACTTGTTACTGTAACAAGATGGGGATAGGCTGGATCTGTGTGTGTGTGTGTGTGTACTGACATGTACATGTTACTTACACTGCAGTAAATATTTGTCCATGTGTGTCAGTCTCTGTATCTACACCACTGGACAGTGCAGATACACAAACAGCGAACGAGGAAGGAAGAAGCGAGACAATCTGAGCCACAGTGCAGAGCCGCTGATCTCCAAACAATAGGCAGGCCTGTGCAGAGGTGAACATCTTCACAAGCCTCATGATTCGATAATGATTCAGCAGTTAACGATTTGATCTAAAGGGGTTCACAAATATCATTGACTTGACTTCATTTAAAACATATATTTTTCTCTTCAACTGTTAGTCTAAGACAGTGGTCAGTGCTCTTTCACAAAGAAATGTTCAATTCATTTTTATGTTCCTGGGTGTTGCTTCAATGACGCGGGAAAACACAGCGTTACGTCATAATCTGCGGGAAAAACTTCTGACTGCAGGAGTTTGTGCGCTGATGTGTTCGTCACTGTTTCACTTTTGATAATGACTTCTTGCATTTCTTTATAATTCGATGGTGTCATCATCATGACTCCGGATCGTTCTGCTCACTTTAACACAGACGTCCTGACTTTGTGCGTCATGCTACGTGATGAGCGTCTCATTAACTCTAGACTCAAACAAACAAGAAGTCAACATCCGTCCTGCGTGTGTCCTGGGCTTGTGATCAGTGATGGGGCTTATTGTTGAAGTGTCTATTTCTGGCTTGAACTGTCCGCAGCTTTGGAAAGGATCTAATTGTTTATCGGTTCAGTTCTGATCCACAAAGTGCATCTTAAAGATTTAGCTCTGATTTTATGCTGGCGTCACCAAATAAATCACCCCCAGCAGGGGTGTTTTTTGTTAGTTAGCAGGATTACACAAAGAAGCAATATTTTGTGGAGGGATGGGACACGACTCATGGAAGAATCTGTTCAGTTTTGGTGCAGAGCTGGATCAATATACAATTTACTTTAAAAGTGCGAGAGAGGGCGTATTTTTGCATTTTTGCCGATTTCTCAGAGAAGTATTCATGAATCTTGATGCAAAGGTTCAGTGATTTTGGGACTGATGTTTATGGAAGTGTACAGGTGCAGCTCTAACGTGGTTTCATCTCTGTCCTTGGACGAGGTATGCACTCTACTGAGTTATAATATATCTTTAAACCTCGAAGTAAAGGTGACAAATTCTTCTCAGGCTTTGTCCAACTAATGGCATTAGGTTTGCCTTACCTTTATTGATGCTAACAGATCTTTTCATAATGCCAACAATTCTCAGACTGTAGACTTTAAACTTGTTTATCTATAATAAAAGTCACTTGCAATTGTATGGATGTATTTTAAGATCAAGTTTATAAATGAAGGACTGAATTGGGCATGTTTTGTACGTGTGTGCATGTGTCTGCACGTCTACATCGCAGTTTAAACCTGGGTATACAGTATCTTCAATACGTTTCACAATCTCGGAGCATTTGTTCTACACAGAGGCCCTCAGGGGCCCACCGGAGCTGCACAGATCTGCTTAAAGCGCAGCAGCCAGTGGAATCCTCCTCATCTGCCCTGGAGTGAGCGGGCATAAACAGGAACCCCTGGGAGCCGGTAATATGTTAAATGATCTTCCTCCAGTCTAGCACAACCTTTTCCAGCGGAGGCAATCAGAGCTACGAGGGTGTGATGCGTCTGCGTGAGCATGTCTCAGTGACATGAGTCCTGTGTATGCGTGGGTATTATGAGCACTGATGAAAGACATGGAGGGAAAAACAGAGAGGGGCTGAGAAAAAGGATGCAAATTACCAAGACAGGATTGGATGGAATCGACTTGAATTGCTCCTTTGGTGTGGCGAGCGAGGAAGAACTGCCTTTGTGTGAGCGGTTCAAAGGCGACGGATATGTCTCTCCCTGTTGCAGTAATGCAGCACAGATATGTTCTGATCCACATTCATGCACTGATAACAGCAAACGTGTGTGTCAAGTAACACAGGTTTCGAGAGCAAGCGATAGCTGCCGGTGAGAAAGTGCCAGACTGAGACTTATCAGCTTGTCCTCCACCTGTTCTGGTACACCGGAGGGAGCGGAGCGAGATAGAAAGAGCATATGAGATACAGAGACAGAGAGAATGAGAGAACAGGGGATGAAAAGAGAGGGCGCAGAGAGGAAGAATAAAACATCCAGCGTGGAGGGACGGAGGGAGGGAGGGACGGAGGAAGGAAAAAGAATCTGAGGTCTGCAGAGTGAGACGGAGAGAGAGAGAGAGAACTGGGGGCCACAGGAGAGAGACAGATGGAAAGAGAATGAGAAATAGGAAGGAGGCTTAGAGAAGGAGATAGAGGGAGGAAAGGAGCTCAAGAGGCAGAGAAAGAGAAAAGGCTGAATGAAAGATGGAAGATAGGAAGACTGTGAGAGACAGCGAGTGGAGGGTGGGTGGCACAGAGACAAAGAAGTGGACGTCTCAGGCCATTTCCTGAGATGGTAGCCAGAGGCTTATTTTTTCACCTCCCTCCACTCAACAGACCCCCCCCCCCCCCCCCCCCCCCCCCCCAACATCCCCCCCCCCCCCACACACACACACACAGCTCCACCACACTCCCATGTAACTGCTCATCTACCAGCCGCCCGCCCACCCTCTCTCTCCCGACCGCTCGAAAAACACACTCACACACTCACTCACTCGCACGCTGGTTCGCAATTTGATTGCAGTGCTTTAACCTCTGCCTCGAAACTGTAAAACGCACGGTGGCACGCTCATAATGGAGTCCGGGAGCAACATGTTTCCCAGCCCATTCAGTCGTCCTCAACAAGTGACTGCTTAAAAATAATTACATCTCATTTTATTCATTGTCAGTGAATTACTTGCTTGAGTGGCTGCATACAATGGCGCTGCAAGACGTGGATACATAGGCGGGGCTGGAGCTGTGGAGTGTGTGTGTGTGTGTGTGTGTGTTTTAGCTGGTTTAAATGTTAGCATGTTTCTTGTAAATGGCTTCACACAGACTTTAACTCATCTCTCTCCTCTCTACTGTGGTTATTTCTAAGCCTGTTGTTTAACGGCCTTGTTTCTGAACCTGATGTAAGAGTTGTCAACAAGCTGTCTCATACTTATAGTTCATAGTGTTCGTGATTGGTTCTCTCCCTCCCTGCTCTATGCAGTTAACACATACGTCATTTCTGTTCACAGGGACCAAGTGATGTTGTTTTTACCCTTTCTGAGTGCGTAAGTGTTGGGTGTCAACACAAGCGAGCCAAACAGAGGTAGAGAAACACATTGGGAGAGTCTGACTGAATGTCACGTGGTCCAGACCAATCCATTGTGTTGTGGCGCCAATCAAACCAACAACAACAATGTCAGGAGATAATCTGCACTAATTGAAGTGGAATGGATTTCCTCCTTGAGAATGTTACACATCACGTGAGAGTCATTTATATGATTAGCCGAGCAGGAGAAACTTTAAGTTAACTTTTAAGTGGTTAAGTGCCATCTATACCAACACTATATATAGAGTTGAGGCTTGTTCACCTGGCAACATTAACACAGCACAACCCTCTCAAGGTTCAGTTTGCCTGCACTTCACTTCAGCTGCTGTAAGTTATGCACTGGACCGAAGCACTGAAGACGCTCTGCACGTTCTCCGGAGGGGCTGCGTGCGTTAATGCAAACGTACGAGCCTCTGGAGAGTCAGAGGACTCTCAGGCCCCTTGTATATATTCTGCAGAGAAGAGCCAGTGTCAGAACACAGCAGAAGTACCCGGAGGGGGGTGATGAAGTGACACAAAATTGTTGAAAGGAAAACTAGAGCCACCGCTGAAGATGTCGAGGTGATAAGGGCCGGCGCCCCTGTCGATGTTCTGTAAAATAAAACACTGCGCCACAGCAGAATTAAAACTGTACGTCAAGCCTCTGTCTGCTGCGGCAGCCGGAGCTGTCTGTGCCGTCGGGAACAGGTTTTAGCAGAGAATCTCATGCTGCATTGTTTATGTGTGAAATGCATACACATGAAAACAACATGACCACAGTTTCTTTCTCCCATAGCTGCATTAAAAAAAGGTTCTAGCATCATATTCATACACCCTTGCCAAGAATGCTGAAAACCTCTTTCCAAAAATATCACGGGAGCAGATTTTTTTTCCAGATTGGGTTTTTGCCATGCTGAAAAACGTGGTCTGAGCCTTAACGTGAGAGAACCTGTTTACAGCGAACAGGCTGATTTTGTGTTTACAGCTCAGGAAGAAAATGTCTGGTGGAAATGAAAATGACTGAATGATGATGAAAAATTGTGAGATAATACAGATGAGTTGTTAATTGGCCCTCTTATCTTATTGCCATTGGTTTTTAGAGTTATTAAGACAAACACAAGCATTTATTTGGATTTGAATACAAACTGGAATTAATCATTGTGTATCCTTCCATTAGTGCAGGGGAGCAGACAGGACTTTGTCACCTTGTGAGTGTGTGTGTACACTAGCCTCTCTATGTGCGCTTTCAATCAGTCATGCGCTTCCTTAGAGGACTAAATTTGATTTAAAAAAAAAAAAAAAAAGACAAAAGACGACTTCTGCAACTGGAAAAAAGTCGATTTTCAGGTCAATGTTCAAAGTTAGTTCAGGTTCTGGTAGTGAAAGTTTTCAGCAAAAGTCTGCATGACGTCTCTGAAAAGGACCAGAGTAAATGTTTGTGTGTGTGTGTCTGTGTGTGTGTGTGCTAGCTGGCTGTTTGTCCAGACTATTGGAGAGCAGACGACTGCAGAGGGGGAGAAGATGTAGCTGTAAATATTTAATGTCGTCCCTGCACTATGTTGCCCTGCATTAGACTCCAGGCAGAAATGAACACCTGACTGTTATGATTGGGCAGCGCTGGATAGCATTCGGCCTGCACACTGACTGAGAAACAGAAAAGTACCGGGGAGAATAAATCTAGAAAATTGCTCTCGCTCCCTCTCTGGATTTATTTTGTTTGTGGGGCGGGGACATAATGGTTCAATAAAATGTGCAATAAAATCCGACGAAGAGGTGGGAGCAGTGAGTTGACTAAAGCTGTAGCAGTCCCCGCTTCTTATCACCGGCTGAAAGTTTCAGACTTGCTGACGTCTTGGCAGAGAGATTTTCTTTTGATAAAGATGAGCAATGGCTGATGACTATGGAGATATCATTGAATAGATGTAGTTAATGGAACAGACATAAATATCTTTATAAGATCCTCTTTAATGGAGAATGCTGAATTGATGTCCTGGCCCTGATCGTAAAAATCTGCAGCACTGCTTGTTCCGTTGCTCAAAGCTCCACTCACTGACGCTAACAACAACACTGACATGGAAAAGGTGTCCCACGTACGTCCAACATCTACAGAGCATTATCACCTCCCTCTGCAGCGTGACCACTGATCACCTCTAACCCTCAGTTCAGTGTTAACATATAGGCCCTGAGGGATCGACCAAAAGACGTCTGGACTCCTTTCAGATGGTGAAAAAACAAAGGGGGTGGCTCCTCCATGAAGTACCTCCCCCTCAGCTGACATCTAAAGTTTAACACATACTAATACACAGACACTTCTTATATACAGAATGGGAAAGTGAGATCTGTTCACAAGTGGACATAGGAGACATGTCCAGGACATGTTTGGATCCCATGTGTGGAAGGCCAAACTTAAAGCTTACGTGTGATCAATGTCAGTAACAGAATAGACCATGTGGACACTTCCTGCATTTAAACTGTTGGACATGTGATTCTGTCCTCTGGGAAAATGACCCATATATTCCCTCTCCTCTGACGTGGTCCTCGTGGACACAGAAGGAGGCATCCGTCCTTTGAGCTAGTTACTTGAACTGATGGCTATCATACAGCTAACCTCAATGACAGGACCTGTGAACAGCCATTAATCCCTGGGTTTGTGTGTTTGAGGTCTGTGTGTTTTTAAGTCTGAAGAACAGTGAGCTTCAAATCTTTACACTATCTGAAAGACGAATCATTTATGTACTGAATAAGCCTGCAGGCGATCAAATCTTCTCTTGTAAATGTTTTCTTTTATAATGATGTGCTGTTGGTCCGCACTGGTAAAAACTAGTGTCTGCTCAGCTGAATCCGGAACGACTCTCGTCACTTTTTCCCCTCGGGAGAAGCCTGGCTGTGTCATTCCCGATCTCTCCAGACCTCTGCTGCGTCGATATGGGCTCTGCTGGTTTTTTCCTCTCCGTTGGCTGCAGCGGTAAGCCAACTTTGGAAAAGATGTTTCTCAGCTTGGGTTTCTCCCAGCATCAATAGCAAAATTATCACCCCCCCTCTCCTTCTCCTCTCCTTTCAGGGCCTGTCTGTCTATACCCCTCACTTTTCTGTTCTTCAGTAAATTGATATTGCTGATGTGATGTGTATGTATTTCCTCCTTCGCCTTTGGGGCTTCTTGCCTGGCCTAGCAGTTTTTTTTGTCTGTGTCCTATATCAAGTTGTCAGCCTTGGCTGTTCACCATCCAGGACGCTTGCCCTTACCCATCTGTCTCTGTCTCTCCCACTCTGTTAATCCTAGCTTCTTTCCTCATTCTCATCAGTTCTCAACATTCTGGTATTAATCTACTTCTACAGGGAGCTGCCAGTAGAATAGATGCTTTAAAAGCTTTAAACCGGAAACTGCAGCGAGATAGGGACATGTTTTTAAGAAAGTACCTTCACTTTTAGTGAAAAGCCTGCAGTTATATTTAATTGAAAATAACACCATACAAATGTCATGGATGAACTCTGAGCCTTTCTTGCATGTTTATTGAAATATTATTCAATCAAAAAACCCATTAACCATGTTTACTTTCTGCCTTAAATAGGCAGCAATTAAAACTGTAATTGCATTTTGCATCTTTACTGTATAACTGCTGAAAACAGTACTGCTGCATCAGCCTTGTGCCTTCAATAGCATTCAGTGGATTTGTGTACTACATAATTAAAAAAAAAACCCTGGAACTCTTCTGACCTTTCTTTATCAAGATGCAATAGAATGAGGCTGTTACAATATTTTGAAATGGCTCTGATTCCATTATTTCTTGAGTACTCTTGTATGACGTGAGCTGCGTCATGAAACGCCTGGGCTGCTCCTTCGCTTCTCCTTCTTGTAATTCTTTTACGACATACAGAAAAACTTCAAAAGTTTCAACCACCAGTAATCTCCATCTCCCTCTGTCTTTACTCTCCCCTCATTCTCTCTATTCCTCCCCAGACAATGGCTGGACAGGACAGACAATGGACAGCTGTCACCCCACCCCCCCACCCCCCCTTCCACTAGCATCTGTTGCGTTCCAGTCAGATTTTGGCCACGTTGGTGAGGGGGTGGATGGATGCCGAGGTCAAACCAATCCCTGTGCTCGCTGTAATGACTTCCTTTGACCCCCGCCTTCTACTACTCCTGCTCTACTCCCAGTTCCTACGTCATCCTTTTCCCTCTGTTGTTCCCAGGGGGCAGCAGTGAGGGGTGTCTGAGTGCTGACACTGTTATCAAAAAAGTTCCAGATTCCCACTCTCATTACCACAGTGTACAAGTGTGGGACTAAGCACATAGAAGCACACTCTACAAGTACACACGTCAGGTTAATATGATGTACATATGCATCACTGGGCACACACTGCAGGACCATATGGTTAGAACTGACAACAAGAAGTGATGGTGGTCAAGACATGCAAGTAAAGTCACTGCGAACATGGATCCATCATTGGCCCAAGACATATAAAGTTTCCAACGACCTCCTTGAAACCTGGGATTGACAGTCCCCCATGGTGCATTTTACAAATGCATGACTCAAAGATTTGAGGTTCTCCTAAGGCAAAAATAGAGACAGCACCTGTGGAAACCAAGAAACATCTGTTGGATGTCAGATTTAGAATCAAAGCCGCTGCATGAGGGCAGGCCGAAACTGAAGCAGATGTGTGCAAGGGATCGATTAGTGGAGAACTTTTTCAGTAGTGTCCTCAGGCAGTGGTCATACCACGGCTACAACGGCCTCACTACTATTCACTCGCAATCAACTAATGTTCATTGTTATTTCAGTCAGTCTGCAGTGGTTCAGAAAAACTGCAGCAACTGTTTCAATTGGAACAAACTTTGTTCCTGGTATCCAAGATCTCCAGGGGATGAATATTTTAATGACACTCTCTAGCACCCCCATCTGAACAACCCTTTCACCTATGCAGAGGAATAACTCAACATCTACTCCATGGATTGGCACAGACAGCCATTGTTCCCCGAGAATACGCAATACATTCATGCGCATGGTCCAGAAACATAAATATGGATGAGATATGTTAATTGCCCACACAGTCTTTAACTAATGTGACTTTCACCAGCCTCTGTTGATGCTGAATCAACTCATGGGAGGCTAAAATAACATTCTCTACCATTAAGACAAGCCGGCAGGATAATTAACGCAGCACTGCAACAAAAACAACAGGTGAGGATGAAACAGATCTGCCTGAAAATCCAAAAACAAGCTTTAAAAATGTTTCCTGAAACATTTGTTCAGCTCCCCACAAGCTGTGGAAAAGAAACAACGAGCGAAAAACAACCACCAGCAACCATTTAAACCAGCTCAGCCGCTTCGTTATTGCAAATGATCAAATCTGTTCACGCGACTGTTCCATGTATGAGGCCCAACACACACCCAAAACCTACATCTTCCAATCCTGCCCCCATGGCATTCCCTCAGTCAGTGAGGGGGTGTTTAAGCGCAAACTGCCATCTAATTAAGAGAAAAATGAGCACACCATGGGGTTCTGGCTCAAATCTGAACATCACCATTTCTGTCAGATATACCCTCGACTGCTTGTCTTTGGTTGTCGTGACGAACCCCCCCCCCCCCCCCCCCCCCCTCCTCCCCCAATCCCAACCCGCCTTCCAATTTGTCTGCCTGCCTAATCAGCCAGGCCATTCACATTGAGTTGGCAGCCTGCTTGTCTTTGGTTGTCGTGACGAACCCCCCCCCGCCCTCCCCTCCCCTCCTCCCCCAATCCCAACCCGCCTTCCAATTTGTCTGCCTGCCTAATCAGCCAGGCCATTCACATTGAGTTGGCAGCCATCCACCAGGGTAACCCAGCAAGGGTGACCTTCTCATTAACATGACTCTTTCCTCATCAGTCCCTTCTGCTCCTCTTTTTTATTATTTTTTTTTATTATTTTGCACTTCTTTGCCCTGTTATAGCTTTGGACGCTCTCTGCGTTTTCATTCTTCCTCTGGCTCCATCTCTCTGTCTGGCTGAAAAACCACGGAGGACCTGCCAGTTCTCGAAGCCATTCGGTTGCATCTTATGCGACTGCCTCCGAGTCCCATCTTGGTGGGGGTGAATGGGAGGACACCATGTAGCATTTGAGTTAACAGGCAGAGCTGGCGGGACGCAGCGCTGTGGGCCCTCTCTGCTGAGCACTTGTGATTGCTTAAGCAGAACTTGAACAATGAATGACTGGTGACAACATGGAAATGATACTGCTGTGGATACTGGTTAGCCAGCTCTGAGGGCTGCTACTGTCTCATGCTTCCCTTGCAGAGCACTGTTAGCATGTCTTGAAATGCGCTGCTGTGTCTAATGGCAGACTTGAAGTGAAAAGCCTGATCCATGGATCAGTAACCAAACACACCTCTGCATATATACAGCACATCAACATCGGATTGGCTTCCATCCGAGGATGACTTTGCTTCGGGGTGAAAAAGACCATATTTGATCTAAAAATCTTTAGAGTGCTTCTAAAACTGTTCTTCGTTGGTGTTAGTGCATCTAAAATGTTGCAGGTGAGCAGAGTTTATAGTCAGACACTGAAGCATTCAGCAGGAAAAAACCAAGAACACATTGTCCCTGTGCCAATCCTCTTGGTATGAGTGAGTGTCCCTGACTGTGTGGACATGGCTTGTGTGGCCTTGTCCCCCCATGTGTGAAGAACTGTAACAGACATGCTGTATGTACATGCAAGATTAAAGAAATACTGCAATGAAAGCTCTACAAAAACACAACTGAAAAAGGAACAGAAAGAGCATGGAGACAATCAAGGCCACCGAGGTTGTCACTTTGTCACAAAAGTGAATACATTCAGTGAATAAGGTTACAGCAGACTTACTGTAGAATCAGCACAAGGACGGCCAGGGACAGCTGAGAGGTGCAGGCAGCAGGGCCATGAACCAGTTAGTAATGAACTCCTGCCTACTGACTATCTATTTATGCATCTATTGATTATCTACTGTTTATCCTTAAGGGTTCTGGGAGGAGCCTGACATTGGGTAAGAGATGTGCTACAACATCGGCCAAGATACAGAAGCAATGAAACAATCTATATCACCATCTCTGATCAAGTCCTGCTAAATGCTGCACTCACTGTGTGTTTAATGTCCATTTACCAGAGAGTTCAGGACACCTTAAATTGCCATTGTTCCTCCTGTATATGACAGTGGCAGTAGGAACATGATCTCCACGCTGACCGACTGAAAATGGTGAAGTTCCTGGGAGAGGCAGACAGGGAGGAGATAACATATTACAGGGACTGGAACATTTTAAATTTGGTTTGACATTTTGGGAAGAACACTTGTTAGAGTTGCATTTTGCCTGCTAACTCCATGGAGATGACAAGACATCAGGATGTTTTTTTTGGATAGATCAAAAAACAAAGAGTGATAATTTTTGGTGTTTTGATGGAACATTTTTCATAAAGGTCAATAATTCCTTTGAATTACTTTCAAAAATATATACCTGCTGTGGTAAAGTTGTGGTTTCTGGACATTTCTGCTATTTATGGAAGTAGATGCAGAGAGGCGTAAAAGGCAGCAAAAACCTTGAGCAAGGCGTTCCTTTGCGAATCGGCCTGCCACACGTGGAAACACATTTCTCCCTGTGCTCCCTCACTCAGCTGCAGGGAAATTAATCTCAGCCTGTTCAGCATCCAAGACCTGCTCCCCATTCGTCTGTACTTAGGAGTAGCTAATGCAAAGGGCTGTGATGTTGCAAACATCAAGACTTTTATGGACAAATATGATTCTCCTTGTAGAAAAAAAAAAAAAGTTTCAACAAAAACTGGATGGTTTGTGGGCAGCTGTGTGATGTGATGGTAGACATGTGTTTGTTGAAACGAAAGTCAGTGTGGGCAGGTGTGTTTAGTGATGTGTGCCAGATGTTCACATGTGTGTCCAGGTTTGTGTTTGTTATGCAGGCAGATCACAGCAGCAGAGCAGAATAGAGGAGACTCACAGTTGTTTACTCCAGAAGAAAAAAGGGGATGGAGACATGTTAAGGGCGGATAAGCAGCCGTCTCTTTAAGCCCTCACCGTTTGATTCTGTGAAACTTCTTTGAAAGCCTCTCTTAGCCGTCCCTCCGGCCAGCCATGACTTTGTTATGGGAGAGAGGAGAGAAAGAGGACGATTGAAAGAGACAAGGGGAGAGAAGACGAGGAGTTAGTGGGATGAGACATAAGGGTGAGATGTGGAGATATTTGGGGGAGGCCTATGCCACTGTATCAGGACTATACAGCCCTACGAGCAGTCAAAGTGTAAAGGGGATTAAGGAAAGCAGGAAACTAGGTTGGAGGATGAGTACTGAATTAGAACAGTACCCCTGAGAAAGAGGAGAGAGATGGGGGGGTGGGGGGGTGTGGTGGAGGAGAGGAGAAAAGGGGAGACATGAAGCAGGACAGAAATAGAAGACACAAAAAGACTCCACTCAGCTGGGCGGAAGAGGACAGGAGGACAGGAGGGAAGGCAAAGGAAGTGGTGTGAGTGATGAGGAAGGTGGAGCAGACATTAACATTACAATGCTCTCATTAAACCATTTGTTGTTAAAAATCACCAGTAATGTATTTTGAATATGAATTCACTGGTTATATTTGGATAATGGACTCACATGGGAACGACAGCTGGGTACTAGCATGCAAGGCCTGAACCGCTCGGCTGCATCTTAATGCCTGCTGCAAATTAAAGCGAGCAGAGCCACTTTTTCAATCTCTGATCATACGTTCAGATGAAGTTGACTAATGTATATAAATGTGCAACTGCTGGAACGGTTACATAAACAAACCCCATGCATCATTGTCATCATCGTTCCAGTATTTAAAACGAGCGACTCAGGGTCACAGTGAGACTCCAGGGAATGAACGTAAGTTAATGCAGCGTCCCTCCGAGTGGCACAAGAGCAAAAAGAGTATAGAAATCACCACTAGTGTGTGTGTGTGTGTTCCTGTGCATACAAACAGTGAGTGGCCTTTTGCAGCACAGCGCTCTTGGCTTTTAAAGCCATTAACTTTCGCTGAAAGACAAGGTTAGGCTGGGATGGTTTTTGCAGAGCACACTGCAAAATGAGCACTAAGGGATGGAGGAACTTCACTTACACGCTGCCATGTAAGGAAACAGATCAGTCTCCTGCCATCATCTGAATTTGCACTAAAATGCACAACATTCAAAAATGACCACTGGTTTGCAAAGTGGCAGCCGTGCATCCCTGGGGGATGCAACAGGAATATTAAATGACTTTGTGCTGCAATGAAAGATCTTTGAAAGTTGGACTTCACTGTACAAGAAGATATTTAAATAACAGAATGTGTGCTAGACGTAGAACGTAGAACTGCTCTGGCTTTGGGGCAACCAATATCAAAACAAATGTGAAAAACTATCATATTAAATAGATGCTGCACAATATGACTGCAATACATTAACGCTGGTTATAATATATATGTATCTGTTTCCAAGTTTAGTAATTGCCATATTAATACATTTCACAGACTTCATTTCTTGGTTTAGCAGGGATTACAACACCAAAGTAGTCTTGGATTTTTAAGCCAATGAATACTTTTTGAAAACAAAACAACTCTCACACAAGTGGGAACCTGGAAACAAGCATTCCTTGTTTCTATCTCCTCAGGTTCTATCTATTGGACCCCTCCCCCTCACGAGTCACTCAGACACACCACAGACTCCAGGTGACAGGTACTTAGCTTGAGGAGTAAAAGATACTATGAGGTCTGCCTGTCTGCGTGGAAGGTAAAAAAAAAAAAAACTTTATGGACAATCACAGAGGCCTGTGGTACACGCTAAGCTATGTAGGCCCAATAGCATGAGCGAGCACACTGAAGTTGTCTCTAGCCACTTTCAGACATGACAGGTTACTATGGTGAGAATGAGGTTTGGACTTTACCTTTAACATGCAGATTGTTCATAAGCACTCCATTTTCCGAGTTAGGTGTGTAAAGCTTGACTGATTCTGACTCTTTTTAGCTTGTGATAACATCGACCCTTGTTTGCATGTGGCTGCCTTAGAACAAGGCCTGAAACCAGCAGGAAGTGGGCTTTTCAGACCAGTGCACAGGAAGTGGAGAAGACCAAATCAGGATTGAGGGGAGGGGGGCTGTCTGGAATAGTCCACCTGGGTATGTGTCTATGTGTGTCTATATATATATATATATTCCTTGTGTGTCATTTGTAAGGGAGCTTTGTTTATTTTTTGTTGAACTCTTTAAGTTTTTTAATTTTGATTTTTATACATTTTATGGTATTTTTAGTTTGTCTGTTAGTTGAAAAGAAAATGTGATTGAAATGAAATTCCTTTGAACACCTTTGTCCTTCGCCTTCCTGCTCGGCCCTCATCTTCTGTCGACAGCACCACTTTCAATAGAGATACTCATTTTCCTGTGTATTCGTTTATTTTCATTTTTGTCATGGTTGATAAGCGTTATCATCTCCCCGATTGCTCCTGGTGAATCCCCTGCTGTGTTCACAACATTTCTCCTGACGTTCTACGGACATTAGTCAAGGAGGCCAAGAAAAGAAAGAGGCTAGTAAATAAGAGACGCTGCACTGAAAGATAACCGCACATTAAAGGCAGCAGTTAATCATCTGACTGACACTATTGTTGCCACCGACGCTCAGTGGCGCAAAACATGCTAAGGAACAGGGATCGAATGCCAAAAGATACAAGATGATTTATTCTTGGACACAAGTAAGACAGAATCAACAACAGCAGACGCTGGGGTCCAGTGATTTGGTGCCATGGAGCTGAAGAGAGAGAGGGAGAGAGAGAGAGAGAGAGCTTGCCAGGAGGCTAATCCAAAGAACCTGGGCAGAGACACTGTGGCTATCAGCGAACGTTGGGCATTTTACCTTGGACAAAGTGACACCAAACAGCACAGGCACAGGTGAACTCTGCCTGGGGAGCATGTGTGATACGCTGTCCAACCCTTATCAGCAGTGAGCATCACAACCAATGAGGTCATGTGTACCATCAGCACTGGTGGTAAAAAATCCGAAACGAAAAACTCATCTTGAGACGAGATCACAAGTGCAACAAGTCTTCGTTACGACATTATCACATGAGTACTCTTAGAAGGACCGCTCCTGACTCTGCTGACACTTTGATCTTAGCGGCAAACCTGAAGTTTAATGAGTGTGACTTTAACGGTTGTGACCAAATCCGGCCGAGGAGAGGAGCCATACGAACAAGCTGAACGTGTCTCACAGTTTGCTGCGATGCCACACAAACAGATTTTCATGACTCACACTCTGCTGCGGTCCAACATTTCTCAGCATCAGACGTGCTCAACAAATCAATATGTTGATGATGCTGGGACTTTCTTATCGATCCTGACTATTATGCCGACCATCACTCCAAAACGACTGTGGACAGTTATGCTATTGTTCACTGGCACAAAATAAGGCACTCCGGGCAAACTCTTATCAAATTAAAGTACAAAGCCCAGTGTGGATAAATCTGAGGAAACTGGCTGAGAAGCTCTTTTTAGAGAGGACGCCCGGATTTATGGCACTTGCTTCTTCCTCTGCTATAAATTGAAACCTCTGGCTCTACCTGTAGAACATTTTCAGCTGTGAGATTAAAAAAAACAACAAAAAAACATCTCGATGATAAATCTATAAAAGACCCAAGAACTTCTTATGTGTCTGCGTTTTAATGACTACGTCCTAGTTTTTGGCAATTCTAAAATATGAATGTGATTCTTTGGTTTTTCTGATTTTATGAGGACATCTTGGGTAAGTTGTTTCCCGAATAAAAAAACATCAAACGAGGACACAACCCAGACTCAAAGCTACATGAGCTACATGAAATCACCGACAGTTCAAAAACAGACGAACAAAGTTGTTTTGTTTTTTTTTTTGTCCAAAGCAAAATGTCAACATGACAATAAAGAAGCAATAAAAAATGACTGGATATAAAAAGTGAACAATGACCTGAACAATGAATGAAATAATGCCCTGCCACCTGCAGAGCGCTGGAGAGGAGCAGATGACTTGTGTGAATTTGAAATTGTTTTATGGAGTTTCCTACATTGGGTTTCCAGCTCTGGTCATTGTTTAATCCTTTCTCTTGTTCTCTTTTCATTACAAATCTAAGCTTTCCGTGGAGTCTGCCACAACGTGATTTCCAGCGAACAATTGTGATAAGAGTGATTACATAAGTCCAAGAACTAGATTCGATTTAAATGAGAAACAAAGACAGATGGAGGCGCAGAGTGAACTATAAAACGCAAAAATAACACAAATAGAAAAAAAGTAGAGGGGAATAACCTCCATAATGAGTGTTGCTGGGGGTGGAGGGTAGCAGCCTATTTATGACTCTGAGATTGTGAAGCTGAGTCATGTAGCTACCGTCAACAGACGACTCAGTGTGTCAAGTCGACCCTGCCCTGCCTTTAGCACATGAGCACGCAACCACTTCTGAGGCGGAACCATCCATCACAAGAAAACTGGTCGTAATGATGACAGTTTAACTCAAGGGGATTTTCCCAAGGCTGGAGATGTGTGAAGCCCTTTTCTTGTATTGTTGAGGATATTATTTTTTCTTTTCCATTTGCATTTGACTCAGTTGCAGTTGAATTTGTCTCGTTCAAACTTTGAATAAGTGAGCAGACAAGGGAGTTCATCTCCTCAGCATGTTGCATTTCTTTTCCCGTGGATCTTGGAGAAGACAGACACATCACAAAATTCATGAGTCAGATTGATGTCCATACTGCAGTTCATAGCACACAGTTGACATGACCCGCTTACACTGCAGCAGAGTCTCTGTTGGTAATGAAAAGCCTAAAAAAGAGGACGGCTCAGCAGCAGTCATTACACTCTTATCCGTCTCTACAGTTGTGTCTCAAACTTTTGATTTCTCTTTATTCTTTCTGCTGGGTTTTGTCTTTTTTCAATTTGTACTACAAAAGGTGCCAATATAGCACCATAATTTCTTTGCTGTAGTGAAGATGACTATTTTCAAAAGAACCTTGAGCAATACAAATTTCCCTTCCTTTTCTCTATTGAGTGATTGTCAGTCAGTATTAACAAAAGAAGCTCAGGTTGAGAAAGGCTGGAGAAATACTTTGACGTTTCAGGAAAAACACACCCATTTGCTCTGTTGTCAAGGGTTATTTGGTGAAGATAAGATGATACCACACTCACCTGTATGCCAAATTAAAAGCAACCTGCTAGCTTAGGTTAGCATTAAACAATAGAAGTGGCTGTAGAATTTGCACCTGTTCATACCTTTAACTCTGGGTTGTATGAGGGCAGCACAGCGTCATCATGTCCATGCAGGGAAAAAGCGAATCACAGATTTCCGTGTTATATTGAGACTGTCGTTTCACCCCAAACCCTCACAGGCAAATCACAACGAGACCAAACTCCTCAGTGGACACCGAGCACTCCAAGACCTCGGAGGACACATGATGTCAGGAGCATGGCCGAGGGCAAGCCTTTTATGACATTTGCAGGATTCAAATAATTCCTTATGACATTTAGTGCAACCGTGCAGGCAAACAGGTGCTCCATCAGCATGATGATTGTGCTCACAGGCTGCCACAGCGACACAATTTGAATTTCCTGCTGCGTTTTCCCCGAATATGGGCAATAAACAGATGATACGGAACAGACGATACCAACCTTTAAAGCAACACACAGTTTTTTAAATTGCTTTTAGTGGCAAAGTGCTCATTGAATCTGCATATCACAAGCTTGCTGACACTTGTGCAATCATGGAGCGTCCATGGTCAGTGAAATCACACATGATAAAACACATCTCTTCGGATAAACGTGTCACCTCCAGTATTTTGAACAATATCTCTGAACACAGCACGTGTAAAATTTGCATTATTCAATCTGGTAAACATTGCCTTGAAGTGACTGGAGGAGTGACGAGAGAGGTGTGGACAGACACGGCTGATTAATAGTAAGGAAACCTCAGCTGCTGCCATGGCAGCTGCACACTGATAAATGATGGATGCTCCCGGCTGATGGGGTGTTAATGTGATGAATGCCCCTGTGAAGAGTGTGATGAGTACATAGATATACATTTCATCATTTAGTTTAGGCTTTTTGTCCAAAGCCATATCCAATAGCTAATTCACTGGGATCGAACCATCAACCTTCTTCTGGTTGGAGACCAATTATTCTTTATTATTTCCATTCCAAAACAGCTTCACTATGTCCGTACAGTGTTACTTTAGGGTCAAGTAATACATATTCGGAGAGCGAAGGATGAGAGAGAGAGAGAAAAAGAAGAAGTGAGGGAGGAAGTGCGGCTGGTGGATCTATGAAGAAAGGTTTGACTCATTCAGACAAGTATCGGCCATGATATGATGATCAATGTTGATGCTGCGGCACGTTTTTAAACAAATCAACATTTGTACTGTAACAAGTAAGAGACATCAGCTGAGAGAGAGAGAGAGAGAGAGAGAGAGAGAGTGTTATTTTTCCCTTTCTGGGACTAGCATAAATAATTCTTTATCAAATCCGTATCTCACAGTGATGAATTTGACCCAGGACAAACTTGAAGAAAGTTTCCACACAGAATTTGACGGAGCCGCTTCACTATTCTCAGTTAACTCTCTATTCTCTTCTCCCTACAGTGATCCGAATAACTTTAATTCATTATCTAGGCCGGCAGGGTTCCTTCTGTTTGGCCCAATATTTTCACATACAGAGCGAGAATGTGTGACGCGTGGAACACCGTTTGTCGCAGTTCAGGCAGTCTTGCACGTTGTTATCGCTGTTATTTCAAATGATTAAAACATCATGCGGTCCTTACACAGACTCGCACAAAGTCACAGGCCATCTTAAGGACTGGCAGATAAGGCTGTTGGGTCGACTCCCCAATCACTGGCTGTCAGTTTGATGAATAGCTCAGGGAGAAGTCATAAGTGGCCCCAGGAGCCCGACTTATCGGAGGTTAGTTGTGCATTGCTCTACCGGTGATCAAGCTCAGATTTCTGGGAATAAGTAGATTCTGGATCTGTCCCCCATGAGGAGTCTGTCCAACCTTCAGTTTCACAGATCTGTTTACATCAGAAACATTGATGTTGTCGACATACATATATATAACGCTCACTATCTAAAACATGTTTTTAAACACTATCAAAACCATGTTTGTCCAATCATTCCAGCTCTTGTTGAAAGTTTGCAGCCTCCGTCCGAAGCAGTTTTCAATAGTTTTCAATAACATGTGATGTACACATTTACCATACATGGCAACACAGAGCAAGTTTTAGTTTCTGTTCAAATAAGTATTGTAATAACATATTGCATGACCTGGTCTGTGAACATGTCTCATGATCATTATTAGATTGTATTCCCAACCCTGTCCCAACACTGTCTGCTACTTACAAAGCACACAGGTGAATCCATTTCCATGTACAAGGATGTCTGTTGACACAAGCAGACGCGAGTAAACTTTGAGAAGAAGAAGAAGAAGATAGTAATTGTTTTGCATAAGCCAAGTGAAAATGAAGTGACTCACTTGACAAATTGACAAGCCGATTTACAGAAAATGTAATGACTTACAGAGTGGACATATTTGTGCTGTGCGGAGGCTGTATTTTTGGCAAGACTATACAGTAGCTAAGTAAATCCTGCAAATCATTACGACCTTGAGGCAGTGGGTTAAAATGCTAAATTATCATTTCATACCTCCCCTTGTAATTACCACCTCCAAACAGATGCAAGGAACAGCTGAACAAATTCTCTCTCTTTTTTTGGAAGAATCATTTAATTTTGGCACTCACCGTATAAGCAATTATCAAGCTCTTGTTTCTAGGACATTTACTGATGGATATGAGCATATCATTTTATAGCCTGTAAAGCTCATTTCTGCAGGGCTTCATGGCTGTTAGGACAAACACAGCAGTAATGAAAACCTTGGTAAATCCAGGTGGTTTGGAGGGATTACGCTGAATAAATTACCTAATTTGTCAAACATGACAAGGACGTATGAGAACAGTGTGATACAAATATGTGTTGGTGTTCGATTACGGCACAGAATGAACCATAGGTTTGGCTATAATATTTGATTTGACAATGATACTTTAGAAGGTAATGGCTTAATGATTATACAGTTAAAATACTATGTGCAACAATAGACTATTCCCAAAGTCAGTGCACATCAGTAGATGTCAGGATGAACTGTATGCAGGTACTCTGTGAGTTGTACAGAGCTATCTGAGACACCTCTGTATTTTATCTGACAAGAGCCACTATGAGGTGTGATGAGGTCAAATTGGTGTCATTACAAACTCAAGGACAGGACTGTAGAAATAACAGCTTCTGAAAGAGCTGCTCTATGGAGTTATAAGTACACACTTCAATGTCGGTCAAGATAATAATTGAGGTTATTTCTAATAGTTTGTCAAGAATTTAGGATTTTGTGGCAGAGCAGTTAGCAAAAAGTATCCCCCTCTGTGGGTTTTACAGACATGCAGACTGGGGTCGGGTTAACTGGGGACTCTAAATTGTGCAGAGGTGTAATCGTGACCCTCAGAGGATACGCATTAGAGATAATGGATGGACGGAGAAATCACACTCTGAAGTTTGATAGCTAAAAATGTTGTTTTGTCTAACTGGAACTTGGATATAACTTCTGTTGCAGACAACACGAGGCTGACAAATGCACATTCAAATAGAAAATAACTTGCAAAAGACATTATCTATAATTGAATGAAACTGATTAAACAGAATGTGCAAATTTATTGTGCAGGGCATGCAACAAATGAATTACCCCAAACATTATTTAATAAGGCTGAAATAAATAAAAAGATGTGAGTCACACAAGTTTCCTCAGAGTTTGCTAAAGAATGTGTTGGGCTGCACCCAATACATTTCCATGGGCTTCACTGCTATGAACGACTTCATGCTTGAATTGAAAAACGGACACATACTTCAGAATGTGCTCATCGTGTGTTATCAAGAGGAGACCTCCAGGTACAAACACAACATCCACTTCCTTCATCTGCGCTAGGTGATTATGGGGATGAACCCTTTTAATCCTTCAGCCATATGACTCCTCAGCTTGGTCGCCATCATGCTGGTTCTGAACGGAGGCTTAACGCTGCTGGCATCCCCGCCAGGAGCTACAGGTGCAGCGGACTAGATTAGTAAGGAGCTTGCTGATTTGTGATTAGCTCCTGTGTGGTTAAGAAAGAGGAGATTTACGTTTAGTTGGTTGGATCCCAGGAATTAGGAAGGAGTCGCCTCTTCAACTCTAAGCTGATGAACCTGAATTATCTGTGTGTCTTTTGTCATTTCTGCACTAATTACCATCATGATACCAATTATCTAAATACTGCTAATGCCTTATTCTGATTACATTCCTTTTAGCATGAAACCATATATACCGTATACATCCATTAAGATATAGTCCACAGATGTCAAAGTTTGTCCAATTTGGAGCTGGGTGTCCCTAAAAATGTCCTGGTTTTAACATTCACTACCAAATTGTCTGACTTGTCACATCTATATTATTTTGTCTCTAATGAAAATGTAGAATGTCATGTCATCAGTGCAGAATCCAACACTTGCATAGTGTAGTTAGCATGTGAACATACTGTTGAAATCAAGGGCTTCACAAACTGAGAAAGAATAGATGCTGTAAGGTCAAAATTACTTTTAAAAATCCTCATTGTCCTTGTCTGGTGAAAGTTTTTGGTCTTACAAATAATTTCTCTGAATAACAATGACCTTCTTTTCTATGCCGCAGTTTAAAAACAGCTCCCACACAGGTGTTTGAATAAGGCAAAGCAAGACAGACATCAACAGGGAAAAACAAGTTGATCGACTCGCTATGCTCTGGCCAAGCTGACAAAATGACTCACTGTTTTCCACAAGCATGAATGGCTTTTAAAGGCAAAAATAAACCTCTGTTTGTGGGCATCATTTAATTTTCAACTCTTATTCCTGTGAGGAGTCACTGCTTAATAAGTGCATTTCATTACCAAAATGATGGAGTGGAGTCAGAATGGACATGATGTTTTGGTCCACCAGAGTGCCTGAGGAGGTTTTCTAGTGGATTTTTCACTTTTGCTGCCCTCAAAGTCAAGGAGGCGGGCATCAGTATGCACTATGGAGAGGTACACTAGGTAGGCAGAGTACTTGTGGTGTGTGCTGAAGAAGGGTATTTACTGATCAGAGGATTAGGACGGTGGCAGGCAGGCAGATAGAAGAGACAACAGCATGGGTGTTGGAGAATGATTGAACTGCCAGTACGCCAATTGGGGAAATAGGGCCATGGCAAGAAACATATGAAGAGAGATCACGAGATGGGTGAAGATGGGGCTGGTGGCAGGGGCTGGGGCCAAACAAGAGAATGAAAGACATGACAGAAAGTAAACAATAACAACTAAGGCGCGGTAAAGAAAGAGAATAACCAAGGGAGAGAGACGGATTGGGTTGTCAAGGAGGAAGAAGAGAAGGCGAGCCTCGTCCAGGCGCTGCGGTCACCTTTCCAACGTGCTTTCCGTTCGTGCCAATATGTCCTCCAGAAATATAACTGAGCAGCATCAAAAGACTGATTGTGGCCTGATTTCTAAGAAGCAGCAGCTCACCTTTGCTCGCTCGTTAAGGTCACGAAAACCTCTGCATCCCATCTGTCATTTTGTCAGCAGCGGGTCAACAATGAGGACAGTGCAAGGTTTGCAAGGGGAGCCATGGATTTGGGTCTCTGAGAATTAGCTAGATTACAATGAGGCATTTGCAACCCTAGTTAGCTTGTTGCTTCTTGTAGTTGTCCTCAGTATAATCTGTGCTTCACTTGCACTGTTGGGAAATTCAGAATCCAAGTTCCACTGCTGTTATTAACCTCCTGATGATGCAAGGACTTTAGCTAAACAACTATACTTTCATTTGCATGTGCTGTAGTTGTTGAAAGAGGGTTGTTTTTCCTCCAGCCAGACACATAGCTTGTTAAAGGTTCTGTCAGGAATAAATAAAGGTTTCCTCCAAATGGAGCATTGTGGCAACTTAATCAATTCATTGTAAAAAGTAAGACATCTTGTACTCACAGCTGGGCGATACGCCATACCAACAGCACGACAGACTGTGTGCAAAGTCCCACAAGAACCATTAACTGTCATTTGGGTCCAAGTGGAACAAATCTTAAAACTAATTAAGCTGCACACCCATGACGAGAGAGTGAAAACAAATTTTGCCATTGGGAGTGGGCGAATTGAGAATCGATGGATGACAATTTCTAAAGTCCTGTTCTGAATTTAAGGCTCGGGTGTTTGTGCGCAGTGGCTGCGGAATCAATCATTGCAAATTGAGTTCTGCGTGAACGGGGACAGGGAGATTGACCAAAACAGAGTAATTCAGACAGAGGGGAGCCAGGCCAACCTTATTGGCGGCACACTCCATTCTTTTAGAGTTCTTGCCAGGGTAACCAACAGCCGGTGCCATTTCGAAAGGTTAGTGCAGTCTGCAAGGCACAAATACTGAGAGGAAAAAGAAATTCCAGAGAGCTACTGCTAATAACATGAAGAAGATAACACACATGCATTCCTCATCACCTCATCAGTACGTGTGTGTATTCCTATTGGCGATCACTGACTGTGTGACATGCATCGAGCACTAATGACAACTTTAATGAGGTAGGTACTGCACACACACACACTGTGAGGATGAAGGTTATTATTCAAAGACGACTTATCACATTGTGCCTCTTGTTATGTCTCTTATAATGGTGTCCTCACGCCGACAGCAGGTAACACAACCGTCACAAACCGTCAGCGCCCGCCATTTAAAAGTTTGTAAACGCACACGCTGATTGTTTTGAGAAAATATCCATATTTTGGCACACAAAGATAATCCGATGTCTGCTTGCTAGAATTGGACTGGCTCGTTGGCCGACACTAATGCTTGATGGGAAAGTTATGGCTGCTGTTAATTTTTAGTGACTCATCTCTCTCAGTCTGTCGTCTGTCAGTGGGAAGGGCTGATTAGAGGCAGATTAGCATTTTGTCAACAAAACATTTGGAGGAAAGGGCAGGGGAGGTGGGGATGCAGGCAAAAATAATAACAGGCATTAAAGAGCCTATTATCTGTGACCATCTGCGACCTGTGTCTGGTGATGGCGCAAGAGCTTCCCTCTGAAAGTTTTAAGCCCTACCTTGGCTAAAGGCCTTTGGCATTGTTGATCAGAGCTGTATTTGTGATCTTCAGCGAGTGAACTTAAATGGAGACAGAGACAAAATTGTTGCTGACAATTTCCAGACGAGAGGTTCAAAGAAAAAACTGCAAACAAGTAAAAAGGGAACACCACAGTGCACCGGGGCTGGAGGCGGTGTGCTGAGATATTGTCATCAGGTCCAATGTAGTGGAATATTACTGCTGAACAAAGGTGAGGCCTGAAAGGAACACTACTCAGAACTGATCCCTTTTAAATTAATATCTCCCCCATGTGTTGTAGCTGAGGAAGAAAACAACAAACCAGTTGTATTCCCTGTCGGCAGCTGATCTTCTAAATGTTAGAAACACAGAAAACTTCTCTAATGTCTTTATATGGGCATCACTGGCAACGTAGCATTGAAGAGAAAGTCAATTACTGAGGTATGAACATTATGGATACACACTTCAAACTGGCATTATGAAAAAGAAAACCTCCTCAGACTACCCACTACTCATAACCATGAAGTCATGGAGCTCTCCCTTCGTAGTACTTTTGAGCAACTGGTAAATTATGACTTGGATATTGACAGACGCCATTAATATAGATAAATGGAAATGGTTTGGAAAAGTTCTGTGGCCACATTCAACGACTTTATTAAGTAAACCTTTGACTCCTGCAGCTACAAATGCCCTAAAGCAACGGATCCCTCTTAATGCTGGCAATATATTGAGAACTAGAAGCAGAGAGTCACAGTGGAGTTAAACTAGCACACACGGCATCATCGAGTGCCAGTCCAGCAGCTCCCTCACTGCTCTGTGCACTCATTTGCTCCACATATGCTGCAGCGTCTATGATGCGTTTAATTACTCCTCCATGCATTACATGCAAGCAGAGTGTTTTCTGTAATACTAAATATTCATGACTAAGCACCCAACAAGCTTATTTTTCTTTTTTGAAATGTATGACGCTATGATTAAATATTTAACACTAGAAAAAAAGAGTTGACAGCCATAATAGCAAGGCATTCACACACGTGATATCTGTGAGCTCACATGGTGAAGCCTAGCCAGTTTGTGCACCATGCTCATTACAGTACACTGTAATTATAATACTAGTCATATCCTTACAGGTACTTGACGCTTAATGAAGGTCGAGTGACCTCCAGAGTTGTTGCAGTTCATTCTCAGCAGGGGCATAAATGCTTGGCTGATATTTGAACCGCTAGCACGGCTAAGCGCTGGAAGCCGCATTCCTACACAGGATTGTGAGGTTGAGCCATTTTAGCACCTTGGATTGGCAAAGAGCAAACAAATCCACATTAGTCTGTCTTGAGCCCCACCCCCTGCACAAACAAGATCAGTTCTGACATAAGCAGAAAATATTGAGTCCCTGCAGGGGACCATATCTCACTTTGGGAACGCTGATTGAAAAAATGATTTTCTGGCCTTTAATGGTTACGTCAAGCTTGTGTTTCTGTTTTTATTCTTTTACATTAGGTTCCTCACAGCACTGCAGTACCCTGTGGTGACTACCGCCGCTCCACAAATCAATTTGTATTTTGCTTTAACAACAAGTCATGATTTTTCTCCTCTGCTCCAATCTGTCTCTTTCATTTCCCGGATTGAGGGATGATGAGGTCCAAGTGCCTGTGGAGCTGTTTCACCTTGTTGTCGAGGGACATAGTGAAAATGTCATCGGATGCGAACGCATTATTTACGGAGGTTATGAAGTTTTACTTGCCTATTTTAAAATGCCAATAAAACAGTGGTGCGTAGTGACTTGTACACAGTGACAAGCAGAGCTGCGGATGAGGGGTTGGGTCACTGACTCATCACACCATGGGCTGTGGGAATTTAACGTAACATAACACCAAGGTGGAGTAATTAAGTTTGGGCACAACATCTTCTAAGTGTGAGGTGGACCTGTAGTTCACAGGGTGAGACACTGGAGCTTAACCCAGTCATTTCAGCCTGTGATTGGAAAGAGGAGTGCAGCAGTGAATATCATCCTGCTGTCACTGCCATATCTAACATGTGGAGATGGACACAGTACTTGAGATTGATTCTGCTAAACATGCTGCTCAGTCCTCCTGGGGACTGCTTGTGCAACAATATTCTGTCTCAAATATTACAAACACACTTTAAATCTTACACAAAAATGATGACTCATGTTAATGCTACTGCTGCTCTACAGTGGACACTGAGTCAGGAGCAGAAATCCTAGGGTTGACTGCCTTGCACTCACGGACAGTGAGAGACGCTCAGGAACATCCTCTGGAAGTCAAGCTGTCCTCCAGAGAGCTGCCACAGACGCAGGCAGTAAATTACAAAATCAACGCAAACAGGCATCTTCAGATCGTTTATGGGACTGAGTGCTGCTCTGCCATCAGATGTGAGAGGAGGGAATATCACAAAGGCATCGTCTGGCTGATGCATAACCGTCACTTTAAAAAGGCCAACCACTTGCCCTGATGGCACGGCAATGCAATAAAGTGAGAAACGGGAGAATGAGACACCAGGGGCACATCTCATTAAATGTTTTATAAAAATGCCTTTCCAGACAATTTGGACACTTGTGGCTGTATGATAGCTCATATGAGTAAGCTGAGGGATGAGTGGAGGTGAATGCACTGAGATCTACCCCACCTGCCAAAAGGAGCTGCTGGACTTTGTGTGCATTCACCAGGAGGCTGCAGACAAGAGGAATGAATGAGCTGTGAGGAACCAAACAAACAAACAGCCAGAAGCTGTGAGAGGACACAGCTCTTTGTGCAGCCTCTCCTGGTCCGGGGGGGCCGCACACGACGGCTGCTGATTTCCTGCTCAGTGCATGCGCACGTTTGCCAACTTCCACTAGCAGCAATAGTGCACGGCGGCAGATAGATAGCAGCGGGGTTGCTTTGTTCAACCAGGTTTTGTTTAGTAACAGTAACTTGTGTTTGATTGTATGAGGGATGGATTAAACCTGAATAAGCCCAAATTGCTGGCAGCTGCCAACATCACTGCTCATTCAGCAGACAAACATGTCCAAATTTCAGATCAGTCATGCAAGTGCACCGTGCAAAGGCAGTCAGATAAAAAGGCTCCAGCGTCACTCGCTCCAAGCCCCAAACAAAAAGCCACATTACTCTGCAGTGCAGGGACAGTCCTTTCAAAGCCCAGCACCTGTGAAGCCTGGAAGTTTAATCATCACCTGCACTTCTGGAGAAATGTGGCTGCTTAAGTCTGAATGTTGCAATTTGGTGAAGGAAACTCTTTCACATGTTGGTTTCGAGCCAGGAGCCAAATTAAAGCTCGCATTGACTTCAGTGCTGACCACCGTGAATGTTAAATCAGAAACATTTAGAGGTATGCAGCGATAAAAACCGACCTGACTCGAACCACACCATCATTTAAAATGTTGATTACTGAAGCTAAACTGAGTATTTAGTAAATTTAGCACATATGACTTTACAACCTGCTCTGGACAAAAGGTAGAATGAGATGGATTGAAACAACAATCACTGGTTTCTGGAGCCATCTATTTCTATTTCCATGGATTCTCCAGGTTTTCCCGTAGACTAAAAGTAAAAGTAGTAAGTAAAAAATGAATGAACCCGTGTGAGAAAATATCACAAGATCCAGAGGATTTCTGTACAATAGTTGTAAAAATGTTGAAAAAAAAAAAAAAAAAAAAAAATATATATATATATATATACATGCATATCTTGTTAGGAGCCAAAGACATGAGAAAGATTTCAGCGTGGAAAGACAGGGAGATTCCTGAGCTTCTGAAACAGGCCAATGTCGGTTTGGATTGCACAAAAGAATATGATCAGAAGCAGAATCAATACGAGCCTCCCACCTGCTGCGCCACCCGAGCGCTCCTGACAGTTTTCTTCAGCTGTGAATTCATCTGACTGCAGAATCTCTTGCTGCGTTCTGCATATGTTACAGTCATCTCCCCGTGGTCACGCCTCACAACGGCTTAAGAAAATACTGAACCTGTGTTACTCAGCCTATTCAATCAGTTCATGTGCTATGTCCCTCAGATGTCTCCCTCACTGTCCAGATTTGCCCTATGAGACACATCATTCCGCTGGCAAAAGCCACAGGGTCGCCATATTCTCCCACAGAGCCCGAGTGAAAAGAGCAGTATTGTTTTCACTGCTGGGGGTGTCAGACCCGTCAGTGCCTCCCTGTGTGCTTCCCTCCATTGCCTCCCAAACAGCGCATTGCACTCTGTCGGAGCAGCACAACTCCGTCCATTGTGCCCTAATGGACTGCTGATGACTATGACCTTGTGCTCAACTCAGCGAGGACGGCGAGAGCGGCGATGGTGGGGCGTGTTTGTGTGCGACTTTACTTTCGATATGGTAGAGGTTGCAGAAAGGAGGCAGAGGACGTCCAACTCATAAAACCAAAATAGTAATAGGAGATGGCAAAAGTTGGGGGAGGGGTGAAGTGGAGTAGATGGCTTTGAAGAGGAGTATATGATGGAGAAAGAGTCCCGGGAGAAGAGCGCAGAGAGCAGGGAAGGCACGACTGAAGGGGAAGAGGAGATGTGAGACTCAAATATAAAATGAAATAAAAACTAAGTGAAAAAATAAAAAAGATGTTCCTTCCCCCCCATAATAATTAAGCTGTCTGTGTCGGTGAGGTAATGTTCCATAAGTCACATCCATTAACCCGCACGTCACACTGATTCTGATGCTCCTGAAATGCTGCTCTTTCTCTGCTCCCCGTTATCGGGAGGAGAGGAGAACCGCTGTGAAGTTTTCATATGGGGCTGGGGATTAGGGGAGCTCAGGTAGCCGTTTGAAGCACGGAGAAACACCCAAAACTCAATGTTCTCCCTGCTTCTTTTGCGAGAGCGGCAGCGAGATGAAGAGGCCGCTAACAAACTGAGACATGTCTCGATGAGGGGAGATGAATCTGCAGACAAATCTGCTAACAAATATAGCTTCCCCAAACCCAGGAGAAAGGAGACAGCGGGAGCTGGGAAGTAGGTGCTGATTTATCTAATGTATTTGCCGTGTGCTTATCGAGACGCTCGGGTAATAGAGTGACGCTGTGGAGGAGACGACGAAGGGACACCTTCATGAACCAGCTGAAATGAAACGAGGAGAAGATACAGGTGGGACATGCTGATTTGAATCAGAGATGACAGGTACAGTGGTGGAGCTACAACCGCAAATCGGGAGGACCGGTAATGAGCAGGAAGAAAAAAAATAATGCTTCCACGGGAGACGTGACGCGCGAGATGTGGAGGAGTTGTAGGCGGATAATTGCTTATCGCTTTAGCCGGCATGGCCAAAGCGGTTTAATGATGATGGCCGGCGATGGATTACATTTGACACAAACTCCTTGTGGCCGCTGCTGTCACTCAGGTGTCTGTATATGACACAAGAACGTTCTCTTTCCCCCTTTTATTTCCCCTTCCTGACTGCAGCAGCTTTACTGACTTGAACTGACGGGCCTTCGCCAAGTTGGAGAATGTCATCTTTGAACTCGGACTTTGACGGTAAGTAATGGAGACCGTTCCTGTGCGGGAGCGGTGAGGCGACGGAGAGCCAGCAGCTGAAAGGCAGGAGGACGAGAGTGAGAGAAAGGCGAGTTGAAGTGGCTGGGATCAAACACCCCTCCCCGCCCCGGGGACGTGCTGACTGGCAGAAAGCGACCGCCGAGGGAGGAAGGAGGCAGGAAGGGAGGGGCGGAGGAAGGGGAGGGGCGAAACGGGAGCACACAGGGGGAGGAGGTGGACGCTCAGAGAGAGTCAGCGTATGTGATAAAAAGTGACATTTGTTTTTCAGCAGCTTTCCACTACGTCCAAAGCTGGAGTCATTTGCAGACAAACAACATCACTGGTTAAAAAAACAAAGCACCTCATTCATTTCAATTCCGGGGCTGCCGCGCTGATGCACGAGGGGCGGAGGCAGTGGCAACACATGCAGGGCTGTTCAGCAAAAACTAAAAAGCAGGCTCCATTTATGCAGCAACACAATCAGATTTAATCTGGTAAAGTGCAGTTTTGGCCAATTACACACTTTCAAGTTAATGTGGACGGTGTATTTTTACTGTCTACCTCGCAATTGTCATGACAACAGCTAAAGTAACTGCTGCTGTGATGACTGCTCAGGGCCGAAGGCTCCCTCCTCTTCGTCAAACCATTTGAAACATTCGAATCGTTCACTCTCTTCTGTCCGTCTTTGTCCACAACAATCGAGCTGAGAGCGTGAGAGCGCAGCTGGACTGAGGTTCACGGTCAGCATCCTAAACACGCTGCTGAGCTTAACAGCTCGTTTTCTTCACACCGCTACTTTTGAAACTTTTAATGTTTCGAAAATATGCCTAAATTTCCCTGATTGTTTTAATATTTTGACCTGATCCGTGTGCCCAGCTTTTTGTTTTGTTTTGTTTTTTCCCTTCAGTCACAGTTCAAAACAAAGCACGCCCTCTCAGAGCCTGTTGAAGGTGACATTTACTCAAACTATATTTTATGCTTGCTGAGTCGTTAGCAATTAAATTGTGAGTTTGCCTGCATCATCACAGCGAAGGAACAGCACGGATAGAACTGAAGCCTCAGCAATTGACAGGCAGCAGATGTACCTGGTAGTGCACCCCCCCCCCACACACACACACTGACTGAAAAGCTGGAGAGTAAACAGGATGTCATTGTGAACAGAAACATGCTGATTTCCTCTCAATCTCTCAGCAAACTGGAGAAAGACACAAGCACCTTTTTTGTGTGGGAGTAAAAACAATCTGTTTTCCAGTCTAACTAAATAAAAGTTATTCTCAAAAAAATGAGTGTAAAGCGATCGTCAAAGTCAGTGTATTGGAGTCGGTACTGTTTCACTTTAACGATGCAACTAAGACTTGATCCATAGGCGTGGAAATGAGGTGTCCACAGCTTGTGATCAGTGGGTCCCACACAGGCTCAGGCGGGAGGGGTCGTCTCAAACGTGGAGAAGGTGTCACCGACACTGTGATTTAATGTCACGTAAAATGTGTGAGAAAAAAAAACACTTGAGTGCAAGCGACTCTGATGAGTGGTGGCAAAATACACAGATTCCATCAAATACTCCAGTATTATTACTTCTACTAGCTTCAAGTCAGTGAGTTGCGATTGTCGTCATGCAGTTCAATGGAATATTCACTATGAACAGTGACTCCATTAGCTTGCAACGAGCATCCTCTCCCACACCACGTCACCAACATTCAGCTCAAATCGTTTATGAAACAATAGCAGCAATATAGGGGCCTGACAGACGTGAAGAAAACTTAAGTAAACACGTGGTTGTTTGTGGAGTGATATAAGCACATATGCCGGCCTGGATCCGGCTCTGGTGTGAAGAGAGATGATCACAAAACAACCTGAACGGGCTCCTGTGTAAATGCATATCCGTGGCAGGGAAGCGGTCTCAGGCTAACACCTCCTCTCAATAGCTTGAAGCTTGCTCCTTGTAGCATATAAGCACTATGTCACGGGGGCCGGGGGAAAGAGAGGATAGAAAAGGGGGAAGAGACAGTCAACGGGGAGGCTATTATACATTTTTCATTAAGTTTCCAAGCACTAAGCCACATCAAAGCCTCTCAGAGATAGAAGGGGGAGGAGAGAAAAGTAGACACAGGATATTCTAATTAACTTCACAGTCGCTTGCTCTCCTCCCCCTTCTCTCTCTCTCTCTCTCTCTCTCCTCTGTGTCCGTTAGTGTGTCTCTACCCTGCCCACTGTCTCTATGAGCGCCTTGTAAATTCATCACAACAACCCTCATCTACAAAAAAGGAAAAAAAAAAAAGTTGGCAGTCTACCGCTGCAGGGAGTTACAGCCTGTGCAGGGCGATCAAACAGCAAAAACCAGGGAGGGCCAGGGGGGGAGGGAGGGAGGGAGGGAGGGAGATGGAGTGAACGAACGGGGCAGAGAGGAGGGGGCACGGAAAGGAATATCAGAGGGTTAGGGTTAGGGTTAGCCCGGAGGTGTTTCTGCTGCCACGCCCAGGGAAGCAGGAAGGAGGAAGTGGCGATGACCCACCCTCCGCTGCCTGGTGCGTTCACAACACCAGGGAAGGATGGGAGATATGAGCTTCCACGGCTTTCAGGACATTTCTTCTGACCTCTGAACTCTGCAGCTGCATCTAGAAAAAAAAAGCTTGTAATCCAACTGGGGCACAGAAGAAAAACAGGTTCTTTTCTTTGTTTGCTGACAGTTTTTTTTATATATATATTGCTGTAAAACATGAAATGAAATAGTTTTGAAAGATTGATCAAAGCGAGCAAAGTTTATTGAGAAACTTTCTTTCAAGTCATCCCAGCTACTTTTCCCATGAGCAGCATCACATCCTGTTCTCAGCTCTCACCCCTCCTCCGTGCCGTGTCCTTGATGCCAATTCCCGCTCGGTGTGAGTCAACAGGAAGTTGGAGTGTGCTCTTCACATTGAGCAAATTGTACATCTTGTCATCTAAATACCGTCGCTGAGCTATTAGTTTCCTGCCAGAGTGCTGACAGAAATGAACCCCATGTCAAAGGGAGTAGTTACATGACTCCATGTGAGAGTGTATCTGGCTGACAGAGGGGAGAATAAAAAAGAGAGAGAGTGAGAAAGTGAGGAGGAGAGAGCGAGCGACTGAAAGAGACGGGGGGGTGTAAACAGTGACTCATTTAATAAGAGATTAGCGATGGTTTCCCGGTGATTGCGTTTCGACCTGTCTTAAATATTTGTCAATAAAACACAGCAAATCGATCACTAATCCCAAATGTTTTATTGATGGTCGTTAATTCCTTCACGCTGGTAAATGCTGCTGTGTTTTCTCCGGCCTCCTGTTTACATGAACAACGTGAGATTTGACAGGACGGCGGTGTTATCAGGTCCGTGAATGGTAGAGAGCAACCTTGAGCCGTTTTTTTCTTGTTTCGTTTCCAGGGACGTGCAAATTAATTACCGCAAGTTTGGAAACATCAGAGCTTTAAGATAATTTGATGCATGTTGGTGTGAACCGTATTTATAATTATAGGATAAGGATACCATGACATTATTTGGCATTAGCATGTATCAGCTGCAGCAGCTGGTGAACATATTGCTAGTGTGAGCAGCTGAGGAGCCAGATGGAAATAGATATTACATTACATATCATTTAGCTGATGCTTGTATCTAAAGTGGCTCACATGAGGTTACAAACCCACAACAATAAGAATCCAGTGAGTACAAGTTGCCTAAAAAAACGGAGCCATATTGTACTTGTATGAACACAAGAGTTAACAGGGGTTATTAGACATCGTCTTCTTCACCTGGGAATAGAGGGAAGAGGTGTTCAGTCAGTTAAGAGGACAGCCAACAGTCGAGGAGCTGGCAGTCCCTCACAGCTGAGCTGCATGGAGTCGGGTGTAGGGTCTGACCATGTCATGCATGCAGGCATGGCTCAAAATGTACTCCAGTACTCCAGTATGAGTACTGTGAGTCACCCTGAGACAAAAACACCAAAGATGAGCACCTCCGTCTGGCTGTGCCTTAAGTGGCGGTAGCTCCATGTCGAGAGGGTACATTGCACACAAACTGGCTTCCTCACGTACAGGTACTACACTTTAAACAGTTTGCATAGTTATCCTAATAACTAACTCCCACCACATTCTCTTAAAACTCCTCCTCGTGTTCTACAGTTCTCACTCTATTGAATCTTAAGCATCTTTACCACAATCTCAACTTTGAGAGGAAATACTCAGAAAATGTAATCACTTTAAAATATTCCTTTTCATGCTGCAGCACAAGTACACCTAATGAGTGTAGCCTCTGGAACTGATAACCCTGAATAACTGTCTGGGGACGATGTCAAGATGTCTGCCAATTGGCAAAACCTGCAGAAAAAGGACTGAGGGAACACTTGTGTTCTCACACATGTGCAACAAGATTCAAGGAGAGGGCCAGTTTTCTTCTCCCTTCTACCACCTTGCACTTTGAGCTGAGAGCCGGTACCAATAAACACCAGATTATTTCATTAGTGCCAAACAGGAACAGAGCTCTCACAAGGGAACAGTGGACAGCTGATTAACACAGGTAATGAAAGAATACAGGAGATGTCAGTTTGATGAAAAGTGGTTTGTCTCCCCCACAGTGATCACACCCACGGCTCTGCAAACATTAATTGGTAATGCAACCTTGGGCACAGTGAGAAAACAGTTCTAGTTGCTGCCATGATTTATAATTTGTATTTTGGGGGCTTGATCTTCAAATAACACTTGGAAAATAATGAATCATTTGAGACGTCTTGTCACGTAATCCTACAGATCCCTGTTGGCCTTCTAAACTCATAACTGCTTCATAAACAATGCCAGCATCCAGGGAGCGCCTAATGAAATTTACTCTGCATTTCAACTCGATAAGTGAATTTTTGTTTTGCTTCAGCAGACGTCAGGACCTCAGTCGGTCACGGCACTTGGAAGCTGTCTGAAAATAAGATAAGCTTTGATTGGAAGGAGCATGTGATCACACTGAGTTCATGCAAGAATCTTTTCAGTTTTTTTTCCATAAAATGGCATTTATGAAAAAAGCAAACTGAAAAGATGATATAAATCCAATAGTACCAGTACCCAAGTACCACCAGAGCTATCATGTGACCAGTAAAAGTACACAAGGATGCTGGGCTTGCTGTGATGACAGTACTTCAACAACAGTGACCTGAGCTCGGCGTAGCTGTCACACAAATGCTTCTTTCCCTGCTTCTTTATTGACAGCTTGGCACTTACAGGTTGTTGTTTACAATGCAAACCTGAAGCATGAAGCTTTTTAAACTGAGAGCCAAACATGCAGCCTTCACGCCTGCTCTTCAGCAGCCATTATCCAGAGGAAACACCGAGCGGCTGCAGAGAGGAAGCTCAGCGTCACACAGCGCCAAGATAATCCCCCGAGGACTGAAGTTTACTTTTTTTTTTGGTCGGCTCTTTGGAGAAGTATGGCAACATGGAATTGCAAGACCGCATTGCTGCAACTGTCACATTTCACCTCTAATAAAGCACAACGCTGTCTTTGACTACTCTGGCGCAGAACTGAGGCGAGCCGCGCTGTCAATACGCTTCGTAGATGAGCCCATTAGCTCGTTGCTACTGTCAGCACCAGCCTGATGAGTACGGGGCTGACTGTCTTTGGCCTTCTAAGGCATGGGCGGACTTGGACTTTTTCATCTGACAGATTTGCCATTTCCTTTGAAAAAAAAAAAAACAAAAAACATCTAAACATCTGCGATCCTGATGTATCAGAAACGGCCTGCCTCCCCGTGTGGAGCTCTCCCACAGTTCATCAGTGAGGAACAATTGGCCTATCAGGCAGCAGGAAGGGGCTTAATGAATAGATTGTGTGACTTGCCTCCAGACAGGCAGAGACAGACAGCCGGTCTGAAGCCAAAGACAGAGACAGACACTGGCAGTGAGGCAGAGCCGCAGAATCATGACATGCTCTTATAATATTCTATTACTATGCAGAACAGTCTTGGGAACAACGCATTGCCAGTATTGAAATTTAGAGTTCAGTGTGTTGCTCAGCACAAACCAGCACGCATATACAGTATACACTGTTATAGCAGCCAGCGTAGTACAGTATGGTATAGTATGATCAGGCAGTATCAAATACAGTGTGTAATATAACACACACTTATGTACATTTTAATACAGAACATATCTTGTTTTTATTTTTTCTGTATTCTTTCCTATTTTATTTATTTATTTATTTATTTTTCATATTCTGTATTGTTGATGCTGCTGGAAATTCTCATTTTTCTGAGGGAACCTCCCAAAGCTTCCCCAAAACTAATCGACGTATACATGTATACATAAAGTACATACGCATGTCGACAAATATACCCGCATGTATGCATAAGAATACACAAAAACAAATATGATACTACACTGTGAGCATGGTCTTGCATCATCGTCTGATAAAATAAAGCATAGTATAGTGTTATAGAGAGCAGTATAATACAGGCTTATACTGCTTCTGCATTATTATTATTTCATGGCGTTAAGAATGTATTGTCTCACAGCTGCCACTCGTCCCATACGTCTCCCGGAGAGATTCAGCCAGCACGCTGCAGCACACACGCCTCCAGAAGGAAGAGGCTCTCTTCCAAACTCGTCTAATTGGTTTTTATTGACTTTAGCAGCAGCAAAAGATATGGAACGATAGTGTAATGACAAAAGATTAGCTGCTCATGCGAGGCTGGGTAATAACAGCTGAGGTGGGGAACAGCTTCGCAGAAAGCCATCACACCAGATAAGCACTGTAAGCAATGTGATTATGTGGATACCAGTGTAATCTCAGCCCTATTAATGTGTTTAATTGTGACTATTTGCAGCCCAGAGACTCTCACCCACGATTGCCCCGCAATCGTGCAAAGTGTTATTTCACGAAGAGCTAAGCTAAATTCTCTGCAGGCCGGCGGCAATTATAATGCTCTTATATATGTATATGCGCGTGGTAATAATACACACTTTGTGACAGAATTTAAAATTCAATCAGGTCGAGGCAGAGGGGTGCTAAATGGATCCTGCAATATGAATAGCTATCTCCGCCTCGTCCTCCACTCCACCGAAATGTGCTCTCTGTCGTTTCTTTCAGAGGAAATCTTCATCTTCTCCGCTCCTCTCATTCTCCGGCGCTCTTTGTTACCGCCCCTTGTTTCTCCTCTGCTGTCGCTCCCTCCTTCCCAATTTCTCATTTTCTCTATTCAATATTTACAACCTTGTTACTCTTTTGTTTCCCAGGCTTCCTGCACACCTCAGTGGCCCCATCCCTCTCCCAGCTCTCCCTCCTGTCATCAGATAGGGGAGCACGGTGAGGAGGAAGCCCATCTTGACTTCAAACACCTCCCTATGAATTTGTCTCCACATCATTTCGACTGACAGCTACCCCCACCCCTGGAAATTAACTCTTCTTTTCTCCCCCCACTTGATTTCTGCTCCGAAACCAGCGATTCCTTATTCTGCAGCTGGGAATATACGCCAGGGTCCCTGTGAAGTAATTTTCATCAAAAAATGTGCGCGAGTCTCTGTGCTGACATCTTTGTACCCTCCAATTTGATGGATCCCCATGGACGCTGGTTTTAAATGCATGAAAAATTAAAATGGACACATCGAATTTGACAAGTCTTCTTGAACAGTTCTGCCACTTCTGTTTAGCTTTGAAGAATAGAGCCAAGATGACTTTGGACAAAGGAGCTTTTCTGCATCTTCATTTTGACTCCCGTCCTCGTGTACATGATCAGAATAGATGCCACGGTATTGCAAATCTATTTAATGCGTCCCCCATGTCATGCCAATGACATGACGGAGGCCTCCGCAGCTGCCCGTGCATGCATCTGCAATGTACTAGAAATGAGGCATCACTTCCTCCTCCTATTGATCTCTCTTCCTTCCTCCCTCCTCCTCTATTTCTGTATGCATCTCTTTCCCCCTCATTTTCCTTCCCCTGTCCTCCCCTCTTGTCCATGCAGGAAGTGCCTTTACATGTGGTATCGCCCGTAGCTGCACAGCCTGCGTCTGTCTCGCTCTCTGCGTGAGAGAGGTTCTGTTTACATGAATGGCATTTATCACTCAAACTCAAATCTCTTTTTTTGCTCCAGTTTGTTCAGACCCCCCCCCCCCATCCCCCCATGACTATTCCAACAGACTTTGATGTAAAGGTGACGTGCCCCGACTCAAAATGAAATTCTAAAAGAGAGGGTAGAGGAGGGAGGAGGATCATTTTCTCTGGAGGAAAAAGGACGTCACTGGGTAGTAGAGGATAAAAATGAAGGCAATTATGGAGAATTTAAAAAGCACCCTTGAGCATCATTACAAAGACGTGTTTTTGTTTTGTTCTGCATTTCTCGCTCGTCTTTGTCTCACAGAGGCATCAACCTGACTTTGTGATGTGTTAGCATGTTTAAGGGTCTCTGATAAAAGTGCTAAGCCTCTCTCAGTGATGCAACCAGAGGAAACCACTCACACGGCAGGGCAGAAAGTTCTGCCACGCCAACTCTGCCTGGCATCTGCAACTGCTGGACCAAGGGGCTCTTTGTGCCATTGAAATATGTGCACCAACTGTGGAGGGTCTGAGTTACAGTACAGGGATGTGAGACTGTCCTGTTGTATAACAGGACCCCTCGGGTATTTGGTGCTAACCACCAGTAGTCTTAGGCAGGCTCAAAGGATGTGAGGTAGTATCAAGTAGAAGAGGTAGTTTTATAATTTGGTTGGGCTGTTATTATCGTCATGATATTAGTATTGGAACTTAATCAGCATGAGGGGATGTTTGTGCTTCCACTTTCCTCCTTTAATGGTAACAATGTAGAATAGCACTTAGTATAGCACATACTGCCGTCAAGGCCGAGATATTAGTCCCCTAAACACACTGGAATGTTTTCAACAAGATCAATAAATAACTCCATGGGAAGTGACATGGATTTGCACCCTGACTGTGTGTTTACTACTGTAACCGTGGTAACAAAGGCCTGTAGCAGCATTTCATGTTCTGATCAGTTTTTCTAAATTCAGGCGCATGAACCCTCTTTTTGGGAGCAGTTTGATTCTCAGGTCATACTGTAATGCATCTAATTAAAACTCTGCACTCACACTATAATAGCCCCGACAAACAAACAGAAAAATAGATACACAACCACACACAATTATCCTCCATCAGACAGCATCCTGCACTTCTCCCCATTCACAGTATTTCCTTTATAACAACAGTGACAGAAAATAGACTCGGTTGTTCTAATGTTTTCCATCTTATTTGAGTAAACAGGTTTTTTTCATCATATGCATAGTCACGTGCGTCTGAATGTAAGAACACATTAATATGAGGGTATTGATGAAAGCTCTAACCTCAGATTGTGTCCTTCTTTCCCCGGCCAGGTAGAATACAACGACAGAGTGAGGAGGATGAGCGAAAACTTGCTGGGTATTGCAAACATGCAGCCGGTATGCTTTGGAGAGAAAGACAGCTATGACTTAGACGGCTGACCTGCTGCTGTAAAGATTACAGATTCAATGCCATTTCTCTCCTGTGTGTCACTTAGTGCAGGATTAGAGAGCGAGCAGTGAAGGAATAAGCACACAGATTCTTTACTTAGGCAGCAATATACAATTTAAAAGCACAGTTGCTCAGTGCAATTGAGTGCATGATGAAAATGCCTTCTTGTTCTTTAACAACAAAACCCAATGCCTGCCTGCTAACAAAGATGTTCCCGAGATACAGGAGTAATAGAAGCAGTGAGAGCAAACCAGGGACAGTGGAGTTAAAACCAAAATGAGAATTGTAAATTGCTTTAGAGCGGCCCGACGTGACGATTCTCTGTGGCAACATCACCGGTGACAACATTTTGTCATTTGATTTAGTTGCAATAATAAGGAACTGGATGAGAGGAGCATTCAGTGCTCATAATGCAATATGGCCGCTGTGATATAAAGCTATCTATTATATGACTCCATATTATTTCCTCGTATGAGGGGACCACTCACAACAACAACATAACAAAAAAACAGTTAGTGTCAATACCGAGTGAAGACAGGGTGGGGGGTTATTTCATACAGGCCCCTGTGTTGTGCTGAGCATCTGAGATATGTTATGCTTCTTAATAAGGTATTGCATTGTATTTTGTCTCTATGGAAACAATGAGCCCAGCGGAGTGGACTTGTGCACTTGCATCATGCACGCACAAAATCTTCCACAAGCTCCTTACTCCTTTGTCAAGGCTGCATGTTTTTTTAAATAGGCAGCATGGCGAGGAGCTGGTGACTTATTAAGTACCTGTGTTTAATACAGAAGGAGCGTTTGAATTCAATGAAATAAAACTCCAAGTCTCTTCTCCTCGGCCCGCCGCATCGACTGGCTCGACTAACAGCCAATTATCACCAGTTCATGCTTGGACAGCACAGGTGAGTCCCTTATAGTGCAGTTTACTGTAATGTGGTGGAATATGGAGAAGTTAGGGGAGTAAAAGGATGGAAAATAGTGGCTAACGTTATGTGAGAACACTGCAGCTCTCTCAAATTAGCAGGCATACGTTTGTTAAGGCAGGAAAACCCAACGCTAAAACTTTGCTGTTGCCGGTGTTGCAATTTGCACGACATCAAAAAATGTTGTTTGGCGTATTTCCTCGATGTAAAGAACAATACGTACACAAACGTTGTGCCTTGATGTTGCACAGTAAAGATGCAGCATCAGCATCAAGACACGTAGCCTGCTGTTTTCCTTGGTCCTAAATTAAGAACATCAAGCCTTTGAGAAGTTGTTAATATATTTATATATATATATTTTTTTTCTTTTTCAGTTGGGTATTAAGATTTTATCCTGCGCGTCAAACAGAATTACTTTTCTTATAAGAGGCGAAGCAGCACCACAATCCTCCAGTCGCCCACCACTGCTTATACAGCATTAGCTGGTGCACTGTGGGTGGTAAAGTCAGTCTGACAACAGAGGAACTCCATCAATCTCTAATGCATAGCCAATGACGGACGCTCCGACAACAGGCCTTTGTAAGCCACTGGAAACAGATTGATCTCTTTGTATGCCGTGCACGAGTGTGCCCCTGATCCCTACGGCTCTCATTGTCTTCTATTTGTTTAACATGATGGAATATGCTAATCAGGCAGGCACTGCCGAGATAAAACTCACACTCAGGCTCTAACGCACTTACCGGAGCTGACAAATAAAACTGTAACCCTTTTAATTGAGCTTTCCCCCCGATAAAAGAAGCAGCAACACAACCGAGGTACGGAGGACCTATCACGCCTTTTCTCATTTCTGTCATATGCGTACGATGGTACGGGGACAGTCATCCATATTAACATGAGCAAAGATTCAAATAATTGAAGAAATGTTAAATATGTAATCCCTGTGAGACAAATCCTAATGAGACAAAATCCAGTGTTATTTTGCACAAGCTTCGTGGCCTGAATATTATTACCGAACGCTGACGTTTTGCCATCTTTCAGGTTTAAATTGAAGTGGAAAAAAAAATGTAGAGATTCTGAGAACAAAAGAAGAAGATCATTATATGATCACAATTATTAATAATAGGCGGAGCCTATCCCAGCTGTCATTGCGTGGGAGGCGGGGTTCTCCAGTTCATCGCAGGGCTGACAACCATTCACACCTACGGGCAAGTTAGATGAACCTGACATGGAAGGAACCCCACACAGAAAGGCCCTGACTGGGAATCAAACCCAGGACCTCCTTACTGTGAAGCAGCAGTGCTAACCACTGCACCACTCTGCTGCCATATTGAAAAAGTAGAAGTAGTAGTGGAACCTCCTGATATCTACAGAGCTCGGGGAGCTTCCCCACCAGCCGGCTCAGAGACGACTGGCCCACAGGTTTGCTCTCTTACAGTCCTGGGTGAATATTGTCACTTTTTAGCTCCATATCTCAGTTTGATAAACATTTTCTTTCTAACTTTGAATCATTTTGTTACACAGTAAAAACACGGAGCTGTAAATGAACATGATAGTTCCCTGTTAAATAAACAAGAACCTATTAAACACAAGGATCCTCTTGGTGCTGAGAAGCCGCTTCTTACTCTGGTGAAATGGGATTTGGCGCATTATTCAAACCGATGCTGGGAATTAAACATTACCACAAGGGCATGTTTTCATGTTTAAGATTGCAGAGTGGCAATTCTATTTGAAATATCCATGTTTTCTTCATTTCACAGACGCTGGAGCACCCGCAGAGGCCTGTGGCTCTGGAGATCAGCAGGGTGCCCCTTGGTGCCCGTGGCTCTTCTGATATAGGTTTATTAAGCTGCACATAAACATGTGCACGTGCACAGACTTTCTGCAGACACTCGCTGAGAAGGAAATGAACACACGCACAAGCTCTCTGCATTACGTATGCAGAAATAAACACAAACACTCCACCCATGCCGACTGGCTACAAGCAGTCACAGGCTTTCATGTGCTGTGCCCAGACTTTTGACGGGTCCCAACAAGCTTCAGCGGGCACTTATTTACCTCCCGGCAGCTAGTAAATATTTGACATGAAGCGCATTAATGTCAGAAGTTTGGGAAATGAATGTGAGATATCTCCTCAGTCTAGACAGTCAACAACTTACAACAAGATGCAGCCTGAGGCAGATGGGACACAGGTGACTTATACAGGAGCATATATGGCTTGAGGACGTCTACAAAGTACAGCCACATGCAACCGTTCATGCACGTGCAGCATGAATACAAGCATTTATAAAAAAAAACATTTTCACTCGTGGTAAAAACAAACTGAATTAAAAGGTTTCTCTAAGATACATAGGTTAAACCAACTTTTTATATTTTTCTTTTTTCTCCTCCAAGCATCTCATTTAACATTTGATATTTTTATAATTTATTTTTTCATCTTTAATTGTTATATTTATTTACAGTACTACCTCTGCAATGATATGTAAATACATCATTCCTGCACTCAGTGTTTACATCTGCAACTTAGGCACTTTAAGGTTTAAGGCATAGCTCCGTATATACTTTATATCATTCCACTTGTCGGTGTTTCACGAAATGTCACGACACGTCATGCTGCTCACTTGTGCCTTAAATTGCCCCCTGAGGATGAATAAAGTCTTCTGAATCTGAAAAATTATATGCGTGTATATTTTTTAATCCTGACTTAATCGGTTCGTTATCAGAATTTAATTTAAACAAAGTGACGACTGGAAACAGAGTTACTGTGGACTGCACATTCTTAAAACTCTCTCTGTCTCTGGACGGCTCGGCTGCAGCCCACGGATGTGTGTGAACACACCAAAACAAGCCACGCAGCCCGGCCACGAAACAGTTTTTTAATTGAGGGCCTTTGGTCTGGTTGCACGTTGCTGGAGGAATCTGTGTCATTCGTCTCTCAAATGACACAACAAGAACTGTCCTGCTGTTTTTTATTCCACTGCTGGGACAGAGCGGTAGACTTGGCAGGGATTTACATTCGACACTGAAATAAGAGCCGTCCTGCCGAAGCAGCCGCAGAGCCTGTCTTTGGAAAGATAGGGCGAAGACGGAGAATTAGAGGGAAAATAAGAACGGAAAGTGACAGAAAATGAGAGAGAGGAAGTTTGGAGTTAGAGAGAGAGCACAGAAAGAAATACAGGGGCTGAAAAAAGAAGAGGATTGTGGTTGAGGGAGAAAAGGGAAGGCATGTTTGACACTGGCATCATGTTCCACAGAACTGCAGTTTGACACCCGAACCAGCGGGGTATCAGAGAAAGTGAGCGGGGTAAAATGAGTTCAGATTCCCCTACGGCAAGTGGAAATGTACATGAAAAGTGGTTGTGGCGAAAGCAAATGGAATGAAATAAATAAGTGGGTTAAGCTGCAGCAAATTAACGCCGGCTCTCAATAAACCAAAGGAACTGTGCTTTATCGGGACCGTAACTCAGAGTCAGTGAGGTGGATGAAAGCAACACGACAGCGTGAATATGGCCGTCGACTGACAGAAATACTCTGGGCAGCGCGTGGTTCATACCCCGTATGAACTGCCTCCTTCTCAAGGAGCGTCTCACATTTCCCCTCGGACACAGACCAGTGATTCACGCAGAGCTTCTGATGCGACGTTCTCTGCTGCAACACAATAATTATAAATAAAACTAGAGCTGCAGCCGAGGCCCAACAGCACCCTCGTATTCAAACAAGCCAAAACAAATAACACACACACTCAGTTACCTCTTTTACACCCAAACATGCAACCCACGAGACCCACCAGAAACCGAGGGGCTCTCTCACCTCGCTGCCTTTCCAGAGATACATTTAGCATGACGCAAAAAACAAATGCTATTGCACTTTAGTCCTCAGATGCAAAACGCAATACAAGGACTGATCCTGGATCTGCTACTTCAGGCCCTCTCTGACCAAGTTTTATGAAAATCTGCTTCCTGCAAAATCCATACAAACAAACGACAAAAACATATCCTTCTTTGGTGCTACGTAATATGTATATAGTATATTCTTAATGATGAGAATAAAAATAATGACATGGAAAGAGATATTACAGCACTAGTGGCTACGACAGAAATCCAAAACATAATCATCTCACATCCTCTGCATAATATGTCAAAGAAGAAAAACCTCATTTCCCAACGTGTCAAAAGTGGAAATATTATGCACAAGCAGCAGGGTAAAGCTCACCAGCTATTAGGCATTATGAAGGCTTAATTTAGCATGAATATATTTTTGCATTATAAATAATTGAAATTGGTAGAAATTAAGAGGAGGAGAGGGTGGGTGGAGAGAGGCGGCTCACTTTTGTGGCACATTACACACGATGGCAAAAAAATAAAATAAATAAATAAACAGCTGTGAAAAATGATGCCCTAAGTTCAAAGCAACTTCAATCAGGATACATTTCTGTGCGTTATGAATAATTGAGCATCAGCCTGAACAGCCTTGAGTCCCAGCACTTTTTTTTTTATGGTGACGGCTTGTGCATGAATAAAACACTTTGGCCTGCAGAGCTGTCTGCGTCGCAGGGATACGCCGCTGTGTAGTAACATGGAAATTGCTGAAGGTATCGTTCTCTTCAGCTGCTCCCGGTTCGGCGTCCTCTGGCATATCTCTGCATATCTAATTGCGCTTGTCTTTCCCTCCCCCGTCTTCAGACTTCCATCAGCCTCCCCGTCCTGCTTTCACTCCTCTGCCATTTCTCTCTCATTACCTCCTTATCGTCGGATCTCTCTCTCTCTCTCTCTCTCTCTCTCTCACTATCACGCACCGGCTCTCAGCAGGAATGGATGACTTGCCTCCTGGTGGGCCATTTGCAAAAAAAAGAGAGGAAATATTAAAGAGACAAAGGTGCATGACGATAAATGCCGTGCACACCAGCTAAAAAGAGCTTTTCCTCTCGCTTTTCGGCGCACGTGGACGTGAGCGAGGCAAACGTGTGAGCTGAGAATCGAGCAGCGTTTTCTCAATGTTCAATCGAATATTGCAGCTCTGGTCCCAGGCTGTTGTCACCATCACTGACGGGAACAACAAACAAACTCTGTGGGAGCAGAATATTTATGTAATCACAGCATCTTTAAAATATATCTTTGTTTTTAGAATTAGAATCCTCAACTGAAAATGGAACAGTCGGCAGCATTCGTTGCTCATGTCCTTTTTTTTTTTTTTTTTTCCCAATTTTGGACTTTAATTTCATTTTGACTGATTGGGTATCTTTGTAATTAGAAGTTTGCTTTCTTCTATAAAAGGAAAGTTGAATGCACGAGTAATTAAATGCACCAGCCCTCGATTAAACACTCACACTGCGCTGCTACACACGCCTCAATGAGTCACGACCACCCAGAGAACCAGAGGAACTCCACTCACACACGGGAAGAACGTGCAAACTCGGAGGTATTGCTTGGCCACTGTGCCACTGTGCCACTGTGTCACCCATCCATCACGCCAATCCCAGCTGAGACAGTTTGCCAGCATATAGACAAACAACAGTTTATAGCCTCCAGTGACCCTGCGCCAGGAAATAACCTGCAGCAATGCAAAGCTATGGCGGGGGGGGGTAACCACCTCATCTGATTTATATGAAGCTTAACGGGGAAAACAAGTCGGTAGAGTTCATCACAATCAAATTATTACTTTACGACCTAAACCTACGGCTTTTATAGCTTTTCCATTGGAATCCAAAGCTCTGAAATCGCTGCCAGGACAATCTGCTCTTCATCAACTTTAGTGGATGCATTAATAATGTAATTCAACATGAGCAATGGTACGAATGGACATGTATTGACTAGGTTTGTTTATAGTACAAAACAGCCACTCCTCCGTCTGTCGGATCCTCGTGTACAGCATAAACGTGCACACCAAGTAGACGCCCAGTCGTCTTTACGCTAGTTAAACAAGCAGCACTAATCTAATGTAGAACTGTCTGTTTAGAGTTTGCAGTCTGTTTCCTGAAACCTCCCCGAGCCCAAACATTGTTTTTCCACGAACGGCATCCAAGTCAAACTCATTATTTTTGTATCGCAAGGGAACGATCGCACTGCATAATTTCAGTCAGAGTTGATTTTAAATGTCCCCTGGTATGGAAATTAAATTTTCCCTTTATCTAAATAGATGCACATAGAGACATTAAAAGTGGAGTGGTGGCTAAAATTCTGGGTTACGCACGCGTTCAGTGCTGTTGCTCGACACAGTTTCAGACACGCACGGTCCTCCTCTCACAGTAGGAGACAGGAGCAAACTTTGAAATCAGGCCGGCTCAGCAGGTTCACCACCGTTTATTAGTGTGAGTGCTGTGGTCAGCCTGCGAGGGGATGAGTGCTGTAAACAAATCATCAAAATTAGATAGACCCTCAGTGAAGCCGCCTTATGTCGGACACTTTTAAAGGTGATGTTGCAGGTCAGAACACGGCGGCGCGGTGGATTACTCGCCGAGCGGCTCGCGGCAGCTCTTCCCGGGGGACGTCGTCGGGTTCACGTCAGTGCTTACACTTACAGAACATTTTGCAACTATTCCTTTCCCCCGCTGGTCATTACGTAAACATTTCAAACTCTGGGGGCAAAGACTGAGAGCTCATTAACTGGATGATGTCGTCACTGACAAGGTCTCGGGAAATGCAGCGGGCAAGAGGAAAAGGGATCTGTCACAGAGAGTAATGGCATGTCAGAAAGCTGAGAGGAAACTCCTAATGGACTACACTTCAATATTTAATGCCTTATTTCTGGTTCTTTCTGTTTTCCGCTAACGGCAGGTACGAACAGACGCGCCATATTTCACAGCAATAAGAGTTATTATAATGGTGAGCGGGACGGTAGCTCAGTGGGAGTGTGTTTGGGGGCAGAGTTACGGTGATTTACGGCCGCTTGCCACAGTCGTGTGCCACTTGGTGCGTGCGTCTGCCCTCTGCGTTCTCCCTGGAAAGAATGAGAGCAGGCTATTAGCATGCGTAATTGGTTGTACATGTCATCTGCAGCATTGCAGCCTGAGAGCCAACGCCAGGCATGCTGTAGCAGTCTGGAGCATGAAGTATTTCCTCTGAAGTTGAGTATAAAACAAATGAAAGCACTCATCTGGCCCACTCACCCACTACACTCCTTTTTGTCAGCACTTTGAAGGTCCCCAGGCTTTGGCCCCGTGATCCAGATGGGACTGGGAATAAAACAGCATCGACTGTATCAAGCCTCAGTATTTACTGTGGACGTCGCAGTGTTTTGCGAAACATTTGAGAGTCACTTCACTTGTTCACTTCATCTGTCCCCTTGTTGCTTTATCTCGAAACAAGTGGAGCAATTTGCCTCATATTGTTATGCCCCCGCATGAGACAATAGTGGAGAGAATTGAAATGGTTTCACCCCACAGTCAGGATTTTAACACGGTAAATGGGATTAAACGTCTCTCTCACATGCACGCTGGTTGGCTCCGAGGGCTTTGGAAGGGAGAGCAGTTAAGTGAAGAGAGCAGGGGAGGATATCCTCCCAATGCTGCGTGACCTCTGACCTGGGATATCCGACTTAAGATATCAGCTCACCACTGCCAAGGTCATGCTACTTCCCCTGCTGCTGCTGTGCCGTGCCAAGGCCACACTGTGCCTCCAGTCAGAGCCTTCAGAGGGAGCAGATGACCCCACCCCTCACAACACTGTTATCAAGGTGTCATCTTCATTTTCTCTGTACCACTAACACAAGTGGGAAATGGACCAAAAACTACTGAAATACATTACATCGCTTAACTCAGCTTAACTCCCACGAATTGCCTCATAAGATCAGTCACACATGCACTTCTTTCAGTACCTTGCTTTCAAAAACAGACACACACAAGCACGCACAGAACAATCACATCTGATTTACTGGTTATTTCAGACTATCTAAGTCCCTCCCCCTCTGTGTAGCTGTCTTTATTGTCTTCATCACTGATGTTCCTAGCTTGATTCTGTTTTTTATTTGGAAAGGATTCTTGTCTTTTATATAAATAGGAACCTGCAGTACACGGTGCGGCCTAATTAACTGTAACTGTGACTTTTCCCTCCCCGAACAATAAAATACAAATAAAATGAAATGAAACAAGAGATAATCAATGTTACGGGCATTAAATGATAACTACCAGGTTTCTGCAGGGCCTTAAAATGCCTGGATCCATATTGTGTTTTATAGAGTTACCATTCAAAATCTGTTTTTATTGACACCAGTGTTAGAAATGTACTATATAAAAGCAGCATGGAGCCAATAAGCACTAATGCAAACTGTGCAGAATATATCAAAGCAACCAGCCTGTGTGTCAGGATGTGGTGTGTGAGCTGATGTGGTCTCCTCTCATCAAAACATAATAAGTTCAAATCGTTTCTGTTAACATTATTTCCTTTTGATGTGGGTTCGTGCAGGTTCAGCTCGAGGATGGAGCCTGGTTCTCAGTGGAGGCATGTTGAAAATAAACATTAAAGCAAAAGTGGAAGTCATAAAAAAAAATAAATTAAAAAAAATGGCTGCCTACAGATACACAGTATTTGTACCTGTGCCTGAATGATTTTGTTTATTTCCTCTGCTCCAGCTCTTCTCCTCATATGTGAGCCTAAGACCTTTGCTCTCAGATTTTGTCCTCTGCTCTCAGTTTTTGCTGTGTTTGGATTTTTTCGTGCAAGTCACTAAAATTCCCCAAGCGAAGGGTGCTGTGTCATCACTTTCAAAATCAGCACAATATCGGAATCTGTACCAAAAAAACTGTAGAGCTGCGATATTTGAATGTGGCTTTCTGTGCGCACATGCAGTAATGAGCCCTTCCTAGCCTAAGATTTACATCACAATTAATGAATTAATACAAGCAAGTTACATCCCGAGGAATCCTCACACACACAAAAGTTTTCAACTAAATTCACTGTTTTGGGGTTGGATACTGCACCTTAGTGACTGAAAATGAGAAGGGTTAATTACTTTTATAACAAATTTGTTCAGAGACCAGTTCAGAAGACGGGGCTCAGAAAAGTGCATCATGCAACAGGCACATGTAAAGGCAAGCAGAATAACGAAGGCTGCCGAGGTTGGAAATGCATACAGATACACATCTGAAGGAGTCCAGCTTATGGAGCTACATGTGCGGAAACAGGAAGCTAATTCAAGCCACACAAAGCTGACAATCTGCAACAGGTTTTTCTCCAGGCTCCAGTCGAAGGAGACACTGCCAGTTCCATGAACACAAAACTGTACATCTGGAGAGCAATCCCTCCTACATCGTGTTCTCTCCACCTAAAGAGACAGAGGCATATCTCATATGGCCGCTTCACTGCAGTTTTATGTTAGTTACACCTATGGCATGTTTATAATATACTCTTGTGTTAGCAATTCAGCTGCATCTATTTTTTATTTAGAGCATCTATTTTTCATAAGAAGAGAGTGCTGCCTGACCCAGAGGTATTGTGGTTTTGGTTCAGCGGAGGTATTCAGAGAAAACATCGTGCTGGCTCCCCTCACCTGTGTTTGGCTGGCAGGAGGTTTAGACTGGGGACGCAAACTAATCTTAATATTTGGGTTGTGCTGCCAGGCACCAGTCCCTTGTTATGAGTTTAATGTGTAATCCTCTTTAGCTGTTCAACGTGGGCTGAGGGAAAAAAAGTGATTAGAAGTGCACGCAAACCACCATTCATCCTCAGCCCTCATGGCGGATTGGAGTTATATTTTAAGTGATATACACTACCGTTCAAATATCTGGGGTCATAAATGGGCCTCTACACCCGTGTAGATATTCCATTAAAAAACAGATGCGTATTTAGGATTAATTTAATGTTATTTTCATTTTTTTAAAATGTGCTTTTTCTTCAAAATAAGGACATTTCTAAGTGACCCCAAACTTTTGAACAGTAGTCGAATTGTCCTTGTTCGTTGCTCTGAGGGATTTGGCAGATCCCACAACATTTGTTTGAAGACTGGTTGAATTACATTAAAAAAAACAAACAAAAAAAAAGAACACAAAACGCTCCCTCACCTCATTTGCAGATCCCCCTAGTGAAGAAAGAGGCTGTGAGATTGAGTTACACGTCAGGACTTGGCAGCGTAGGGAATGAGTTGTGAAAGGGATGGAGTGAGGGTAGTGGGTGGGCAGTGACTCTCTCAGCCTCCAGCCGCACTGATCGCCTGTTAAAAGCTGTTTAGCGCCATGATAACGATCGTGTCGGCGAGTCACAGCGTGCATCAGATCCCAGCATAAAGGAACGATCAAACTGCCCCACAAGACTCAGCTCTGAAGTCAGACGACGAGCACGCAGTCATTGTTTGTGCGTGTGAGTCCCACATTTTTCACTCATGCAGTTTCTCTCTAAAACGAGAGTCTCTGCCATTAGCGAAGCGATACAATACCGACTCTGACAAATTGATTGCTGACTTGACAGTGAGACCCCATTATGAGGCATCATTAAATCTAATTAGCTGAAGCAGCTGAAGACCTTTGCTTGCAAAATAATGACACTTTGATGAAACAGTTTGACAACTTGAAATGACACTTAATACATTTTACCGCACAATTAATTAATTGCACATCTTGAAACATCCCTGGGCTAAAAATGTAGAGGTGGATAAAGCCAACATCTTACGAGCATTGTCAAAGAAAAGAGAGACATTCACATGCCACTGCAGTGAACAAAGCAATTACAAGAGCTTCTGTGATTTACACTTTTTTACGTCCTGGCTGGGATTTAGATGAGAAGATTAGTGTCATGTCTCTATAAAGTCTGGAGCTTAATATTTTACTGGGCATCAATCTCAGCCAATAAACGCAGTTTTGAAATGTTCATTCAACATGTACAGCATATCAATATTTCATATAAGCTGATGACGGCGAATTGTGTGTGAATACGCTGACGCTAGAAGAAGCACTATCAAGTTTGGAAAGCAACACTTCCTTCTGATGAATTCCTGGAAGCTCCGACTGACAAAGACAGGAAGGTACGGAGTGACGGATGGTGGGGGACGGGGGTGGGGGGGACTATGGAAGCATGAAGGGAAAGAGAGGGGTAAAGAAGGATATAAAAGTGATGAGACGATTCGTATGGGAATGGAAAGGATGGGTGGGTGAGCAATGCTTGGGTGTGTTCAGCCCATGGGAGAGCTTTGGGGTAAGAGAGAGAGGGGAATCGGGGTAAAGGGTGAACGACAGGAAGAACAGGGAAAGTCAGCAGGGATACAGAACAATAGATGAGGTCACAGAGGGATGGAGAAAAGGCGGAAAGACGGAAAAGAGACGGAAGGAAGTGACAGAAGAGGTCATGGCCAAGCGGCCAATCAGAAGGTTGGCGCTATCGGAGTTCAACCAAAACAACCGAAACTCAATCTTTGGCAGCAGGGAACGTTTCCTCTGATCTGGAGTATCTCATTTGTGGTGAAAAGAACTGAAAGTCATGCAGTGCAGCGGTGTGAGATATTTAGATCCGGGTGTTGAGTGAAAGGCGGATGCTGCACGCTGCCTGGCCTTACGCTTCCAAAGTTTCTATGGAAAGACTGTGCTGCCAGGCCCCCCCCCCCCCCCCAAACACACATAATGACAATTATATTAACGGTCCAGTATGCAGGATTCAAGTGGATCTATTTGCACACATTGAGTACAATATTCATTACAGTGTTTCATCACCTGAAAGTACCAGTTGTGATTCCACCGTGCTGCACTTGATGATGGAACACTAAAGAAGCTTCCAGAACCACAAGAGTTGGTACAGACCAAAACAACCACACAGCCGAAAACAATAAATAAAATGACCTCTCGCAAAACGTCAACGCCTGGCGTTTTCTTTTTTTACGCGCAAATGCAGCCTCAGAAAGTGAACCTCCTCCTCCTCCTCCGATCAGTTCCTGACATCTTGTGATGAGTGTTCAGGTCAGCAGGGGTGTGGAGGGAGGATCCAGGAAACACCAAGCAGCAGAGGCATCATTGAGCAGCGGCACAAACTGTAAAACTCTGTTTTCACTTGTTGCCACTGTCTCCAAAAAATAGCCACACAATGTGACCACAGTTGTCGCCAGTCTGGAACTCTGCAACTTAACACTGACAAGGTCTCTTTCCTCAAATGTTCTCTTCATTATTATCTTAATGAACAACTGGCATATGTGACAATTAAAGCACCTCAGTGTGATGCGTGTTTTCTTTTGGGCTTCTGGTAGATTGACACTGATATTATCCAACAGTAACTACCTGCCATGTTTCATTAGTGAGTGAGGCACATCTCCCAACAGGAACAACATGTGAGCACAGGAGACTGACTGGGCTTTGTGTGTAAAACAAACAAAAAGAAAATACGTCACCTAATATTATTATTATTAATAATGATTCATGTTACTATTTATCAGCCTGACTGAATGTGTTTTTGGCTTTTAAATTGTTATTCTGTCCGTAACAACAATGTCAATGATTTTCTCCTTCAACCTGAGAGGGTCCCAATTATGCAGCAATTTTCAACAGGCCTGTCGTCGGCTGATTCAAGTGGCGTCCAGAGAAACTCCTCTGTGTCATTTTGTAGATGATTGGGAGCCACACAATAGACGGAGCAGTTTGTCCATTTACTCCCGTGAGAGACAGAGTGAGTCAGTCCTGCGAAAAGCCACTTTCCAAAATAAAAAAAAAAGAAAAATGTAGTTTGGGTTTTAAGGGCCATATTTTCTGCCCTTTTCACAGTGTGTCTCATCAACTGACAGCCTTGTCAGACCGTGTGGCAGCGATCCCAGCAACTGACCATTTGCTAAACTATCTAACAAAACAGGAAGTGTCTAATCATAGCTCAGAAACCAGGACTAGAACACATGTCAAAATTAGATTTCTCTTCATGGCTGTGTAGCCTGTTTAGAGTTCATAATAAGGGGGATTTTCTACATTTTATCCCACCCAAAATACAATAGAATAAAATAACATGCTGTGCTACATGTTTGTTTGACATAGGAACATCGATCCTGGTTTGTTGACGGGCGGGCATCAGATGTGGCCGCCAGTCAGACGTCCCAGATGCTGAACTCTACATCAGCTGGAATGTGTCTAATGCACATCCCTGCCATTTTAATATTATGTGGTCGGGGGTGAAAGATTCCCGCTTCTTTTTGCTCTTCTATTGTTTCATTTTGTCTAAACTTCCTTCAAAGGTCCAAAACTTTTCCATTTTTTGGACTGTGGCCCCGGGGCCCTGGGCACCTTTCACGCCCATTAACTTGGTTTGAACTAAACTGAAAAGTCTAAAAGTGTGGTTCAAAAAAAGAAAGATCATCTTAATTTTATCCTTTAGCTCAATGTCCTGTGTGTAATCGTCAAGAAAAGACTTAAGAAATCACATAATAAAATAAGTCCATTGGCGACAGTGTTAACTCAGGGAGTTAAATCGACTAGTCTCCGTCTTCCTCCGTCTGCAGTCAGCGATGAATTTGCCATTGTATATAATACAGCCAATTTTTTTATGGCACAATTATGCCAGTGGTACTGTTCTGTGGGCTGATTTAATTGTTTGTGGTGCCTTGAATTGACAGTAAACTAATTTAATATTCAAAACACACTTTATATGGGTTCATGACACAGTCTTATTGTGACCTATTTAGCTTTTTCTGAACATATCCCAAGTTTAACTGTGGAATAAGTGACTGTCCGAGGGTAATTGGGGAGAGACAAAGAGACAAAGAGCAATGAGTAAATTAAAAGTGTTTCTATGAGCCCCAGCGTCCTGCTTTTATAATCCCAGTAAAAAGGGATTTATGTTCTCATGCCTCCCTTCACCTTGTTGAGCCAGAAGGAAAAGATCGGTCAACTAAGTGCCCAAATGACCAAGGGTAGGAGCTGCCTTTCCCCTGTGCACTGCTAATGACAAGAAAATAAACACAGGAAACGGCCAGTCCCAGCTCCCTGCAATTAGGTCGCCGTCACACAAACACACAGTCACGCACGCACAAACACGAGCGCACACCACGCCGCTGACTACATCATGTCGTGTATTTGTACAGTAGAAGCCGCAGCTGTTGTAAGACGGGATGTCTGCAGGGAAAGGGAGAGACAGGCAGAAAGTCGGGGGCCTACGGCTCCGCGGTGTGGTCTGTGGTGAAGCCTGGGCGTAAAGACCAGTGACTGCACTTTGTGTGGAAAGCTGGAAGTAATAAGACTGAAAAGGTGGGGTTGTTGTCCCTGCACCAGTGAAGTCAGCCTCTCGTATCAGAAGCCTCATCGTCGCTCAAAAGAAACGCTCGAGATCCGTCGGCCCCCAGACAAACAAACAAGGACTAACCACATGATCCGACTGAAGTCTGACACAGAACATCGAGTCCATGTCTTGGAGGATTTCTCGGTAACTAACTGTTCTCCGCTAAATATGCCATGAAGGAAATGTTTGAAAAGAAACCCAGCGTGAAAGCACAGATACAAACAACACAGATGGAATTCAAGATGAAAACAAGCAAGATGGAAATCTCTGTTGTGAATTCAATGAAACAGGCACATGTTCATATCGCACTTTGAATAAAAAGTCTCCTGTGCTAGGAAATTCTGGTTTATTTTTTTACTTTTATGTTTACAAACAAACCCCACAGCAGATCTGTATATATGTACATACGTATCTACTGAAAAAGAAAACCTGTCATACATCCATGAAAATAGAAGCACAGATGTGCCAGTACAGCTCACACAGCCCTGTTTGATCCTCCAGTCGGTAACCTGACGACTGTTGAGAACTGTTAATGTTGTAGCTACAGCGTGGTTAGCACACCCGATACAAAAGGCCAGGTTTATACAGACAGTAAAAATGAGATTCAGGTTTGGGGCTATTTGTTTGATTCCCTACACATGCCTGCAATCAGCGAGCACACTGCGCTTGAGTCGGGTTTGGAAACAAAAACAGAGCGTGCTTGTTGGGTTTAGGTAAGGCTGACTTAGTTTTCCCTCAGTTTGGACGGAAAAGTGAGGCTCGAGTCACATGCCAGCATCAGCAGTATAGGATTATTCATCACCGTTTAATAGAAGGAGAATGTGGGAATTTGTCAATTGTCGCCTTTCCATTTATGATGTTCACTCACCATCTTTGAGTTTTGTGCTGTTGGTCAGACAACAAAGGTCTCTGGGATCAGATATTATATTTATCAAAAGCAAACATGCAAAGCACTGCCACTGCATTTTGGATTGAAATGTCACAAGACTGGTTGTTGCATGAAAGTACCCCCCCACCCCGTCGGTGAAACTGAGGTTTTAATTTCATGACACTGATCCGACATGAAGCCACAGAGGCCACAGAGAGCGTGACTTAAGAGAGAAAGAAAGAGCGACAACAGCTGGCACCAGGTGCTGCTCCTACAGGGGCCTTCATCTCTGAAGCCCATGTTTGGATTCTGTCACTCAGACCATGACTGAGCCCATTTCCCACCAACACACACACACACACATACACACACACTACTTACTTTAGAGGACATTACGCCGTTCATTTCATGGACGCTTGCTCTGACCTTAACAATAAGTAGTGCTTGTACAACCCTAAAGTTGAAACATGTGAAATTGTATTTGAATTATTTACATAATGGAGACTCAATGTGGGCCCCACAGTCAAGAGAAGTCAATAGAGTGACTGGGTTCACAGATTTATGTTTCCCTTCAACACAAGTAAAAAAAAAAAACTGAGCTCATTTCTCACCAACTGGTGGACACACACACACACACACACACACACACACACACACACACGTCCACCCTGACAAACACACACAGCGGGCAAGCCAGATCAAAACAGCGATGCCAAAGCAGCAGTCTGATAAGCTGTGATAGCAATTAGTCATGTCTAAGGCCAAATGGCGATGTCAGAAATCCAGAGAAAAAAGAAAAAAAAAAAAAGAGGGATAAAGGGAGGAGAGAAAAGGATAAATCTGGATAGAGGAAACAGACAGGAAGGATTGATCAGAGAGACAGAACTGTGGCATGAGGAAGATAATGAGTGTGCCACAGAGGATGAAATAAAAGAGAAAGAGTGTGGGGGGCCTAAAGGGAGCCCGGAGGAGATGGAGGATAAGCGATAGAGTTTGGATGGAGAAATAAAGTAAGCTTGATATATGTGTGTGTGTGAGAGAGAGAGAGAGCCTGTCAGTTTAATTGATGCTGTGACAGCCTGACTATTTATTTTAATGGTGTTGTTTTACAGTGTTCCATCACAGCAGGCATTCACCTCTTATGTTGGACAAGTTGCTTCAATTTTTCGGCTGAGGGGCGAGAGAGAAAGTCGGGGTTAGTGATTTTGTGTGTGTGGCATCTTTCTTTCTGGGGAAACCAGAATTAATGTCTTTGTGGACGTATGTGTGTTAGTGAGAAGCAGAAGGGCTGAGTTTGGATATGAGCTTTTGATCACGTGTGTATTTTATTTGTGTGTGTTTGCAGCCTTTGTGCTACTTCCAACAGGATGGATTGTTTCCTCGTCCCTTTCCTGCCTCGTCTTATTTTAACCCCAAAGCAAAATCCCGGTCAAAGGAAATACACGCTCACACAGCTGTCCACTTCTCTCACACGCACACAATCACACAAAAGTACGCACATCTACACAACTCACCTTGACATGCCCACACATGTGTACCACACACTGACAAACCACAAGCTTTCTTTAGCTACGCCTCAGTGTGCAGCTGGCATATGACCAGGCTGTGTGTGAGATGATTCAGAGGACCACACAGGGACAGCAGGGGGCTGCTGTAACTGTATTATTCTAAACAAACTATTGTGGGTTTTCCTCAATGACAGAACTGTTTTTTTACACACACACACACACACACACACACACACAGTGGAAAAAAGCCAGGCCAGCTGTCCAGGGACGAACCTCCAACTGCCTCTCCCTGTTTTATTAATGGAGCACCAGGGCTCTGTCGACAGTGCCCTCCGATCTGTCTGTCTCAACACACACACACACACACACACACACATTCACACTAATGCACACAGATACAGATAGAGCCACAGAAACACTCAAACGTGCACAATAAAATGATAGTCTCTAAAGGCTTGAATAGGTATATAAGTACATAAATTATATTCCAATATAGAAACTTCAAAAATAAACTTTCAAACTATTGACCTGAAGCTCTGCAGGGGTTCACCGTGCCCATATGCATGAACAGCATATGCAGGTAGAAAACTATTCATGAGAAGGAACCATCTCTGCATGCACTAAAGTCATCTGGTGAAAATGGAGTTGAGATGAGCACGAGCCCGGCGCTACCTGCGCGCTTGTGGCTTTTCAAAACTTGCTCGCCCATTAAATTGACTTTTGAGACTTTGGAGGCAGGGACAGTGGCAGAAATACTTCCGCAAGGATGGTTTTCCACTCACAGATATAACTTTGTGTGCTCGTATCACCTGCATCAATGTTGTTCTTAGGTAGGAAAGTTTTGAGACTAATTAGAAAACCCAATATAAACCATATTTTAAACTTGGATAGGGTTAATGACGATGACACGTTTTAAATCTTTACTGTATTTATGGAATAACCAAAAGAAGCATAGAAACAGTAGCTGAGTAACACTGGTCCCAACACAACACCTTGTGGAACTCCCTTCCGAACTTTGTTCATATGGCTGCTTCGAGTGACTCAAATTTATTTTCAATTAAAATGAATTGAATGTTAGTGGCTCCAATAGCATGTACTGGCTCTGCTACTTTATATAGTCAGTTGTAGAACGTCTCACACTCACACTGCCATCTCAAGGAAACGTAAGGTGACATTTAAGAGTACGATTTAATCAGATATTTGTATTTAATATGGATTACATGTTACTGTAGTTGAAGATTTGGAGGATTAACACTAGAATCACAGTAAACAATATGCACCATCGAATATTTTGCTACAATCAGCAGCCACCTTGCCACTCAGCTGTCATTAGCTATACTCCCAGAGGACTTAGTTTCACAATGAGCTGTGATCCATCTGCCCCCCCCCCAACACAGGGCAACAGATTATCAACAGCCACTAAAAACATCAAAGATGTGCAAAAACAGGCAGAGGAGGAGGCGGTGGCTGGGGGCTCATTAAGACTTAGCTTTCATTAGGAGCAAATTAGAGACTTTCACTCTGCAGACAAAATGTTGAGGATGGAAAATAAGAATAAAAAAAACTGTATTAGAATTAAAGAATGTGTGTGTGTGTGTGTGTGAGGGAGCATGAGCATAAGTGTGGGGGATTACAAAAAAGCTCAAAATGGCTTTTTAATCACATCATTAAAAGGACTTTAAATTATTAATTTGTCACAATGGACGTCCTCAGGCGTCGGAGCAATATCAAAGTGGGATATTTTTTGTTTTTATGGGGAATGGCAGCAACAGGGTCAAAGCACTGCATCCACTGTGAATGTGTGGAGTAGTCTGAGTGAGGGGGCGGGTCATTGTACTAAAGTCAATCAAGAATTGCAAATGGACACTGATGAAAATAAATGGCAGGAAATTATTATTACCATGTTTAATTGGACCCTCACAGCTAAGTAACCATAACCAGGCCTGTCTCAGTTTAACTGCATTCATTCATGGTCTGTGCTTCATGTATTCTTGAAAAAATCCACATGTCACCCAATGTAAACTAAGACATCCAGTATTTTAGACACTACATGTATTTCACTGCAGACTGCTGTTTGTGGAACTGTTGTTTTTTAGATTCAGGGAAATTAAACTCTAGCCAGCATCACTTTTTGAGATTTGCAAAACTCCTTGGTGAGTCTCTCATCTCTTTTAACATTCAGAGAAAAAGGGTATTGCTTGAAAATACATGAAATGAAGCATAAATCTGATCTCTGTCGTACTTGTCCTTGACTGTAGATGCTGGGTTTTGGTCAAGGTTACGCAGCGATGCCTTTAATGTTTCAGCATTGCCAGCCAGTGCATATGCAAGACTTCTGAATTGAAGGTAATGTTTTCAACCAACTCTTAAAACTAAAGGTTGCTTAATAAGGCAACTATCTAGAGTTGTTGGTAGCTTTGCATCTACAATGTTTCACCTATATTTCATATTCAAGACACCTAGAAATGAACTAACTAGTATTTACTGAGAAAATGTGCTCTTGACCCTTATATTTGAGAGTCTAAAAAAACCTTGCTCCTATATAGACGGTGCATACCAGGTTGTGGATATGTGTGTACCATGCTATCATAGTAAGAAATAAAACACATTTAAAGAGAGTGTGACATGGCAGCAGTAGCAGAGGAGCAGAGACTTGTGACAGTGACAGTGATACAAGCCGCTGGTCATATCTGGTAACAAGGGGGGGGGGATGTTACGGGAGATAAAAGCAGCCGAATGTTAAAGACAGGGAAGGAAGAAGTTAAATAAACATTTTTTTTGTGGTTCTTTTGCTCTTTTTACCCTAGCCCTCCCTCTCTTGTTGCTCTTTGTACAAAAGGCAACTTACTCAGTGGAAATCAAATGTTGATAAACAGAAAATTGCATTGGACGGAGAGGGGCGAGAAAAACAGGAAAGATACACCCAGAGAAGCCTCAGAGCAGCTGCCAGGAGGGAGGGAAAAGACAGAGACAGAGAGAGGGGCAGAGGGCGTAGTGGGAAGATGAAGGGAGAGAAGGAGGAGAGGAGAAAATGTGGTTAGATCTCAGCAACTGATAAGAGAGTTGAATCATCCAAGTAACACACCACACACATTTGCATGCACCCCACTTTTTCTTTTTTTTTTTTTTAAACACACACACACACACACACACACACACACACACACATGCAATTGGAAAACACACACTCAAACACCAACACTGTCTCTGGCGTACTCTGGATGTGTTGACACTATTAGGAGTTGACACGAAGAGGAAAATGGTTCGAGGGAAACACAAACAAATTTAGAGAGGAGAAATTGGCCCTCGTGTTGCACCGCACTACTCCTCCGCAAACACCTCAATTCTCTCATTACAATCCATTACAGCAGCCAGCCGCAGACAAAAGAGTCCCCCCCCGCCACAGGTAATAGGAAATCCAGTCCACGCTCCATCGTGTCCACGCTCTCAGCCACGGGTCTGAGAGGACGGCCGTGGTTTGTCTGGGCTTCCTCAGAGGAGATGGACACGCAGCAGAGATGGGAATTGATTTGAAGTAGTAGGAGGTAAATAGAGGTACAGTCAATGTTGATGTTTTAATGACAGCTGAGAGCTACCCTGAAGAGATAAGACAGGTTATTACACATTTTAATCTGTGCGATAGCAAAGAATTTGACCTCTGCTTATTTTAATGTCGGGTGTCAATATAGTGTCACCTTGGCCAAAGTCCTATTAAAAATGTTTTCAGTTGCATTTTGTGTTTGCAGTGTTTTTGGACCAGCTGCTCCTCTCTCTCTCTCCCCGTCTCATTCTGGACTGCAGTATATGACAGGTCTTTGGAAACTGGAACTCTCCCCCTCCTCTAGTCGAGCATAAGGGAGCTATTCATTTTATCTACAGCACATTAACTTTGCCAGTGTAAAAGGAAAATGAAGTGTTGAACCGTGGGATAAGTGGAAATCATAAAAGCCTGTGGGACTTAATGGTGGCTTTACAGCACTGCGTCATGTATTAAGTGACTAAAGGAAGAGCATCTCAAGGTCTGCAGGTGAACTTCTGGCATTCACTTTATTTGCGTGTGATTTTCAAGAGATACAGCAAAGATTAAAAACTCTGCACAGAAGCAGATGCTTAATCCTTAGCCTTTGAAAATACTGACCTTTAATTCACATCATTTTTCAGATATCTGTAATATCTTAATATCCTGCTTTGGTTAAAGCAGGAATAATTGTCCTTTTGGACACTTACAGTTCACTAACCCTTCTGCTCAAAGGCTTCACTATGTTTAACTTTCTCAGACTCAGACGTTCTCGTTCTGGATTGGCAGCAACAGGTAGGTTTATTGATTTATTGAAATGTTCCCGTAAAAACAGAGCCATAACAAACCGACAAATTGGGGGATCAGCTTAGCGTCATGTTTCCATCGGCCTGTATCTGCTAGTCTGGGATATTAAGTCAAAAATTCCTCCACCAATTTCCATGAGAATATGTGGAGGGGTGGGGTATGATCCAAGGGAGACCCAGGACCTTCTCTACAGGCCTTGGCTGACACCAGTAAAAGCTATCAGCCTTGTCAAAGGGGAGAGCTTTTAGCCCGAGGTTAAACATAGAGACGGGGCCTGCTTTCCAAACACAAACGCAGAGCTGGTTCTTTTCATTTGTCAGCCTCCTCTATCTTATTATGCTTTAAAGTACGTGTGATACTGCCTGTATGCTGTGAGGTGAAAAAAATATACCGCACACGAGAGCTTAATGTGGGCTGAATGTTTGAAGGATGGTGTATTGAAGCTGTAGTCATTTTTTACAAAGCTTAAAAAAAAAAAAACTCAGCAGGAAATGTCTGCCCTTGCCCGTCTCTGTCGCTCTGCCTGTCCATTTCTGTGGGCTTATTCACTGCATAGTGTCCATTCACACAAACAGGAAAAGCTATGCTTTGGGTGTATTGCACATAAAATGTGTAGCATGAAATATCTCCCGTCTAACACAGGCACAATAGGCCAACAGAATCTAATGCAATAGATAAGTATCACAGCTAAAAAGGGAGGCTCGTTGCAGCCGCTCCGTCACCATCCTGGCAGGTGTTTATTTGAACTGTGCCTGATAATGCAGCGGAGTAGACAGACAAAGAGAAGGTTCGCTCACCATGATGACAGAGAGCTATAGCATAGTTAAGGTGTTTCAGTTCAGAAGGGGCCTCTGTGAGAGCGGATACCAAAGTGCTGCTAAAAGCTGAGATTTGGGCAAAGCATTACACTGATCACTGCACCGGCCCGCGGTCCTCTTTGAAGACGAAGTCAAACAGCGTTGACCCCCATCACATTATTTTACTGCTGCAGCTTTTGAGACTCAACAAGTCACCAATGACTTACAATCCTCAACAGTTTCACCCTCGATTCTCTTACCTAGAGTTTGGTTCCATCTTTTGAGGGCATCATTTTGAATGCACAAATCTAGACTAACTATGTGTACAGATAGAGTCTTTGAGTCAAACAGAGTGAGGACATTTTTGCTAGTCTGTGACCCACTGTTTCTGGGTATAGACTTGGTTTTCTCTTTATTTCGTTTTCTTAGTGTTAGAATTAGAGCGCAGTTTAGGCATTTAGCTGTGATGGTCAAATGCTAAGAGCTAAGGAAATGTATCATGCCCGTCAGTGTCCTCAGTAAGACAGATGTACAGCTGTGTGTGTTTAGCAGAGAGAGTTTCTGCAGGACAGAAATGGAGAAGCCTTAGATTTGGTTACACGCAATTTGAGATCATCGCAAGAGAGAGAGATGGAGAGAGGGAGTGTGTGCAAGATAGGAGGTGGGAAGGTAAAAACACATGAGTATGACAGGGAGAGCAAATGAGGTTCTCTGATGCAAGTGGGCGAGCACAGAATGAAAGAAAGCAAAACAGATTGCAGGCTGTGTGGCCAGCAGCCATATGAATGAGTCATAACTCCGCTTCGTTAGTGACTATGTCTCTTGACCTATCGACATCCACATCATACCATGAAATCCCTGCACATCGATCAGCTGACCTCCTGAGCTGCACCACAGTTACCACTCCTCATTGTTTCAGCATCTCAACTCCTATATCTATTCCCTAAACCCTCCGGTGCGGCCTCTGAGCCACCGCCCCCTCCCTTCCATCAATACTGAACATCCACAAATTAGCACAAAGGTCAGGACGTGTTTATGCATCTGGCAAGAACGGCAGAGCGCTAATATTCAGAAGAACAGCAAAACATCAGTTTGAAAGAGCTGAAAGTTTTTAAATCAACTTGTCAAAGCCAAGCTGTAAAAAACAACTGTTTGATTCATTTCACCTGACTGGAAACAAAGAACATAAGTATTCAAATTGTACTGCACAAAATGCTCAAGAGAAAAAACTGACCGGAAGAGGATGACCCCAGTGGTGGGAAAAAATAAGTAGCTTTATGTGAGTGTGTCTCGTCATCAAGCATGATCCTTATTTAAAAAGAAGTTTAAAAAAAAGATGGCAGAGAAAACCATCTGTGATGTCACGGCCAGTTAACACTTCCATAAAACCAAAACAAACAACGTGCTTAACTAGGGGTGTGCGACATTTATCATCTATGATAATATCTTAATTGTTGTTTTAACGAGCACACGTTATTGGTAGAGCCCCACCGAGCGTGCTCCCCTCTCCACCAGCCCTGTGAGGGAGAGCCAGGCGCCTCGCACGCGCTCCGCGGGCCACGGAGCCTCGGTGCCACGCCGCGCAGAAGCCAGAGAGACACGGAGCGTTCCTCTCCACCAGCTCTGTGTTTGATGACAATAAATCATTCCAGCGTTCCGAGTCCACGTTGATCTTCCAGCCTCATCCCTCTCTTTTTCCCTCCCTCCCACCCTCACTTTCACTCTCATTGACCCACTCGTTCTGGACTGAGAGCCCTGGCAGGCTCCACCAGTGGTACAATTATACATATTATTTTTTAATGTCAATATAGTCAACATGAGTAGGTCCTTCCATGGTCTTTATTACCACCATCCTTTACTAACACAAGTATCATGGCAGTCATATTTATTGTATTATAACAAAGGGTTTAATAATGGTAAATACACACAATATATTTTCATTTCAGATGGCTGTGTCTGTCACTTTCAAATACCCCCTTAAATTACATCGCGGAAATCACTGTCGAGGTGTCAGCACACTATCTGTCATCAGCGAAAATAAACAAAGGGCTGGAAATTAACTGTCACCCTAACTGACAACACAGGTTTGGTGTGCTGTGACGACAGATAGCGCTGCAAATAATCAAATGTGAGGTGCACTGCGACTTCTAGAAGGGAATGTTTATGAGGCGATAGAGACAACATAAAAGCAAAATAAAAGGACTGCGCTTTATATCACTCATCCACTGCAAAGACTATGTTTTTGTTTATGACAGAACACGTGTGTATCTGCAGTGACAGCACGGGCTTATTTTATACTGAGAGACATCTGGAAACATTTATTAGTCTAGCTCGGTACATCGCTTTAAACGGCTTAGCAACATTGAACAAAACTTGATCCTCCTGCTCACAGTCCCCACGATTCTGTTTTGAAGTAGAGAGGAGGGAAACTTCCTGTTGAAAAGCTGGCTAGGCTTTGTTTGTTCATCCCAGCTGTGTTCACAGACGTCCTGCTCCCCGGAGCTTTTTCTTATTTCGCGTCCAGCTTATTTCCAGTTATTTCAGTCCGGCTGTAATGGCACTTGTCTACAACCGAGTGGGAGAAGCGTCCTGCTTCTGAATCAATGACCAATTCAATTTCGTGCGCCATGCTGACATTTAACCAACAGAGCCAGAAAGGTTAATAGAATTCCATATGTACGCACAGGCGCCGTGTACAGTGGCTGATTGTATCGCAGCGCTACTTAGCAGAAAAGCCAAACCAAAGGGTGAAAATCCTCCTCCAGCTAAGCCTCATATCAGCACATTCACACACAGGGCCGAGTGGAGGAGAGCGGTTTAGATTAGCTTCTTTTGTCCCGCAGTCTGTCTCCCACCTAAGTTTTCTCCTAATACGCTAACACTTCTGGTTTTCAAATCTCGGTGTCCCTGACCGATATTTTCATCATGATTCGACCACTTTGTCAGTCCTGGTTTCTCTCTCTCTCAATGTCTTCTCTCTCTTTTCGTTGCTTTCCCCCTCGCTGCAGACAATGTGACTTTATGTTTGTCTGCCAGGCCTCGTGTTCATATCCGAGCCTTCTCCATCCCTCCCGTCTGCACACCCACCTGATCATGATGTAATCTCTCCCACCCTCCACTGCTGCTCGACGTCTTTGTTTATACAGCGGGGCTTGATGAAGCACCAACATTATGGGGATGTTCCTGAGTTCCTTACACGTGGTGTAAACTCAGCTCATGAGAACGGACAGATCCGGCACAGGAAGGTGGAAGCAACGGTTGCTGCCAACTGCGCTGAGCCCGGGAAGCGAGCGTGATGCGAGCAGGGTGGACACCGGGCTCTGGCTGCTGTAATGCAGCGGGACAGCTTGTAAAAAAACAAATTGCCCAAACACAAGGAAGGTTGCTTACACTGCTTCGCTGACCCACTGACTGGACACAGCCAATCAGGGGGTTACACACAGCTGTTTGATGAAGAGAAATACTGCGGCCATTAAGAAAAAAACTGGGATGCAGCTACATGCTTGAGATGAAGAGATTCTGACTGAGTGCTTCAAACACTGCAGCATATTTTCAAACATCAGAAGCAAAATCTCACAGGTCAGGACACACACACACACACAGGTTCGCTGTCCTTATTAGGACATCCATTCAATGAAAACCTGAGGCAGGCTGTCCTGCAGACTGGATGCAATCAATGGCAGCAGCCGGGGTACATGAGCGCAAATGTCAGATGTGGAACAAATCAGAATATGCTGAGATGAGTCATGCCTGAGCCTCACTTTAACCCAACCACAACTCCCATCGTACGCCAAACCTTAACCCGTGAACTTTTGCTTCATTATGACCAGAGTTTGGTCAGTATGAGGCCTACTGGTCCTAACAAGGTCTGTGTTTATGCTACAGAAGGTCCTAAAGAGGTTGAGTACACACACACACACAGTATACAGAGGTGACGGGCTTACACAGCGTGCAACAGAGCATCACTGTATAACTTGATTTACAACTTGAAACCACAGATCTACTGTTTGTGTTTCTGAAGCATAAAATAGTTTGAACTAAGTTCAACCTGCAGCGCAACAATAAATCATTCAGCTGTGGAAAAGTACAAAAGTACAGTACATCACTTTTATCTCATATCTGACACTATGTACTTTCAGATTAAAGTGTCACCATGAGTTTCTTAAATAATCGGATTATCAACTGAACTTCCAAATAACAAAATGATGAGATATGGTAGTTAGCTAAATATATAAATAGCTATCAAATAAAATAATTGTTTAATATGCAGTGTATAAAATGTTAAAATGCCAACTACTCACAGTATGGTCCATAATGTTTTTACAGTCCACACAGACACACCTTGTACAAGGACTTCTCTTTCACTCACTTCATTCTGTGGAAAAGATGAAGATGGTTTATTAGCACATGGTATGACAACAACGACTGAAGCTAGATTCCACTGCAGGCTTTGTATGTGAAAACATTTTGTACCTTATCTCATGAACTGAACACAAGGCAGGACTCAAATGCACGAGACCAAAGCAGGATCAAAGTTCAAAAAGAGTCCTTAATTTCAAAAATAGGCAATGAACAAAATGAGGGAGCTGAGCTCTCTCTAAGGAAACACAAAAGTCGCAGTGAAGCGCGGCCACGTAGACAAACAAGACAAGACGCACTGGCACCGTACGAGGGAAAAGAGAGGGAGAGCAGAACTGGACACCAGGTGCGACTGATGAACAATCAGCGAGGACGTGGACCAAGACAAACAAAGTGCATACAGAAGTCCCGGAAACAACCCCTTCAAAATAAAACAGGAAATGGCACAGAAAGACCTAACCTAGACATTAACCACACTAACATAACTTAACGCTAACGACGGTGCATGGCACCTGATCTTCATAAGTAAAAGATCTACATAATTCTGCTCATTATGTTTCATTAAAATCATCAAGTTGATGTTCCCAGCAGTGTGCTGTCAGTGCTCCCTGTCACCTCAGACACTGAATCAAAAACTGAAACTGAATCAGTAAAACATTACAAAACAACAGAACTAATTTTACGATAAATTATAACTCCGGGAAAACTGTTGTTTTTGTGACCTGAGACGTCGATCAGAGACCTCTGCTGAACCACAGAATGTCATTTTCTAATTACTCAATAAAGCTTTAGATTTACTTCTCTCCTATGCTCGCTGGTTATAGCAGAGCTGCCCACACAATGACCTTTCTGTTGCTCCCTCTCTCAGTTTCGCTCTTCAGAGTTTCATTGGGATGATTTTAAAACGGCAGTACTGTTAAATTAAGTTTTAATCCTTGTTTTGAACCTCCTATGGAGTGGGGTTACAGGCCTGGTCCAGTTGACCTCTCCTGGCCAATCAACTGCCAACAAGCTGTTTAATCACGTCTGAATGGGACATCAGTGTTCACTGAGCAGCTCCTTTCCTTCTCCTCTAACTCAATTGGAGACTCTTGGAAAGCATTCAAAGAGGAGGTTTGGAGGCCGAGCCCAGCCTCTGTTGAATGTTTTAAACAGGCTCCAGATCGATGTGTACTCTCTGCTTCACAAGTTAATTTGATTGCTTCATTAAGGGCAGTGGCCTTTAAGCATCTGACTAGTATAACAAATGTTTGTGAAGCATCAGCTTGACATGAAATTCTCCAGTGCACACTGAGAGAGCACCACAAAGCCTCAGATGGCCTTGGCAGGGAATTCAAGTCAAATGTTTGCTTTCTGCGTCAGACTGGAGGGGTTCCTACTTAACAGGCGATGGGGAGTTTAATCACCTTACCTGACACTGTCACAATCCTGCTTGTGTTGTGAATGTAATGTTTTTGCTATACTTCAAACCACCACAAATGTACTGTACCTGTTAAAATGTATGACATTATCTGAGTATTCCTCTGATGAGATAAGAGCTACTGTGGGTTGTTTTATCTCAGACAGCAGTGCTATTGTCCTCTTCACAGTTAAATGCCACCACTAAATATATTCATCTCTTCTAAAAGTTGGTCTTGCAGCTGCACTTAAACCTTTTGTATAATTTGAGCAACATGAAAAAGAAAGAAAGAAACTGCAGTGATTTTATTGACATTATGAATAATGTGAATTTTGAATGGTCTAGCTATTTATCATTTCCTGCAAATGGAACGCATATCGACCTTGAAGTTTGACCAAGTATTTAAAAATGGAGCAGTTGGAAACGGGTAAAGATCTATTTAAACTTTCTGAGTCAAAGCAATACAACATGTATTTATTCATTAAAATATCACATTAAGTGGAGGTGAAATACTGTATGTCAAGGAGTCTTTGCTTCTGTAAAACAACACAAACACATTTATGTTCATGTCTGAGACATAACTTTGCAAACAGACACACTATTCAGGGACGAGTCGACCTAACAAACACACACGCACGAAAAAATGACCCGCTCTCTGGTCACTGATTCAACAGAGGAGGAGAATAAGGCAGCTGAAACAAAACCGTGGTTGTTCAAGAAGAAAGGGTGAAGCGAGGGCGCAGTAAAGCTAGAACATCGGGATGCGGGCGGCGGGGGGGGTATTTCTCTGTTTATGCTATATTCCATCTGTATCACGTTACCGCTTGGTGCCGGTGTCAGCCCAGAGAGGCTTCACTGAAGGAGTCAAATAGAGAGAGGGAGGGGCCCAGCAGGGAATACCAGGTCACAAAAGATTTACTTCACCCCTGTCCAGAAACCAGTTTTTCAAACAAGAACAATACAGCCAGAACAAAAAGAAATGGAGCAAGATAGGCAGGGCCAGGTGGGGGTGGTGGGGTAAGAGAAAGAGCGAGAGAGGCAGAGGATTGATGGCACAGTAAGGAGAAATATAGAGTGGAAGAAGGAAAAAAAAAAAAGTCCCAGAGTTCAGTCTCGGGGGAGGGGGGGCAGGTTCCCACAGCTGGCAATGGCTTCAAAGCGTTTTCGAAATTGAAAAACTGAATTGGGAGCAGGACGGGATGAGATGGAAAGACGAGAGGAGGAGATGAAGGAGGGAAGCCAAGGAGAGGGACACAAGAAAGACAGAGACAAAGAGAGGGGAGGAAAGGTGAGGCTCCCGAAGAATAAGGCCTGCATTTGAATTTGAATGTGGACACCAAGCGGCAGGTCACTGATCGGCATTGCAGCTAGTACCACTATCTCTCTCCCTCCTCCTCCTCCTCCTCCTCCTCTGTGTTCTGAGCAGTGCAGATGGTGCAGTGTTCGCCCGCAGATATTAAGAAACCCAGGAGAGCAGGCGTGCGAGCGTGTACTCTATTCTCCGCTACCTTTACGGTCCTTCAGCAGCGCGCAGGCATCAGTCAAATAGCTTTGGGCATGAATCCGATGATCTCTTATTGTCTCCGTACACATCGTGAACATAAGCCTCCACTAGAACGCAAGCGCACGTTCACGAGAGTGCCTTCACACGCAGGCATGCACAGAGGCGCTGGAGTCTCGTGCCTCTGCTGCTAACGTGCAATTATGTGGCTATGATGTCATTGATTTCCTGCGTTGGTTGGAAGCTGCCCAACGCCGAACGATTAGAGAGCGCTGGAAAGTGCCTCGCTGTGTGGAATACTAATCCAGTCATTTGTGAGCAGTGGCTAAAAGGGAAATGTTTTTCCATGCACCCTCCTGCTAATGTTTACCTCTGCAGAGCTGAGACTGAGGGAGGACTGACTGACTGACTGATAGGCAGGCTGACTCACCCCTGACGGATACGTCAGAGCCCGGCTGCCTGACAGGCGGACAGACTGGCCCCGGAGCCCCGAGTGGAAGAGGAGGAAGAGGCGATAAACAAGAAGCAGGAAAGGAAAGAGGGAATGATCAGCCCTGTCTGCAGGAGAAATCAATGATCGGTCTCATTCCAAATAAGATATCCACTGTTTGGAAAAAGAAATGTGACAGCTCCTCTCACAAAATGATTGATAGTGCAGGAGAAAAGCAAATAATTGGATTTCCTGAAGAGTAGCAGGCAAGCAATAGTGATGGGGAACAGCACCTGAGTGTCCGTGTGCACGATGGCACAGACGAGAGGTGTAAATGTGTTAATGCTCACGTGTTTCATCTTTCTGTCAAACTCAGTGACGGCAAATTCATGTCCATAATACAAAAGTGCACCTGCACCTATGGGGCATTTATTATTCTGATTCAGAGAGACAGATTTTGTGTTTCATATCTTACCCTGAGTTACAAATATTCCAAACAGAAACCGACTCATGAGAGTCAAATCAAAATATGATAGTCCACATGCTGGCCTTGGTCAGTGTGTAAAACTGAGGCAGCAGGTTAAACGTGTTGAGGGACTGCTGCAAAAAAACAGATTCGAGATGAAAGCAGACAGAGCTTGAATAGGTCCTAAATGTCACTAGATGATGCGACACACTATTTCCTGCATCCTCCGTCTCTTGTTTTCAGGCTCCACGTCCCAGTCGCAGTGCACACGCAGATGTTCGTGTTCACAGTAGCTTTTTCACACCACAGAAACCTTAGTTGTAAGAGTTGATGAGAAAAGCTGTTAAAATGATTTCAGGCCTTTAGTTCCTCCATCTAAACTCCAGGTTTATCGCTCTCCACGCTGACTTGAGTCTCCAGAGTTTTTCTGTCAGCCATCACTGGAGCAGTGCAGCAGAGAGGCGTCTGCCTCCTGATAAACGAAGACAGAAGAACAAACTCTGCTGTAGTTTCTGGGATACTTTTGAGTTTGTGTCTTCTTTCGAAACCAAATGCAACTGAATGCGATTTAAATTGAATTATAGCATAAGAGGGTTTTACTATTCCGGGTAATTGGCATGCCACTCACCAGCGTGTGAGCGCTGACAATGTGAGTTAGATATCCGAACAACTTTCGCTGAGCGCAGAGAGGTGAGTTGTATTCATCATCACAGTGTCAGGTTAATGGGCTGAGGGCGAGACAGGGCAGTACAACCCTGCCAAGCATTTTTCAGTCAAACGAGTGGATGCCATCTTTGAGGGCTGACATCCTGTCACCATAACCAGAATGCCTGACACAACCAGCCAGGTATGAACCCAAACAGATCTAAACATGTGCGCCTGTGTGCTCTCAGCCCAGATTCCAGTGGGAGTTCGTCAGAACGGTTTTCAGGTTTTGTGCTATGCTGCAAACTGAGAAGCAGTAATTATCTTCTCGTGGAACTCTCGACAAGAAAGAAATGTGCAGACTTTTTAAAATGTCAAACATTTCTGTTAATTTGTACAATATTTTCTCTCCAACAGTCAATATTCAAAAGATATCCCAGTTATTGTCAGTGAAAACAATGAAACACAGTAAAAAAAAAAGCTATTAATTCTTTTCTCGAAAATTACTTCAATTATTATGAGATGTATTCTGAAGCTATTTTCTCTCACAGGCAAAACATGCAGTGTTAATTTATCAGTGTTAAACGGCGCAGGCCATTGTCTTGCCTAAAACACACTCAACCTTACAAAATAAAACTCTATGACAGAAATATAGGAACTGCACTGGAACATGAGCGAGAGGCCACAGATGGCAGGAAAAGGGAAGGATTATTACGGAAGGGGTGATGAAAACAGTCAGGAAATAATTAAATGAAAGAGATTAACTCCGAGGTAAAGAGCGAACAGTTGTGGGTTTAATGGAGAGATGCGAGACATAAAGCAGCGATGTGAAGTGTGAGAGGGGAGAGGGTCTGTGACAAAGTAACACTCGCTTCCTGTTCATGAATAAAAAGAGGTGGTAAAAAAAAAAAGAGAGAGCAGAGGAGAAACAGGAGGACAGCAGTTTTCAGACAGACTCCAAAAGTGACCGAAAAATAGAGGGAACCAGACAGAGAGCAAATCCCAGAGGACAGACGCAGGGCGTCGACCCCGGCACCGTCGCTCCGTTTCATCGGTTATGTGATGAGGTAGAAGGACGGAGCAAGACAAGGACGGCGGGTAGAGAAAGAGAAGCAGCAGAGCTTTCGGTGAGAAAAAGGCCAGGAGAGACAAGCACACATGTTAAGAGACAATAGAGAGGTTAAGTGAGGGACTCAGCGAGGGAGAGACAAGAGCGTGCTGCAGGTTAAGAGACGACGAGGATCAGAGACAGGTAGAAGGTAAGTGGTGTCTCTCTATTACACAGCAGCTCTTTGCGCCTGAAGGAGCCGCAGAGGCCCGTCCTGTCAGTAGAGCCAACGTACCGGAGGACTCCGAGGCGTCTGCTTTCCTCTAATGCAGCAGCGGATCAATTGCTTTAGTGCACGTGAGTGTGACCAGCTAATTTTTCTATGAGCGGAGACAAAGCAGCAGCAGCAGCAGCAGCACGATCCTGGCACAGCGCTGTGGCGACAGAGACGAATACATTACAGCGCAGGGACGCTGTGGCAGTACCTGGAGCCCCAGTGAGCTGCAGTTAACATCTGTCTTCGCCTTAAAAAGCCGAGGACAGAGAAACGGGGGACAGGGTCAAAGCTGCGTTCACACATGAGAGAGTTTCTCCCCGTGACCTGGACCACGAAGTCCTCAGAAAGTCCAGAGGAGCCGATGTGGGAACACAAGAACATGTGACAGATGCAAAAATGAAAATAACAAGGAGAAAACAAGATGACGGCGCAGCGCCACATGAGAGCGTTGACAGTTTGTGTTGATAAGAGCGGCTGCCGGAGCTGAAAACAAAAACATCTCTGCAGCTAAATCCTACGTTACATCCTGCCGCCGTCTGCCGCACCAGCCCTCACCAGAATCCTGCAGAGAGTTTGCTGCTGCGAACGTCTCTGAACCTTCTTCTCTGCTCTTCATGTGCGAAATACAAACTGCGAACAGACTCTGGAACCGAATGCTCGGGAGTTCCTACGCGGGTCACAACCGAAACCTGCTTAGGTCTGTTTATTTGAGGAGAAATCTACATGTGAATTTACAGACCCGTGCGTCAGATGCTCCTGTGGGTTGTGAGTTTGCTTTAGACAGATTATGTTTGTAATTACATGTTAATTACTTTTTGGAGATAAGGAAACAGCTACAGGCACTTGTGTGGTGCTTACATCACCGAGGTGATAATCTGCCCAATGACTGTTCAGGTAAAACAGACTGGAAACCAGAATGAAGGACACTGGCCTGTGATGGGTCAAAAGGTGAGTCACTGAAAATATGGCCGGAAAAATCGATTTTCCAGAGGATATCCCGCCTTATTTTTTTTTTTAATAATGTGGCTTTTATCGGAATATTATTATTATTATGATTAGACCTGCCTAAGTTAATTTACATGTGTTCTATCATCTATCCACCACAGTGTGGAGCATAATTTAAAAGGTATGGGCATGTAAACTGGCACACTCCCCCTCCCATCAACAACAGTTCACAACTAATTCAGTTCCAAGCAATTAAATGAGAACATGGGATTATTTCACTCAAGGTGTACGGAAGCATCACAAGAAACAACCTCAGTCAAGTGTCTAGAAATGCTGACACAGGCTGCGCACACACACACACACACACACAGGGGTAAGCCATATGAAAAAAACAAACAAAGCAGTTTGAAGAGCAGGCACGCACACACACACACACACACACATTTGTTCATTCAGCAGTTTAAAGCAAACCATTAGTCGCTCAATCAGGCAGACCCCACAAGGGAGAGAGAGCTAATTAACGGCCGTATCGAAACGCCAAGCTTCGCACTTTATCAAGGTTTCGGGAAACACGATGGGCCCGTATTGTTCTCTCTCTCTCTCTCTCTCTCTCTCTCTCTCTCTCTCTCTCAGTATCTCCCTGTGAATGCCGCCTTATACGACGTTTTCAATTGCAGTAAGTATAATGATAATAATGAATATAATGATCATGAAGAAAAAAAAACACACAGAGACCGTCTGTCACAAACTGATTGTGGAAGTCAAACAGCCAATTTGACTAAAATTGAAATTACCGAATTGAAGTCATTTAAGGCGGAAGATGTGTTTTAAGAATCCAAATCACATGTCGACCAACAGGTGGGAGTCAGACGGGATCAGTGCGGCGCAGAGAGTTGTGGCATTCACGTCCAATGACGTGTCAGGATCAGTTTGGCTGAACACCAGCGATGCGACAGGCACAACTGAACTGCTTATTAATTAGCTGTTAATCAACTAATAATGCCAGATAATTACAATTTGCATTTTGATGATTCATTCCAATCAGCAACGACCTTTACGGCAGACACATCCAGAACTACTTTCAGTTCCACTTGCTTCCATTATGTCGCCGCTGGGACTATTTAAAATAAAAGAATATCCTAGAGGTGTGTGTGGCTGTATATCAATCATGACTGGAGAGAGAGTCGCAGTCGAGGTAGCTGATGGACACATACGGTGTATTTATCTCAGAACGAGAACAGAAACTCCCAGGAAGGCCAATTAAAAACCATCGATGAGAAACAACACAGCGTTGTGGAGGTGGCAGGACCCGACCCTCGACAGCGGCATTGTGAAAGCTCAGAATATTAATCATTGTTAATTTGAAATGTAATAGATGATGAAATGTGTTCAGCAAGTATAAACAGAGCCAGCGTGTAGCTGCGGGATGACGTGACTGGCTTCTTCTTCTTCTTCATCCTCCTTACAACAGAATGGGAAGTCTTTATCGTCAGTGTTGAGGAACTTTATTGTCAACTTTTAGGAAAAAAGTTGTACCTTAAACGGAGATCGATCATGTTTATATTGTGGATGTAGAAGGAGGCTTGTTCCCTGAAGCAACAGTGTGGCTGGGCGTTCATTCAGAATATGATTCCTCTCCTGGGGTTGGCCAGGATTCTGCTAAAGGTTCAAAGAACGAGTAAAGGGCTCTTTGTCTGTCAAACGACCGAGAAGTGTGGTAGCTGGTAGTTGTCGTCAATATTTGAGGATGATACATTTCATATCTGTGTTTCTGAAGCTGTGAAATCACACCGTTCCACAGGTTTGGTGCAGCATTTGCTTCTTTTTGTTTTTTTCTTTTCTGTTTATTAAAAAAAAAAAAAAAAAACCTTGTTTCAAATATTTCTCTTGATGATAACATTTGGATGTAATCGTTGAGTCAAGACAGGTTGATTACAGTGATTAAGGAAACTGTTCCGTCCAGCGTTCAAAACATTCTTTTCAAATCTGTCTCATAGACAAAGATTTGCCAGATCCTCCAAGGTCCTCAGAGTGAGCTCCAGTTCATCTTCTGGACCAACGTGGAAAACAGAGTTTAGCACTCAAGCCATGTATATTTTACATCACGCTGGATCAGCGTCTAATTATGGAGCACAGAGTGAATTGCAGAGGGTTTCTCAGCAGAGGTCAGCGGTGTAATACACAACAGCTCCTTGCACTTTTCTAAAAAATCATGGATCGATTTTGTTTTGGGATTTTTTTTTTTGCATCAAACCTTCAAAAACCGTCAAAAATGTTGAAATTTTTATGTGCTAGTGCACGGACTATTCTAAACCCAGCTCAGAATGGGCTGTTCGCCCCGGGCCTCTGGCCATCCTGGTTGCAGCTTTCCTACTGAATCTGTAAAAGTGAAGAGCGTTAATTAAGCTGCAGTAAATAAAGAGCTGCCCCCCACCCCCACCCCCACCTGTTTATTCACAGCTCAGTGAAGCTCGACTTGGTACCTACGTAGAATCACAAACCAGAAAATACTAGACGCTGTTGGACAACATCACCTGTGCTGAAGGGTCCACTGGTCGCCTGCTTTTAAAGCTTTAATATTGAAAGTGTTGAGTAAAAACAAAGCTTCTTGAGGAGTGTGTTCCACAAATAGACAGACTTCTAGATTTTTTACACAGATGAACTCAGCTGAGGTTCTCATTCCTGCACCCCTGGCCGATCTTACACGGACTTGCTGACACTTGCACTAGTGGTGAGGGCAGCCGAGCTGTGGCATTGCAGCCATGTTGCACCAATGACTTTTATGTAACCGCCTGCGTTAGTGTTAAAATATCTGCATGAAAAGAGCAGCAGAGCTTCGCAGAGTGGCGTCAGAGACGCAGACTCACTGCTGTTTGACGATAAACCTACCAGGCTGACAAACTTGTGGAGTGACCTTCAGAGAGCTTTACTTTCCATCACTAATATTGGATGAAATTGTGTGCAGTGGAGAACAAAATGCGAGACAGGGGGAGTAAACATTACGTCACCGAGCTCGCTGCCCTCATGATTCCGTGTGAAGAACGAAGTGAATGAATTAGCAGTATGACGGCTGCTCTGCGCCGGCTCTGAAGTCGAAAACAAGCTGAGGTCTGACTCACAGTCCTCTGCTGCTGAAACAGGAGAAAAAGCAAAGTGCTTAATTCAACATTTAAACGCCTGCATCAGAATTCACTTCTCCTGTCCTGAAAACAAGTCGGAGCTACTTAGCCTAATCAAAGATGGTTCCCGCGGGGAATAGGCCACTCAGACGATGGCCACTGGTGCTGGATCAGACCAATAAACGACAACAACAGGGGAAGAGATCAAGCAGTGAAGTTGTTTGACTTCACTCGAGTGGGTTGTGTGCTTTGAGAGAGCAAAGATTAAGAGCATAGTTAAGAACTGATCATGCAAATTGACACATTAATATCTTAATTATAAGACGCTTTATAAAATGTATTGCTGCTTAAATTGAATTTATCTCCCACTGTCAGCTCACTGTGACACATTTATCGTCCGACTGAGCAATTCCTGTGATTATTGGTACGACGAAATCTCCATAAAATGCCGGCGCTGACTGAGTGGAACTTTAATTTATTGAACTGGCATGGCCCTCATCGCCCACCTTTCCTTCCCAATGGACTCCTAAATTACATGTGACAGCACAGACAAGATCTCTCTGGATGCTTCAGACTTCATTTGGCTGCCATTATCAGTAACATCAGTAGAATCCACTGAGCCAGGTCCGGAGGCAGCCATGCGTGCTGTAATCATGACGCCGCTCGCAGATGCTGCGCAGGTGAAGAGATGTGCTCCGCTGCTCCGCTGCTCCTGGTGCGGATGAAAGCCTTGCATCCTGTGGTGTATCTTTGTTCTTCAGCCGAATTCATCCTCCTCCGATGGTGAATTAGGGCTGATTCACCCCTCCAGTCTGGAGATTGCCTGCTATTTGTCTGGCTTATTCTGCATTTCCTTTTTTTTTCTTCTTTCCTTTCTACTCACAGCAGCGGTTTTCTTTTATTCACTGCCACAGGCTCGTTTGGATTTTCTGGACGTTACTGATTGCACCTCTAGCGGGTTTTTCATTTCCATGACAATCAGTACAAAATCTCTTGTTTACCGATCAAAGACCGCTCTTTTGTTGGTAGCTCAGTGTGCACCGTCTAACTCGCACCGCAAAGCCTGGCCTACACAGCTGGTTTGTGCAGGCATAATAACCGCGACGCCGAGAAGCCGAGCCGCTCACAACGCCTGACTCCTGCCTAATCCCAACCTGTGTGATTGTCTGTGACTGATGGGCTGGGCACACAGGGTTTCAGCGTTATTGTCAGCAGGGCAACATGAAGGAAATACTCGGACCTGTCGGGAAAAGAAACAGGAACACAAAAGAACGCACACACCTAACTTCCCTGCACAATGACAGACGGATGCTTGGAACTGGGAGGAAGCTCATAATGAATACTCTTGATGAGAGTGATTTGTCACTGACAGACTTTTGCGGTGACGACAAAAACGTCGAGACAGACAGTCTGCTGGGACGATGATGACGGGGCAGGATGGGAGGGAGGAGGAAGAGGAAGAGAGGGAGGAAGTGGGGCTACGCCGTGTGTATTTGCATGTGTGTATTGTCTCATGGACAGTCTGTTCTTAACATTCCACTCACGTCACAAAAAAAAATAATAATGTGTGAAATAAGTTGATCTTCATACCTGAGACACTGCTGCAGATTTGACCTGTTCACACTCGGCTCTCTGCTCTCTCTGCTCTGAGAACCTCAGAAGTGGGAAAGGTTGTTCCAGGATCCTGTGCAGTCACTCAGCCGTGCTCAAATCAGCCACACACTCACACAGCTTTCAGTGAGCACAAAGGAAAGTAGTGGATTTTACCTGGTTTGGTCAGATGCAATGACAAAGAGATATGGATATTCATTTCTGTGCCAATACAGACATTTTTTGAAATTGAAAATTACAAAAAATTTAAAGCAGTTTGCTGCATAAACTTGTGTTGTGCAAATGAACCAAAATTTTTGTTGATTTTGTTGAGGTGGAATTTAAAAAAAAAGGGGTAAAATCTGCTGATCGGTTGGGCTGCTGGGTATATTACGAGACCATCTATCAATCAGTCAAACTGGGCATGGCCCATAATAATGGCCCACAAATGTGTCTCATAGAGCTCAATACTTGTTTTATCTAACCTTCTTTTACACAGATTGTTGGCTACCGTGCACCATGCATCCATTCTTTGTCTTAGGCTTCATGCACACTCAACAATTTTTTACTTTTAATCCATTAAAAAATGCTGTAGATTATTATCATTCAAATTGTCAGAACACACAAGGGAGATTTTTGAAATTGTTTGTTTGTTTTTTGTTTGTTTTTTTTTTTGCCTCAACATAACTTTGGACCACACGCTGTGAAAACAATTTCATAGTGACGACTACAAAGACTTGAGATCAGAACTTGGGTGATGTTACGAGACTTTAGAAGAAACACAGACAAGAAGGAGCATGGCTGCATGTGTTCAACTTCATCAAAGGCAAAACTTTGGTTTTCATCACAGCCTGAGCTGTAAGTCACAAATGGCAGGAACTGGCCCGACAGGACAGATGTAGATCACTGTTGCACAAACACGCCGGGCGCAGCTTTATAATGCCCACAGTGCATCATCGTGAAAGACAACCAACAGATTAATGTCTCACATCTGCATCAACTGCTTTCCCATAGAAACATAACATCCCTGCAGCACAGCTGGTGGAGCAGCACATGGCCCCTCCCTCCTAATTATCTATGCATCTCATGCAGGTTGTTGAAGATGGAGAGCTTTGATAGTTACGGCTTCAGCATGAATCCGACAATATGTCTCACTACAGTCATTCATGACTTTATGATCTCATAATCCGGCACAGTGGCCGTCTCACGTCTCGGTTCGTCGTGGTGGCTGAGCTTGGCCAGATGAAGTCATGAAGAAAATCTCTTCCCCCCAGCTGTGACAGCAGTACATATATTATTTTTTCAAAGTTATATTTTAATGATAAATCAAAAACAAAAAGAAACGCTCTGTGGATAGTTGTCAGAAAAATGTAATCAAATCGCTCGGCAACTAAATTGATTTTCACTAATATCTCGATATTAAAGCCGCTATGAGTAAACAACATGCAGCCTTTACAGCAGCAATATTACAACAGCATAGTGACAAATAGTGATAGAGCATATCTGACAACTGAATAACTCAAGCACAGAACATGTAAAGCAGAAAAGATGCTGCTATATCTCAGTGCTCACTGATGATCGTCTCACAAAGACTCTGGAGGCAACAGCCACTATTTTGGGGCTTTCAGTGTCGAGAGTGAATATCTGGGTGAAGACTTCGCCCTCCGTTTACACTGTTACAGACCAACTGGTTTCTTTTCCTTCCCCTCACAGCTCCATTTTTCAGTATAAATCCAATCAGCACATGACTCTGTGCAGGTCAACAAGTGACTGTGCTCCTCTGATGTCTCCTCATCACTCAGACGTCAAACTGATCCATAAAAATAACTGGCAAATTCAGATTTATCTTCCTGTGCGTCTGTCCTGGCTGTAATTACTCAGTGGTGGAAACCTGCTGAAACAACGAGCGCAGCATAAAACATGGATCGATTATGTTCGGTCGATGCAGAGTCGTGCACCTCCAGGCCCTACAGGAGGAGACATTTCGGCCGATCCCGCTCAGCAGCTATCTGCATGTGAATGCAGGGTATTTTAAAAAACTGATATTTGATGCAAATACACATGAAAAATAACACAATACTGTTAAGTGGAGAAATAAAAAAATAGCCGGCCTTTTCTGTCAAGACTGTGACAGGAGCAAAATAAAATGTGGTTAGTTCCAGCTGTCAAACGTGTGTTTAATAATTTACTTTAGCCTGCACCACCTTATGTAACTTACGGCCAGCTTTAAATTTAGTTTGCAAAACGAATCCTTCCATCAATATTGAATGAAGAATTGTCGACACTAAAGGTGGAGAGTAAAGCCTGACCTAGGTACAAAAAGGGGGTAACCTGTACCACACACAGATCGGAGTAGAGGTCAAAGTTCAACACCATTTTTGTCTCACCAGAACAGCAGCAGAATGAGCTTCCAGAGATCCTCGGGTCTCGCTCCCACTGACAAGGAAGTCTGGCGCTAAGAGCTCCTCGTTTAGACCAACATGCCGACAGTTTAGCTGAATCAAAAAGTGCCAGCTGCTCTCGCAGACAGGCAGCCTAATTGGGCCGCAGCTGAAACCAGGCCAGAGCTGCTGCCACCGCTGCTGCCACCACCGCCAACGCCACCGTCACCGCCGCCGCCGCCGCCGCCAAAGCTGCCAGTCGAGAAAACACGGAGCAGTCAGAAACATAAAGAGATAGTGCTAGAGACAAATAGAGAGGGTCAGCCACTAATAAACAGGCAACTTGCAAAGCAGCGCGCACGTCTACAGAGACGCTCGTACGAGAGGAGCGACGTACAAAGACTGCGAATGTGAGACAAAGACAGAAGTGGCAGAGGAGAAAATCGCCATGGCATAAAACAGAAAGCTTGATCAATGGATCCCTCAGTCACCTCGTTAATAAAGACCAGCGCTTTTATTAGACGCAGAGAGGTTTGCAATATTTATAGCATGAATATTTCAGAGTCCCCAGCAGGGGCCCAGACACAGTCTTCTCTTTCTGCAGAGAAGACACAGTGGCAGCTTCCCTCCCCACCCAGACAGCCAGAGGAAGAGGAGTTAGGGCCTTCATCGCGCTTACTTATTACAGCAGAGTGAAATAAGTTTTTCTTATTTTCAGTCAAACTATTGCGGCTTTTTAATAAGCAAGAAAAACTAGGGAGGAACAAAACAGGAAAGCCAACGCGAGCGGTAAAAACACAGGAGGGAACTTACAAGGAGTGAGGGGAACACGCGAAGCTGAACAGATAAGAGAGGCACTGATAACCGGGAATGAGTGAAGCAGATCACAGACGCAGGACAACAAACAAAGACGGGAAGACAGCGCAACCAAGACACACACTAGGTGGCAACTTCAAAGCCAGACAGGAAGGAATCCAAAGAGTCCTGCAGAGAGGGGAGCGACTGTCACCGTGCAGGGAGGAGGGAAACGTGACGTGCATGAGCCACAGATAAACGATCACACACACAGAATCAATACTAAGTCAACATGTGGTTGTTTGGGAACCCGCACTGGTTCCTGAACATGTCCAGCATTCCCATCATGCCCTGCTCTGCAGAGCTCTGTGACTCTCTCTGACATGAGTCCTTGGGATGAGCAGCTCACGCAGTGTTTACCACGGAACCAGAGGAATCAGTGGCAGCATGCACGTCACTCTCGTGCACAGTAGGGACAGATAGGAGCACTGGAGCGACCGTGACTCCTGGGAACTCACAAACACCTACAGCCTGAACTGTAACACGGGCACACATGGGTGACAGCACGTCAGCGTGGGATTCCTCTCATCGCTGCAGACTCCGTTGAAAAACGGGTTCATTATGAAACTGTGCCAGGACAAATTAGAATATGGAGGGCTGCTATTATGGGGAATGCTTTTCTTTTTGTGTGGCTTTATATTTGTTTCACATTTGGAGCTCAGATAAAATGTCCTCCCAGCCCACGAATGAAACTATATGCAAGCAAAAATTAATTTCATTAGCACAAACAAATGAGCACGTTTGGTATGCAATGATAACCTCCCTCACAGAGTTTGACTTGTTTACCCGCACAGAACTTAGTGCACAGTCAGACCAGTGGCTCTGTTGAACGTCAGAGGGCACGGGGCACTGGTGATGGGTTGGTTTTTTTAAGACTGCAGTGAAGGCATTTTCTGAGAAAACAGCCCCTGTCGACTGGCTGTTCTTTCCTTCGGAGTGAAGTCCAAGGCCACCTGTCAGTGCAGCAGATAAAACCTTTCACTGAGGATCAGCCTCATGTGACAAGATCAGGTTTTGTGCTATGCTTCCCAGCTCTTAGTTAAAGCTGCAGTATGATAGTTCACGCTGAACAAAACAGTCACCGTCCAGTTACGTGGACGCCTTGGGGACATGCATGGGGATGCAAAGCAAAGAGCTGGCTGCTCAAACACTGCTGGGCTGCGTCTGGCGTAAAGGCAGGAAATACATGTTAGAAACTGACCTTTCATTTCTCTAAAACTGTCTCTTTAAACCTTTCTGCCGTCGGTATATAATGTCTGTGTCGAACTGTTCTCTGCGCTTTAATGGACTATTTCATAATTAATAATATCAGCCGTCGCCAAACAGAGTGAAATAGACACTGCTTTACATGCGGATGTTTTGACGAGCCCTGTCGTGCTTTATGGCAACAGATGCCGTGTAAAGTATATAACACAGCAGCGGAGCAAAGCAATTCTTTATCGTGCCGCTGCATTCAAGCTCCAGCTCCAGTAGTTCCGCGTTGCTTTATTGTGCCATATCTTTAAAGAGGTCTTACGTCTCCTTCATGTGGAAACGTGGCTGCCCTCAGCAGCGTACGCTCTCTAAAGGTGGCATCTACAGACCACAGAGACACTACGTGTGACATAAATGCATAACTCACCAACGGTAGATCAGGTTTTATGAACACAGCAAAAGCTTGCTGCACATTGAAACACGCCTGCTCAGCCCACAGGGGCAGGGCTGAGCTGCAAATACATTTATAGTGACTGGATTCATTGGCTATTGGAATACGCAGCATTATACAATACGTTCATTCATCTTCAGCCACTTGTCCATCACTGGGTCGCGGGGGTGCAGAGGGTTCACGTATGATGGTCACATCATTCAACCACAATTAAAAAAATCATATCATTCTTCTTTAGCCTGTTTTTTTTTTTATAGTCTGTTTCATTCAAGAGTTATCATAATTTAAACATGTTCACAGATAAGGCTCCAACAGACCTCATACATGGTGCTCGTGGCACTGAATGAATTAATGTATATAAAAAATATATAATAATATAAATATTATACAGTGTGTACTGAAAAACAATTAGAGTGAGAGATAACACAATCATATAGAGCCAGATTCTATTAAAATGCATGTCTGCGAAAAATGCCTTTGGCTATTACAAACTACATTTCCAGGTAATTCTCTCCCATCATGGTGCGTGTGTGTGTGTGTGTGTGTGTGTGTGTGTAACCCCCCTCTTGCATGCTGGCTCACCCTGTCCTCATCTTACACCTGCCTGAAGTTATCTACCATGTTCCCACACTCAAGGATGTGGGAAATACTGGAGACCAGGGGACATGAAACACACACACACACACACACGTCATTCTTTGATACAATACTCATACTTCATTAATTTAATTGGAATACTTGATCAAGTGAAGGAAGCGTAAAAAAAACTGAAGTGGAAGCTCCTGCTTGTTTGTGTGTGTGTGTGTGTGTCTGATGAAAATGAGATACTTAGAGGAATAGATCACTGAAAAAAATAATTTCACACATTATCTATTAGTCGCTATAGGGGGGATGAAGTGTGTTAGAGCAGAATTTTTGACAATTAAAGTCAATGATGAGCTGTGATTCAGACGTAATAAAACAACAAGCCCTGACACTCATGTTTGACTCTAATCTAGGTCACTTCAAACAGAACCTTTAGTGTTTTAAATCCAAAAGTCCATTGGAAGTGGCTCAGAATGAGTGAATTCCCCCTTTAAGGCCGAGGCCAGACTGATAGGGATATTATTGTTGGCAGCAGGTCACACTCAAGTTCATTGTTTCAGAGCGGAGATATTGGCTGCACCATGGAGAACTGAGCCCAGATTCTTCTTCATCCAAAAATAATAATTACAGAAAACCTTTTCTAATGTACTTCTTCACAGACTCTGTGAGCTTCCTCCTGGGCTGTGAGTTTGATACACATGTGAGAAATGTGAAGGAAGAGCTTGGATTTCATTTCATCTACGCATGAATATTCCAACCACTCAAATGCCTCAAACCAAAGTCCTGAGCCTCATGTTAAATACCAACCATTACTGGGGAGACGTGAGGAAAATCTTTGAAACCCATAATACCTGGGCAGTGTCTGGAGTTGAGAACTACTCAAAGAAACTAAGTAAACTTTCACGAGTTGGTCACAGATCCTGGCTGATTACCCCAAAACATGACAAAACGAAATCTCCCCAATTACCTGGTTAAAGTTTCATGTAAACACTTTCTGACTGGTCTGCCCTTTGTTTGCTGAAGACAAGCTGCAACATTTAATTCGTTAAACAAACTGCTACATGGGAAATGATATGGGGCTGAAGCTGAAATCTCCAGAGACACAGCCGCGAATACCAAAGACGGGAGGCATGTGTCTCAGAGTTTGTCTGAGGTGAGAGTAGAAAGTTTGTTGACAATCTTTTCCTCATCTCTTTTAGTATGTTTGCATTTCATCATTATCTTTTCCTCATCTCTGGCATTTGGGCATTTTATCTTTATTATTTTATCTTTTATTGTTTACCTGCCTTTGGTGTTTCCTCATCTCAAATTGATGAGATCTGCAGAAGCCTTTGCTCCGTGCCTGATAATATTGTTTTGCTCGGTGCATGTCTGGGGGTCGGGCTGTATTGCTTTTATTCTGTAAAGTACTTTGTGTCAAGTTGTTTGCATGAAAAGTGCAGCACAAAGTCTGATGTCAGGCTCTCTTTGGGTAAACTGTTTCAGCACAAGCGAAGCTCTGTTGACCCCTGTGGTTTCCAGCAGCATAATCACAGCCATGGCTGAAGAGCAGAGATGAGATGAAAACATATTCAACAGAAAGTAAATTGTCAGAATCTGGAATTAATTTGCTAATATGCAGCTCCAACGCTATCAGCTCAGGTTATTGGTGCGTGACGTGATGCTGAGGGTCGAGCTCGAGGTACAATGGAACAGGGCCTCGCTTGCCGGTGAGGAATTCTTGTTGAACCAGGATGGCGGCCACTGACGTGGATCAGACGTGGATTTGAATCCACTATTGGCACAGTACTTAACGAACAGGGCGTTACATTTCTCACACACCCATCCTCCTTGAGAGAATCGAGGGTTGAGTGTCTTGCCTAAGGCCGCATCAATATGTAAAGTCACCACCCGTTCAATCAGAGGATGACCTGCTCTGCCTCCTGGGCCACACCCTCCGTGGTCACACGTCTCAGCTGTGATAGGTTACAAATAGCCTGTCCCCAAATCCTCATGGCTGAAGTCAAAACAAGCGTCCGTGCATCAGTGGAAATAACTACTCCGGAGAGCCAACAATGACATCTGCATGTTGGAGACAATGCGTCCTGAGGGGCGGACCAGAAATCAGTTGGTAACAACCCGTCTCGCTGTTAGCGGCTGAAAGAGACGACATTTTCTTCTTTTACGGTCACAGTGAGCGATGGCATGAACCTTTTCACTGATTTCTCACATTGGTTTAAGGGTCTCCATGAAAATGATGCAGCAATATCTGGGATATCTAGGCCCAGTCAGTGTTTAACACTTCCTCATAAAAAGTCGACACTGTTTGGAGGCAAACGCAAGTAAAATAGGCTGAGACAAAGAGCTTTATCTCACATTAACATTAAGCTCCTCGCGGCCTTGAGGCAAATGAACCGTGGCGGGGGCGAGAGCACTTACAGGTCCCACTGACAATCTCTGGCCGCTCCTTCACCTCCTCCTCATCTGTATTCACCTCCACTCCCTCCTTTGTTCACTCCCCTCATTCAGTGTGGACACAGGAATGACCTGCAAGGCTGACCGCTTCTCTCACAGCGCCGGCCTCACAGGAGCGATTGCTGTTCCGGGCTCAATTGGAAGGATGTAATAGTCTTTCCAACTTAGCTCCTACTTTATCTCCCTCATTCCTAATATCTCTTCGTTAATCTCATCTCTCACCCCTCCCTTTCTTCTCATCCCCCCTTTCCACTCCCCTCCCCTTTCCCTGTGGACCATTTCAGGCCTGTTTATGTATGCATCATCAAGTGCACATTTAGAGATGTCAGAGAATTGATCGTTCCTCCTTCGCCTTCATCTCCACGCTCTCTCCTTTTCGGCTTACATCTCTCTCCCTCTCTTTCTGCAGAAGGCAGACTCTCACAGTTTTTTTCCCTTCTTTTCGCAGAATCCTCCAGGGCATGACAGTCACTGCTGACATCTGTGACACCCTCCACGGTCGCCAGGCACGTATATGCGTATGTACATTCATATGTGAATGTGTGATTTTCCGCTCGTGTCTACGTGTGAGACAGAGGCTTAATTTGAAAGCAGCGAGCTGTGTCCCGCTTGAATTTGTGTATAATCATGACTGGATACCTGTACTTTTTTTTTGGTTAAAAATGCACATTTAGAATTTATGTCGATTTGTATTTATTCAGATAAAATGCATGCATGCTCACAAGTGAGTCTAATCCCTGTGTGTGTGTGCTGCATCATCCTGTATTCCTGTCTTCACGGTTTTTAATGAGTTTGAGCTGAATTATGAATCAGAGCAGAGGACAGACACGGTGTCTGCAACGTGTCGACTGATATTGAACAGGTTACAACGCAGGACCAAGCTGACGGTCCGGGCATTAACAGTAGATCACTCGAGCATGAGATCCAACGCGTCAAGTAATTGTGCACTCACTTCCAAAATGCCGATGTCCACTTTTATTTCATCACGTTTGAGCGCAGCAGACTTCCTTGTAATACTCAATTTACTGGCTGGAATAAATTCCCATTATCTCCCACTCTCAGCCTCTTCTTCGTTTAATTGCTGTGTCCAGGAGATGAAGGCAAAATTAGATGAAAGGGAAAAAAAGGAAATATTTTAAATTTAAACATTTGAATGAATTTGAACACTGATTAGAAGCTTCATAGGAATATTTGAAATGTAGCTTGTTTATGACTTCAACTGTATTATAATTTTTGGAAAGCGTATACTTTGATTGGATTTAGGAATAATTTCGATCTACTTCCCTTCAGTGATGGGACTGAGCGACACATTGAGATTTGGTGATTCAATTAGTTTAAATGAGAAAAAAAGTTGAAAGTGAGCCCACCGGAATATTTTGACAATTTTGAAAACTTGACACTGACAGCGACAGTGGGGATCAGGGGTCAAAGTTAAACTGTGGAGCTGATGTATCAACTGTGATGTGAGGCTTTGAAATAAAACACATTTGAGTGAAAGTGAGCGAGCCAGAAGCTACGTTAGCGGTGCGCTAAGTCAAACTGTATGACTGCATGAGTGTCTTTCTATAAATCACACACACACACACACACACACACCTCAATTGTTCATTCTGGTTTAAAGCTTCCCTTGACCTCTCCAACAATTATTAAAAATTCATAAAAACCCTGCAGCCAAATCTTTGCTTTTTGATGTTAAACAAGTGTCAGAACAAAGGGAGATAAAATAACAATGAGATATTTTCTTTAATCACCCAGATAAATATACCTGATTTTGCGTTTGTGTGTGTGTCAGGGCTCACCATGTTTGCACTTTGTTTGTAAAGTGTAAACTGTTTTAACACAGAGATGATTGTGGCCAACATCTGACTGAGGCTTGGGTGGGAGTTTGCTGGGAGGTAATTTAGTCAGAAAGGAAAGAGAAATATTTGCCAAGTGATAGTTGGAATCATTCTAGAAGCGAAGTGAAAGATAAAAGCAACTTCCATGAAGGCTAAAATCTCATTTATCCTCACTCCCCAGTTAACAGTAAGCGTTTTAGGCTGATTAACTTGATCAGTTTAATGATGTAGCTCACACTGGGGAGAGAGGACAGAGCCGAGGCCTGACGGACAGGGTCTTTTAATCCTAAAGATTATTGTATCCATTGATTCTAATATATATATATATATATCTTCTGTATTTTCCATAAGAGTGAAATCAAATTACCACCACAAACAGCACATTCCTGCAGCACGGGAATTGTCATTCAGTGTTTTCATCCCGTCGTGATCTGTGTGAAAAGATTCTTACAAATTAACTCACTGACAATCAGCAAACTGTTACGTACGACAGAACGCACACTGACATTTCGCAGTTGTTCAGAATCAGAATGTTCTCAATTTGATAGAGCACCACCGAGCAGGCTGACAACCTGAACACTTAGTGGAATATTGAAAAACCTCAGGGATCAGGGAGCCAGCCTGAGGATAACACATGAACGTGGCAGCTAGCCGCTCAGTCTCAACCCCACTGAGCCGTTTTGGCCGCCGCTGGTTGGACTCATCCAACAATAATAACCTTTTTTCTCAGGAAGTCATTCCGATTATGAGCTGTGGTCTACTTCAGCCTGTAGGATAATCGAACGCCATCCCTTCTTGTTGTAATAGTGTGTGAGGTGACAACTCATCAAACTACTGGCGATGGGAAACGAGTCGAACCGTCAGGATATATTGATTAACATATAAAAATGGTATTCGTTTTTAATGTTACTGCCCAACTTTGGGCCCTCTCATGGGAACACAGAACTCTGGTGAAGAAAGGATTGTAAAGAACAGAGACGAATGTTAGTGTCTTTGGCTAATGCTCAGATTAGGGAGCATTAATCTGAGCTGTTCAATAATCGGTTTAGAGAGAACACTGAACCGAGTTTGAAAGAAAAGGACTCATTTGTGCTAATGAGGAAATGCAGTGTAATTTTGGCCGAGGCTGCCGGACAGGGAAGTGTGACAGACATACGCAGGCCGCCGTGGGTGACTGCGTGCCTCCTACCCACTTAACAGGACTTATCACAAACAACACTTACTCACAGAAACATGTATACACACACCAATTCATAAACCGCAACACACACACTCTGTGTCTCCTCTGCTAAAGACATAAACACTTGAATTTCAAAACCCAACAGACGCTGTTTAACTGTTTGTTTATTTAGTCTGACAGTTACTGCCCCATGTGACAATACACACACTGTGCAGATACGAGCAGGAAAACAACTTGAATTAGTACTGTTTGTCTGTAATCACTGTATTTGGATGCTGATGACACATCTTTGCACTTAGTGCGATAGCATGCAGGAAACGTTGTTAGTTGTCAGTCACTTAGCTAGTAGTTTCTAGGTGTAATTGCCATTTTTAGCGTAAAGCCCGGTCTGAGCTCAAGTCAACTAAGGTCTTGGCTACATGACTGAATTGTGAATTTGTGTTTTTTTTATTTTTATTAGGTTTTCTGAGTTACCCTTATGGGCCTCTGGGTGTGTGTCTGTGAGACAGCCCGAGACAGAGCAAGGGTTAGCGCTAACGTAGCTAAATAAAACAACCTGCAGGTTTGAAGAAAGTGCGTGAGATTTAAACTGAGTGGGTCAGGGATGTCAGCTGAGTTGCTGAGACAGAAAGAAGTCAGGAATGATTGAATGAATGAATATATATAGTTTAATTAAATATCTCAGTGCCATTTTCTATGTTCGTTTGTACAGTTTAAAGGTTTCTGGAAGGAAGACAATCACCTTAGTTAATCAGATGTCCAATCGCAGAGTCAGATGTTAATGGCTGTGATGTTTTCACCTCCAAGCTCTGTTTCACATTATATAATTTAAAGAGAGCCAATTTAAAGGTCTAAAGTTTTAAAGTTTTTTGACAGCTTGGTTGACAGGAAGTCAGAAACCAAGGTCAGGAACCAATGCACAGGAAATGCAGATTTCAGCAGCGTATTTATTGGACTGGCTGAAAAACAAATCTCAAATATATATGCAGATCAGGCCGTGCGAGGACCAGTCTCTCAGAGTTCGACACTTCACACCCACTTCACTCTGAATTTGAATGCTGCCTTGAGGCAGGTGCCGCAGACGCTCAGACCCACCAAGACCTGGTTGAGAAGGTGTTTATTATATTTTGTGTTGAACACAGACTCTTGACTTGCGTCTTTCTACGTCAACAAATTTCTCTCTTATCCCCTAACTACTAAGCTGTCTATTTCCGGCTGTTATTCTAAAAGTGAAGAATGAATGAATTAAGCACGTGGCTTCAGGTCTTGTGTTGTTGAGAAATAGCTGAAAATAAATGTACCAGTCTTTTATATGCATGTAGAAATGTAGTGTCCGTGTCATGTTGCAGCCTCTTATTTTCTTTCCAGACAAAACCCTTCAGTCGATCCAGAGTTCAGCTGCAACATTGCTCAACCTAATCGTGAATGACGTCCCCCTGTTTTAGCTCCCCTGCTCTGGATTCTCTTTAAATGCAGGATACATTTTAAGACTCCTTTAATCACCCACAAACTCTTAATTCGCCACGGCACATTCCGTCTGACGCCTTACACCATGACTGTGCAGCTCAGATCTCCCCGCCGTCCATAATTTCAAACAAGAATCTCCCGTGAAGTTGAGCTCAGCCCAAACTGCCGCCTTATAAATGGGTCTGAAAACATCTCCGTCTTCTCCACGTTAAATGGAAATGTTATTTCTATGATTCAAACAGTGTGGGTACCTCGCGTTTCTTTAACGGTTATTTAAGATGTGGTGCTTTCATTGTTTTACGGATGTATCTGTGGAAGTGTTTGACATCTTTTTTTTGAATTATTTGCTTTCTGACTCTCACAGAAACCCCATCAGCCCCGTGGGAATGGTGTCAGGAATAAGACGACCAAAGCCGTTGAGATTCAGCATCTTAAATCCTCCACTATTCCCCACTCAGGTTCATGTTGAAAACACACACAACCTCAGTCATCAACAAAACAATTGGAGCTGATCCTACGATGGATATTTCAATTCTCGTTACCTTAGCATTAATTGTCGACAACATAAAAGTAATCTGTTAAGAGTAATTTAGACACACCGCGACGATTCGCACACCTCGAGATGCTGTGAACGAGTCAAACGGGATCGAACGGACCAAGAGTTCCACTCACTGCTCCGTGCTCAAGAAGAAGAAGAGAAAACTCCTAATTAGTGTCCCATTATCATAGAGCAGAATGCCGTCTGCCTGCCTCACACACACACAAACACATCGACCCGTCTGCTGTAGTCGGACTGGGCAGCACCAGAGAAATCCTGCTACTCTTGCAGCCTGGTCAACCATTAAAACACAAATACATCATCAAACCATTTTAACCGACAGGCAGAAATACACACTTGCACTCTCTTGTTGCCCCAGTGTGCATGAGCCCGATCACAGTGATCGATATGACCATGTCTCCACACTATAGGGTTAATGTTGTGCGTGTGTGCTTGACAAAAGCGTTACAAAAGATGTCCCAGGAATGCAGAGACATCCCAGACGGTCCGTCCTCGGTGTGAGACGGTGTGTGACTCGCCCAATGGTGCACTGACCGTGCAGCAAACTTCCCCGTACATCAAGTCATGCATCGAGCTTCATGATTCATTCCTTCGTGTCTTTAGTCAGAAATGGATACTTTGAAAAGTACAAAATCACACTGTCCTTGTTGTCTCCCAGGTATTTATTGCTCATCTCTTTTCTTCTCATCCCTCAATCTCTTTACTTAATCTGGCGAACGCTCCGTGATTATTTGTCCGAACGAGCAAACTGACCAATTAATCTGTATTTTCTTAGAATTGGGGCTCTCCAGCTTCATTACAGCAGCCTCCAGAGAGGAGCACAGAGACCTCGCAGAAATACAATAATGGCTGAAGATAATGAGAGCGGGAGGACTCTGAGAGAGACATTCTGTTTGTCCCGCTGTTATTAGCTCTCAAAAGAAAGTGATGGTGTATTTTTTTTTCATGTTCTAGCAGAGAAGAGGGTGAATATGATGGCACGGGGGGGGCGCTGGCTCAGTGAGCAACTGATGAAGAGAAATTTGTTAAATATTTGTCCTGCCGCTCACAAGTCACGTAGCGTGTGTGTGTGTGTGTGTGTACCTCCTCCCCCCCCCCCCGCAGCAGGAAGGGCGAGGCTCCCCCCCCCCTCTCTATAAACCATAATAAATGTAGCTGGGAGTTGAACTCACCTGTACTGAAAGGTAATGGTATAATAAGGCCGGGAAGAATGAGGCTTGAACCAGTCAAAATGTCGCTGCTATAACAGAAGCCCCTCTGATGCAAAATAAAAGTCCCACAGATACACAGCGTATGACAGGAAACACATATTTAGTCAGCAACCTTTCACAAATCTATTTTTTCTTCTATAGCATGATACTCATGCAAAACCGTGAAGCCGTGATGGTTCCTCAGACAATAGTGACACCAACATTTCTCCAGTTGCGCCTCCTTCCTCCTCCAGTGTCAATAATAGATCGTGGAATATCTGACAATCTTTGTGGAGCCAAAACTTCACGTTGTGACATCCCTCCTGCCAACATGTGCTCAGTGCTAACTTTTTAAAAATTAATTTTCCACTGAAACCAACACAACATAGTTACCTTAACAACGCACACGGGAGAACTCTGGGAAGGCCGAGGGCTATGTTGTTATTACTGCCAAGAAAATAACTCTCTTTCTCTTTTTTATATGTTTTACTTTTCCTCCTCTCCATCTTCATCAGGAGTTATCATTTTTTTCCCCACGCGTTCCATTTCCTCTCCATCGTCAATCTACCCTGGTCCTGTGCTATTCCCTCACCTTATTACTTCCTCCATCACAGTTCTTCATCCTGCCCTTCCCCATCATCACCTTCACTCCTGCCATCACAGAAATCACTTTTCGTCTCCCCTCTACGCCACTCATTTCTATTCCTCTTAAATTTTCTCTTTGTCCTCCCCGTCTCTTCATCTCCCTTCACCGGCGTCCACCCCTGGCTGCGTTCCTCATCATCGCCACCCTCATCATCTCTCAAAGTCCCCGCGGTGCACTATTTGTATGTGTTGGATGTACTGTACCCTATAAAAGCAGTATGCTAATGCAGCAGAGGACTGAGCCGAGCATTATGGCAGTTGGACCAATTTCAGGAGTGCTTGGCCACGTTTTATTACAGCTCATAAGCCCAAGGTCAGCGACGTAAGATGAAGAGGCAAGAGCGTCCCGTGCAGCACTTGAATCATTTATCACGCCACTCTGGTCGACTCTGCCTCTTTTTCCCCGCTCCCTCGCTCCCATTCCTCAGCACCTTCTCCCCCTATACTGTAATTTATGTCTCCCCCTTTTTATCCTGTCACATTTTTCGCCCACAGCTTGTCTCCACATTTCTCTTTATCTTTGTATATCTTTCTCCCGTGTTTTTGGTTTCAGTTATCATTTTCAGCCTGTTACTCACCACCTCGCCTTTCCCTCTCATTCCATCCTTCTTTCTCACTCTGCTGGAAAACACATTCAGTGCAGTTTCCCCACAGTAACTTTTTCATTACTTCTTGACTTTATTGGCATCTATTTTATTTATTTATATAATTTAATCGGAATATGGGCAGCACAGTGGTGCGGTGGTTAGCACTGCTGCCTCACAGCAGTTCAAGGCCTTGCATGTTCTACTACTGGGAGGCACTATGGGTTAACTGGTCAGTCTTAATTGATAGTTGACCAGGATGTACCTCCCGGCCAATGACAGCTGGGATTCTCAGAGGTCAACAGGTGTTATGACATGTTACGTTAATCTGAAGAACACAGCTTGGACAGGTCACCAGCAAATTACCGTACTGACGATCAGTGTCCTCTGACTAGTCTCACTAACATTCTGAACTTTTGAACTATATCCTTGTTGCTTTCAGCGATAGTGTCTGAGACTTGACTTAAGTCAAATAAAAGTCATTTAGTTGAGATAAATAAATCAATGCAAACATAAATGCTTGTTTCCAGCCTTAAATTAACAGTTCTTTTCTGAGACTTGGCTGCTACAGGAACATAATTCGTTTTGCCTCTGCCACATTAAACCAAGCTTTACCATTTCAAAAGGAAGATGCATTAATCCTACAGACACTTGAATAATTCTCTGGTTAAAGTTTGCGGCATCTTTTCCTCCTTCTTCTCCCATTAGACTCCTCTGCTCTCACTTTGACACCAGCTCCACCCCCCTCCTGCCCCTGTTTCTCTCTGTCATAAATCTATGTAGGGCACACAAACATTTTTCATCTTTTTTTTCAGCCAATTTGTTTGTCTCCTCTTCCTAATTTAGGCCCATTCTTCTTCTCTCCTTCTCTTCCCCTCTCTATCGCCTGCTCTCTGCAGGGGGTAGTTAGTGTGATGCAGCGCCTCTGCAGCCGCATCACAAGACGGAGCAACACACAGCCCGGGCGCCATGTGGGTGTGTTTAATGCGTGTGAGCGGGAGTGTGAGACTTTTTTCTGTCCTGCTCTTTTCTTGGTAGAATCAGAGGCTCTGTGTGTCCTCAGAAGTGAGAATGGACATGTGCATACAGGACACACACTGTGTGAGGACAGAGTGTGTGTGCAGGCTGGACATCCTTTCCAGTGACTATAAGCATTATGTACTGTACGTGTGTGAGCTTCATGCATGATATTTCTTTGGTCTACCACCTTTCAAGAAGTGACGCTGAGAAATCTCGACACCGAACGTTCGACATCCGGGGTGAGAGAAACAAAGAACGACATGAGGCAGAGGGGGGGCGGGGGGGTAGGTGGCAGGGGGGACGGAGAGTGCTGACACGTTCGTTGGCCAGGTGCCATTCCGTCTTTTCAGGAGGTCGTTTGGAAGCTCATCTGCTAAATGGCCGCCTTGATTCTCCAGCGCCAGCCGTCTCATAATTATTATTATTGTCACGGCTAAAGCTCAAGCATAATAGCTTGTAGCCTCGGCAGCTAAATGACTTAACACCGGCGAGAACATTTCCTGGTTCAGCCCGTCACTCTCACCTACATCTCTGCTGGTCCACTTCCGCTGCTCTTATCTGAAATGACCTGCAGCTACAACAACGACGTGCAACTTCGTATTATGACACTTCTTCTATGACACTTGTTTCCCACATGCGGGAGGAATAAAAACGTTCTGTTCTATTCTATTCATCCATTTAGTCGGTAAATATCAGCAATGCAAATGTAGAGGCCTCTGTAGTGTGCAGTGGGGGCGGGGCATTCACCCATTAATTAGAGCGTGGTTGGCACCTGGGCCAAAGCACAGGTCAACATCACGGCCATCATTTTGATCATCATGGAAGTCGGTCGTGGCAAAACATGGATAGAAAGCCTCACTCTAACAACCGGTCTTCAATGTTTGTTTTCAACTGCAACGCTCGAGAGTGCTTTTATATTGTTTTGTTCATGGGCCTGAAGATTCTGTTGATGTGAAACAGGCAAATTATTTATAAAGGAATAACAGCAATGAAATAAATCAGTCAGACGTATACACAAACCAAACACACCAACAGTAACAGCCCAAATTCACTTTCATTACATGGACACAATTGACAAAATCCTCTGAGGAGGTGGGATGAATAATAAGAGTTCTAATTACAGCCTGCACTGCATCTACAGCCCTGCACATAATGTGCATCACACAACAGTATGCTGCAGAAACGTTAGAGGAGCACTCACTAATGAGGGGGAAGTATTCTGAAGTAGCTCTGGAGCACTGATACAGGGAAAGAGAACAGAGCATTCCCAGCGGACGGGCTCTGCAACTTCTCCTCCTCAAAGGAGAAGGATTTAACTACCCCTGATTACTTCAGTAACTCATAACGCCATCAGTTTAGACAGTCATAGACAATTCCTCCAAAAATAAATAGGAAATAGGAATGAAATAGAAATCCAAGCTCAGGTAAAGTAATACTGTTGATCCTCAGAGGGGCATTCACAATTGAAGCAGAACACTGCTAATATTCTTTTTATTATGCAAATACTTTACCTGCATGATACAAGTATTTTTAAGGAGCTCTGGGAGAACAGTGGTTTCATTTCAAGCTGGGATTCAGTGGTTTGTTATTTTGGCCTGAGCTCAGAAATATCCAGACCAACCAACTCGTCATATTTGTCATTGATTTCTTTGCCAACGCAGCACTTTGTTAAATGGCATTTTCTGTGAGTGGGCATTTTACAATGACAGGTAGGAATGCAGCCCCGCAGAGCACAGAGAGCCCAAATGGAGAGGACAGATGCATGGTCACACATAACGGCCTTAGTGAGGATTCGGTCATTCGGGACAATCAGAGGAGACGTGGCCACACAAGCCAAGAGCCGCCGAGGTTTCCGTGGAGAGTCCACTCCTCACTATCTGCTCCTCTGCACACACTTGTCCTACCTCACACAGTTCACTGCATAGCTGTACACGCTTTTTTTCCACACACCCACCCACTTCAAACACATGCAGCCTTACTAATGTACCTCTCAGATCTAGACTCCCCCTCCCCCTCCCCCCGTGTCACCACCCCTGGCGATGCCCGGTCTTGTTATCTCTCCACGTACCCCACTCCGTCTTCTCCCGCCACGGCCCCCCTCCCGTTTTTTCCAGCTCCCCTCAGAGACTGGAGCTCTCGTTTGATGGCACAGCTGGGGACGAGCCACACCGGAGCACCGGGGCTCATACCGATGAAGCCGGCCTATCTAGGCCACAAGAAGCACACACTCTAATCAAGTGCTCTCTAATTAGGATTCACTGATAGTCTTGGTTTCCAGGCGAGGCGGGGGCAGAGGAGTTCGAAGAAAAGCTTTCTATACATAGAATGAGAAGAATATATCATTAAGGTCTCATTCTTCCCGGAGTCTGATTGCATTACATCCTCCTCTCCCCCCTCATTCGCTCCAATTATGAAACACGCGCTGGCCCGTCCTTGGTCCTCGTGAGCTGTGGGTCTTATCTCGGCAGCATTGGGGTGTGAGGAGACTGACAACAGCACTGGTGGAAGATTCACGTCCAAACAATGCATGTGTGTGTGTGTGTGTGTGTCGGTATGAGAGAATCAGTAATAAAGAAAGAAATAAATAAAGGTGATTGTCCTTTAAGAATATTTGAGGACGTGTTGAACTGAGTTTATAGAAGCAGAAAGGTCTGTATCTGCAACTATGACAACAAGATAATACATTGAAAAAAGAATTAGTCTGAGGGTCTGGAAACACACACACACACATGCAGACATGAGGTGGAACCTTCTGGACAAAGTTCAACAATCAACTTCACCACCAGGACTCCTGCCCACAGTGAAGCATGGCGATGGCAGCACCGTGCTTTGGGCTGTTATTTTGTAATGTTGTGCATGAGTGCGCTGCTCTCTGAACCCTGACCCGGTGCTGTAAACATTTTGTCGCCTGCTTGTAAAGCACTTTGAACTACCATTGTGTTAAAGGCACGACATTCATAAAGTTTTGATTGAGTTCATTTCACAAGCGTGAGGAGATTTCAGTCATCCACTTGACTATGAGGAGACATAACTTTTACCACAGTGGCATAAACAAACAATCAGCAGATGAGCAGATAAAAGCCAGAGGACTTGTGGTTGTGCCATCCATTTTCAGTCAATAAATTAAAGTTATTGTTTTTAATTATTGAACTCATTACTGAGAAGTTGGTTCGAGGAGAGCTGACATTTAGTTCCTTCTTAGGGGAGTTGGGTTGAGCATTGCAGCTTTGTCTTTGTGTTATTTTTCCAAAGTTCAGTGGTTTCATTTCAAGCTGGGACTCATTGGTTTGTTGCTTTGGCCTGATCTCTCCCTGAGGTTCAAATTAAGTTTCCGCATTTGCCAATAAAAGAGTCAGAAACCGTATAAAGTGACTCTTCATATTCCTCATTTCATTTTTATGATGTTGCGGTTGAAAGGCTGTCGCAGCCCCCTTCCAATTACGCTACGCCGCGATATCGTTGTGTGATTGGCTCTAAGTCCCCAAAGTCTTGAGCGTCTGACATTAAGAAGGAGGAAAGACTTTGACCCCAAGCCCCAGAGCCTGAACATCAACACACTTAACTCGTTTCAAATCAGGTAACACACAAACCATTCCAAGTCTTTGATAAGAAAGAGCCTGAGATCTAAAGACACCTGATGCTTTTAACCTTAATGCGATTTTAAATACCATTATCAACGATCTCTCCATCATCAAACAGTTGGCCGAGCTTCCTCAATCCTCGCACACACACTCGATCACCCAGTGTTTTAATGACGAGTGTTAAAGCCCAACAGGCTGGAAAAAGAAGTGAAGTGAAGAGTGTGACTTTCATGATTGGAACTTGAAATGACAACTCTCCTCTGGTTCACTGTGTCCAGTCAAGTGGGCCTTAAAAAATGTTTCCTGCTGCTCCTCATCCAGCCACTGCCAGCCTTCACACGCCGCGCAGCATTAATATATATTATTGTAATGTTAATCCCATAAATGAAGATTAGCTAAATGAAACGTAGCTTAATACTACAAGGAATTCAAAGCACTGTATTGTGGCTGGGCGGAGGCCCTCTTCCTTTGAGATTGGAGCAGAAACCAGTGATCCAGCAGCTTAATTCATTCAGTCATTCTCCACACTTACTTATTTCGACTTAATGTGATGCTCGAGCTTTGCATTTTGTCAGAAACAGGTAAGGACACAGTGCATTAGATTTAAAATAGGGTACAATCAATACAATACAAGCATGGAGCAGAGAGGCTGAGGTCTCACTCACAGGAGGAAATGGAGGAGGGGGAGGGGGAGGGGGCTGAGAAGCTATCAAGCCAAAGAGGTCCACCATGTCACAGGAACGCCTCAGTGGTCTTACTGGGATTAGTCCTGAGTGCAGTGATCGATGACTTATTATCATGGAAGAGAAGGAAGGTCAGGATTCAGCACTAATGCAGTTTAGTAGCATATACACTACTGTGAGTCTTATATTACAATATTCCCACATGTGCTTCCAGCATAAGCTTTACAAGGCTACACTTTTCATTTCATTACCTTTGCTTTGTATTGCTACTCTTTTCAGTACTCTCCTTCTCTCCTCTCTTCATTATGGTCTGCTCTCTTTACGCCTTGCTCGTTGTTTAAATATTTCAAAGCCCTTTCACCTGAAAGTTGTTTAAACTGGCAGCACATAAGAAGTACTTAAACTTTAACAGACTGATAATGCGTGACATTGAAAACTATTTATTGCAGACACAAAACCTGGAGCAGCTTTTGGGTGAACAGCTTGGTTCCGTGGAAACCAAGATAAAACATCTACAGACAATACAAGTTCAAGGTCTGAGCAAGGACTGACATTCAGCATTGAAGCCCACGACCCTCATTCTACAAAACAAAGACTAATGCTGGGGGGGAGACATAAAAACACCAATTTGATGTAGAAATTTTAACCATTCAATCTAGTCTAACTGTACTGTAATGGTTGAAGGGTTTGTGCCTTTTCTTCTAATGCAAAAAAGTAAACTTCCGAAAATGTATGACCAAACAGTTGCTAAACGTACTTTCCAAAATCTTTGCTGCCCTTTGAGAAATGCTTTGCATCACTGAATCAACTATTAAAAGCAAATAGTCACAATACTGAACTAAAATAAGAGCAGATACATCCACTGCAGTAAGCGTATTACAAAAGCAAATCGATAAAGTAATAATGCTTCATGGTAAAGATCAACCTTCTTCACAGATATTCATCAGAGCTTCATCCACGCTTTAGAACTTGCTGATGGTTATTTCAAAGACACTGACTTCATTGCTTAAGTTCAGTAATGTGGATTTGGAACAAAGAGGGTGAACAGTTAAATTATCCTGTGTGGCAGCATGCAGCACAGGAAGCCTCACACAGAGTGGATTTAACTAAGTATTAGCAAAGCCTGAATGCTGATGCGCTGCACTTAGAGAGGAAACTGTGTGAGTCTGACAACACAACAACACAACAATGATCCAAACCCCAGACCCCAACATACAAGAAAATTCAGGAAACACAAGCTGGAATGACCTGTAGAGTCGCAGAGTTCCCCTGACGCAATGCAGGGACGCCATGGAGTGGAAATGTTCGCAGTCGTCACAAAAAGCGTTTACAAGTCCTAATAACTACCGAAGGGCGGGGGGTAGTAAATAGTTACTCACATTAATCTTCACTTGAATAAGGAATTGCACCCTGCCCACACGTTCACTTTCAGTAGTACACTCTCTGCTCTTTCAGGGAGCTCTCAAAGAATCTAAGCAGCAACAAGGATTATGCTGAGACAGCTAATACCCCCAAAATAATACCAAACCATAACTTCGGTAAACAAAGAACAGACACTGCAGTGCAGCAGCAAGTGGTGCTGGCATGAGCTTTATCAACAGAGCAACAGAGTTGTGTGCCAGGGTTATAACAACCAAGCCGAAAGAGCCAATGAATGCATAAACAGTGATCAGCCAAGCAAACACAAGTACAACCCCTGCACTGTGCGTGAGCATGCTAACACTTTAAACCACAGACGTGGTGCAAAGATGGACCACACGACAGCTCCCCCAAAGCCAAGCCAAACATTTTAATCAGCCCTGATAGCTGGCTGCAGTCTGGGTAGTTAACCTCGCCGCCTCAGTGTTAGTGGAGGAGACATGGGCCAAACCCAAGAGTCGAAATACACGTCAAATACATTTTTCTCAAAGAGGGTTTCTGTCAATACAGGTACATGTTACTACAGGGATGACTTATTTCTAAATAGGTTTTTATTAAGGCTGCACGATATTTCTGAAAATCTATCATCGCCGTAATATCAACATGTGATTTGATGCAAAAGACGCCTTGGACGAGGATAAATGGTTTTCATTCACGTTTTGCATATGTTTTGTTATGACTGACAGCTGCGACCATCTCACAACTGATTGATTGCACGTTGCACACGGCAGCGCCAGCCGAGCCATCGCTAATGCTCAGACAGCGACGTCGCTTGAACGAGGTGGCAGTGATCGGACAGCGGCTATCGTTATCACGCTGTCAGGGTTCTTTGTGGATGAACATGTTGTAAATGAGGCTTTAGGATCAAAAGGCAAAACCTGTAATCTGCACTGAATCCAAATCCACATTTGTGGATTAGTAATCCATTCGCTCAACATTCAATTAGGCTTTATGACACAGTGATGGTGAACGCTGTGATGATCAAGATATCCTGTCTGACTGTGAACCAACTCCTTCTGTGCTTTTGGAAAGACATGCACATGTTCACAGATTTGGAGCTGAGCCAAGATCATAGGAATGACATTTATAGAAATTATTTTCAAGGGTGGTTTTGTGCAATACATTCAGTGGCTCTTATCTGAATAAGAAGCTTTATTTCTTTAGTAATCATTCTATTAATTCGTGATTACACTGTATCCCCTGGAGTTTTCATTGTAAAAAGGCTGATAGTCTTTTAATTAGACCTAAAGGGGATTGGAGCTGTGCTTTTACATATTCCACTAGCGCAATGAATTATACAACACTGCCGTATGGACTCATGCGGCTCACGTTACGTAACCACGCGCCAATTATTCAGGTCTTTATCTGAGCTGTGAACTCACAGCCTTGGCTTTCTCACATAAAATCAGGGACAAAAAGCACAAGAGTGTAAATCAGGCCACAGTAGAAAGCAGGAGTGCTCTTCACTGGCAGGCTCATCACACTCCACCATAGTAAGACTGGGCCTGGGTCCCTGCAAACCAGCTGGCCGTCTGCAGGAGAAGGCTTTCTGACATGAATCCCTGGTCCATATTTATTTTATCTTCATCTATATGTATACACACTCTGTTGCTTACACTGCTGCTGACAGCCTTTGGCTCAGATGATGCTGGAGCGATGCTGTTGTCCTGGTAACAAAGCCTAATGACAAGATTCGATAAGAATCTCTGATTTAGAGAAAAAGCTGCAGTGTGTTGCTTGGCACAGCAGAGCTCTCGGCTGAGGTCCGTGCGTGTCAGTGACAGTGGGTGTGAGTGTGCTTTCATTGCTGTATATCAAATTCACTCAAGACACTAATACAATAATAAAAAACACATCCAGCATAGGGCAGTGGTTAGCGAGACTCGGTCAGGGCCTTTCTGTGTGCACGTTCTCCCCTCTTATGTGACAGCACCAGTGCAGCGATGAGAGGAAATTGTAGGAGAGGATGACAATGATCCCTAGTCAAACTTCAACTGTGGAGGTTGTGGTTCAAGGTTGCTGATGTAACCTCTAAGCCTTAAGGGAGCCACACATTCAGACAACTTACACACCCAGCGTAAGAGTGTGTTATCCAGCCAGGAAACCCCCCCCCCCCCTTGTACAACAACTCATAGGGTCAGGACCGAATCTATGTCAGCAGAGTCTCCCATCAACTTGTTGCATCACTTCTGGGGTCAGTAGAGTCATCGTCATGTGACGGGAAGCCGCGGTGAAGTCATTACCGGCAGCAATAGAACAATGAAGGCACAGTTGTCCTGAAAGCACTGCATCTGAAATAGCACACATCCTGTCAGACCACCCTTTTGTCCCCCACCAAACATTTTCCCAAACTCCCCACCTCTTCGCTCAGCCAGTCCTTTGTACCACAATCAGGACCACAACCGCAGTTTTCTTTCTTTAAATCTGCTCCTCCGGGGTATCTATACTAGTTGCTGTAGAAAATAACAGGTTGCATGGAAGCAAGCAAATGGAGACAATCTCAGAAAAGCAGCAGGATGAGTGGAGAGGTGAAAGAGAGTCAGTGCTGCAATCACCGAGGCTGCCTTTAGCACGGGGGGGCATCCAAACAGCACACGTCCCTCTTCCCTTTACCCAACCTTTGCCTCCTTCACTCAGTCCGGAACAAAATATACCGAAGCACAAAGAACACAACACAAATGGAAATGCAGACAGGAAAAACAATGGCTCCCTGCAGACACACGATGTAAACAAAGTCTTGAAGAACTGCTGGGAGTAGAGACATCCAGTGGACCTTGGTGAAGACCCACAGAGTGGACGGTTTGGCCCTTGACGGGGGGTTCTTCGCTGCCAATGTGGCACCGGGAGAGAACACGATCTGGGGAGGCATATGGCGCTCGTTCCTGCTTCCTCTCTCCCTACAGCAACTTTATTTATGCAGCATCTTGCAGTGCCACTGAACTTGAATAGCAGCCGCGACGGTGAGAATTTGATTTTTTTCTAGATGGGAGAGCGCGCAGGGCTTCACGCGTGAGCCAAAAGCTCTGCTCCAGCAAATATAGACTGAGAACTTCAATTTGCAGCACCGTGACATGTGTCTATTCCCTGATCTTCCCACTGAGAGGGGTCTTAAATTCTGCTGGCACTGGGGGGGGCGATGCCGACATCTCTCACTTCAGCTCTCAGAGGCATTAACCGACACCCCAGAGAAATAAGGACAACTTTCTACATTTCAAGTTCTACTCTCTATTCACTCCTTTCCATCTTTAGGACAGAAGTACTCACTATGGCCCAATTTCGTCGTCCTCCTCCTCCTCTTTCTGCCTTCTTATCTTATTTCTCCCTCTCTTCTCAGGAAGCAATTTGGAGCAAAAGATGCTTGGTTAAGGGCTACGATGGTGCACTCCGCTTTGATATGTTGCTTTGCCTTATGAGCTGTCAAGATATATGGACAGCAATGGGACAGGACAAGAGGAGGAGACACGAAGCGGCGAAGCAAAGGGGGGGAAAGGAGCTCAGCCGTGATTTGGGGAGAGGAAAAGCTGAGCTAAGTGGCATCCTTCCAAGCGAGTCGGTGTTGAGATACACTAATTAAGAAGGCCGTAATTAGATTTAGGCCTGACACACAGAAAAAAAACTCCCCATCCTCCTTTCCCTGCCCCCCCCCAACATCCAATTTGGGTGAACTGGTGCTCATGCATATCTACCCAACATGCACAGTCATGGTCTTTTCATATTTTCAGCCGAAATCGCTGCACTAGTTTTATTTGACTTGAGGTACCAAGTAATGAAAAGAAGAAGAAGAGAAAAACCCTCACACCTCAGGCCAGAGAACATTCTGCCCTTCCCCAGTTTCCCATTACTCATCTCCATTCTCCAGATTGAGATTGTTTTCATGTAAAGAATCGCCACAATTTCATACCTGACTAATGACAGCGAAGATAACTCTACTAGCTGCGGCGCCTGAAGAGGACGAAGCTAAGGTGAATAATGTTATTCCACTGTCACTTCTGCTCGGGTACGATCATCAATCACAACGCCTCATAAACACTGTGTGTTCACACAAAAGATGTGATGCATTTGTTCCAAATTAGATTGTGCCTCCGTGTCATTCATCAAGTCTTTCTCATATATTTAAAGGCCACTGTACATCGTGACACCATTAGGAGGGTCTCGAAGCCTGGAGCCGTCAAAATGTCCTGCAGCCATGTACTTTCTTCAATTATATTCTGGAGGTGGCGGCGGGTGGAACGTGGCATCAAGTTTCATAGGAGCAGCATTTGGTTAAATGATTTTACAGCTCCTGTCACGTTGAGAGGTGGGTGAGCTGTAAACTGGCGGTGGGATCATGTTGTGGGCATTTCTACAGATCAGCGTGTTTGCATCAATCACTGTGCGTTACGGCATTCATGCATGCTTCCAGGCAGCTGCTGGATGGCAGACCTCAGCTGAAAATGCTTGATAGGAGAAAAGGCGGTGCCGGAGGGGTGGCCAGCGGTGTTTGGGAGTCTAGTTTGTTATGATCATGGGCAGATCACTGGATGGTTTTCTATGGCACAGATCCAAGGGCCCATGTTCCAGAACCTCTGTTTTGAAGAGTCAAACATTCTGAGTGTATTTTATCTTTGCAGTAATTTCTCTGTGGTTGAGCAATGTCTCTTTGTATAATTGTACCTGTGGTTGTACTGCATGTATTTGTGGCTGAGTTGTGTCTCTGTGAAGGAGGGTTTACGGGCCTGTCTCCAGGGCCCCGTTGTCTCATAATTTGTGCGGATTTTAATATATACTAAAATATCAATGTTTATGTGGCATTTATCTTCTACACTGATTGAATAATGTACTGATTAATCACATCCCGTGTATTGCTGCCAGAAACCAGGGCTGGAACTGAGTCTTTTCATGGCCCCCTTCCTCAAGATTGTGCATCATTCTGCTCCCCCACCCCTGGAAACGAGAGAAGCAGCCGCTCTAGCAGCCCAGGAAATTGATCAAATGAAAAGAGGCCAGGTTTATATTTCACGTTACAAATACACCAACGTACTATGCATAAAGATGCATAATCTGGGGTGTAATTTAAATGCGAAGTACAAACATCCATCCCCTCCCTCTCTCAGTCTCTCTCGCTCTCCCGCTTGTATACAACAAACAGAGCACCATGGATAACAGGAATCATTGGTGTGCATGTGCTGCAGCAATAAGACAGAGGGTTACTTTGTTGTGGGCCAGCCCAGTAGCTCCACCTCCTCCTTGTATCAGTACGTCTTTCTCTCTGACTGCTTGGGGCATGAGGCATGGGGAAAAGAAAGAGATGAGTGTGTGTCACCGCGTTTCTTTGTGCACCATAGCCCAGACCTTTTGTGCCTCAGGAGTGTGTGCTCATGCATTCGGAGACGTGAAAGGCTACACGTGCGCGTACGTCCTAGTCCTGGACACTTTGAGCCTAAAAGCTCCAGCACATGGAGAGAGAGAGGGGGGGAAAAAAACAACACAGCTGCTGCTGAACTAGGTTAAACCAGAGAAGAAGGAGAGCTGGCTCAGACAGAGCAGATTGTTAATGTGAACGTACATAACGTGTGTGTGTGTGTGTGTGTGTGTGGAGGGGAGGGGCCTGGACTGGAGCGAGAGATGACTATCAGCCACCCAGTTTAGGTAGCTGCTTCCTGAGTGCTGATGCGCCCCCGCCCCCCCCGCCGATTCAGCTGGGAGGGCGGCTGAGTGGCTGGAGGGCTGCCGGCTCACTGGCTGTTTTGTCGGGCTCTGCTGCAGCACGGCAACGCCATCCTGTGGAGAGCAAGGCCAACGCAGCATAAAGACAAAGGACGCCCTGCAGCAGGTCCAGACGCAGCCAGTGGGGCCAAACAAAGACTGGTTCATGTAACAAGGGACAAACTGCTGGTTTTATACAATCTATTGTAAAAACCACACTGCTGCATGTTCACTCACAAAAGTTGGGCCAAGGGAGATTTCTAGTCTTGTAATGTAGCCTTCCACTTCACCTAGTGCGAGAACGTAGAGCAGCTCAGTGTCTCAGGGAAAAGTCAATTCTTATCTTCATAATATACATCAGCAACCAGTTGGTTGGCAACACTGTTCTGCACAGAGCAACCTCCAGCTGTCTTGACCATGCTTGAAGTAAGGCGCCTGGATCCAGTTCACCCTTGCTGCGATGAGTTCAGCGTGTGCTCCCTCACCACTGCTCATGACATTAGTATTCTCAGAGGGGAGCGCTTACCAAAAACCAATTCCCAAAGCTCACAGCCCCCCGCTGAGACGCTCTTACCAGCACTTACTGTAGATGGCGACAGACGGTGAGCCAGGGGCGATAAGAGCCTCTCAGCAGGGTGGGCTCGTCGGGAAATGCAGTCAGAACCTGTCATGCCTTCTACTTTCTGAGAGGGAAAGGAGGTCGTCTTTTGATCCCACACTCCCAGCTCTAAAATATTTCCACTGAATCTTTCTGAAAGCGTGATACTCAACGTTTTCTATTTGTGACACAGCAGGTCATTTCTCCAAGATGGATAACGGTAATATAGTTGTTACATTCCAGACACTTCACGCTGTCCACAGTGATTCAAGAATTAGCTGAGTGTTAAACTGTTTTCTTGGTATTAATATTACTGCGCAGGACATTTTGAAACAATTCTTGCACTCGTCAACATTCCATATTTAATGGATCAATGACTTTCAGCAGTTTCAGCATCTTTCAGCTCGATGTTCTTGGTCCTACAGCCTCACACTCGCAATCGCAGTCACACCAACGCAGGCAGAAAACCTACTGTCTGAAGCCTGTCCTTGATGCCAAGCCAAGCCAAAGATGATGCAGGTTTAAGTTAGCCAATCTTAAAACTCTTCAAAGAGTCTCTCATCCTAAACATGAAGACGGTTGATATTGCTTATTACAAATTTGTAGATGTCTTACTACTGCAGCAGAACCAACCTTTGCAATCAACATCATGCCTGCAGGGCAAAGAGCGCTTCACATATTCATCCACGCATCCAAACCCAGAGAGGCTTTTTGTGTGTGTGTGTGTGTTGCAACAGGCAGGGCCTGAACTGGCCCGTCACATCCTAAGAGGTTTCTACAGTTCCCCTTTGTGTGTGTGTGTGTGTTTGGGTGTGATGTGGAGAGAAGTTGCTGCATGAAAAGCAAGGGGCATTTTTTTTATTTGGTTTTAATTATTCAGAAATGCTTTCCCTTGTAAAATGGGCCATTACACCTGCTAGAAATGTGTTTTCAGTCCTAAATGTTGAATGAGTGTCTGTCAGATCTATACCCCGCGAGGGGAGATTGGTAAAACTGCTGTATCTCACTTCGCAGAGGGAAAGTCTTCAAAGGCTCTCACTCCTTAACATAACAACTTAATAATTAATTCACACAACCCCTGCTTTTTTCTTTTGTGCACAGTGTTTGCTGTGAACCAGTACCCATGCATTTGCAGCCGCAGGTCAGGATTCATATCAAAGTCAAAGCACCATGCCCTTTGTTTGTTTGACAATCAGGCTGCTCATGGCTCACAGTGTCATTTTCTCCCATAACACGTTATTATGCTAACGCTCACCTGCATGGAGAGTGCAATAGCAGACATCATTTCCCTCTTTGGATTGACAGCCGCAGAGCATGTGCTCGATGGGTTGTCAACTCCTGCAGAAACTTTGTAGACATGGTGCCGTTTTATTTATTTATAGTTTATACACACACACAAACACACCTTTCATGGTCTGACCTGTCACATCCCAACTCTGCTCAGTTTTAAATGGGATTTTTAAGCAGTAAATGAGCCTAAATGGTACAAATGCAAAGTGCTGATGGTAAAACAGAAACAAAAGTTAAGTAATAGAAATTTCACATGAAGATTCCCTTTTTCATGGCCGAATTAAACTGGTGCAGGAACTGAAAGAAATGAATTCTTGAATTTTAATGTGAACGACCGCTACGGATGTCGATGACTTACTAACCATCGGTACAAAGACATTCAGGAATAAATTGTACTGACAGAAGTCGCCCTGATAATGAATGGAAGAGAGAGGAATAATGACAGCAGCAAGATACGAGTTAAAACTTACAAGGGAACAAGCAGACATCCACTTCAAGTCTCCAGATTTAGAGCCTCGGCTGCTCTGAGAGGAGCTGGACAGAAAGTGAAAGAAATAGTGCTGACGCATTTCTGAAAAGTTCTGCAGCCGTGTAGGGATAAGTTATATTTCTTCTTCTTAGAAAGAATACTAAGAAGGGAAAAAGGAAAACGACTTGAGGAGATCAGATTCTTTCTTCCTTTGTCCCAATGAAGGTTCATTTCAGTTTCTTGTATATTCATTAAAGTGTGTAATACAGTTGTTTTCAACCAAGTAATTGGTTTGGAAAAACGTCAGTCAAAGAGTGTATCTCGTCACTCACAGGCTGGTGACGGGCCTGAGCAGCAGATGATCAACATGGTGAGAGTGGTGGTCACAAGCTTCACACTCATTGACTTTCTCACAGCGACACTGAGGCAAACTTGCCATAAGTCAAATAAGTTAATAAAAAGTTCACCTCTGCTTTAATGTTTTTTTTTTTCCTGATGCCCATAATTTATAATCAGACCTCAGAGCAGTGACAGGCAATTTTGCAGCAGCACCTTGACAGCTTCTCCTCAGAGGTTCTCCTGCTGTCTCGCGGCTCATTTTCTGACTGATCCTGGATTCACAGTGGCGAGATCTAACCGCTCTCCTCCAGGATCACGGAGCGCTCGTCTGGTTTTTCAGACCACTTTCCTTCCCGTAATTATGAACACACATAGATAGGGGAGTGGCCACCGAACAAGTTCAGCTGCGGTTTGTGTTTAAACTCAATTGCCCCAAATGAAAAAAAGTAATTTACGTATTAACCAAACCTGAATCTGACCATGTCCTCCGTTGGAGGTTAAAGAAGCACCAGGCGTCAGTGTGATTATTGTTTGGCCTTGAGCTTGTATCAGCGGGAACGTGGGTCACAGCCAAAACACCCGCTTACCCCCCTTTCCCAGAATCTGTCCCCACCAGCTGGAGTCATTACCCCTCGATGGGCGAGGGCCACTCCTCCCTCGTATCCCCATCGGCCAACAGGGACAGCTGCTCATTACAAACCCATTTCCTCCCTCTGACATTATTTCTATTAGCGACAGGACACACCATCGCTGCCTATTGTCTCTTCTAAAGTTGGCCTTATTTCATAAGTAACCAGCGAGGAGATGAATGTGCCGAGCGGCCACCTGCTGGCAGAGCCTGGGTCACAACAATATGTTGGATGTAGCTGGAAGATGATGGCTGACTGTGAAACGATGAGGCTCATTAGTGGCTGACGGCCATGGGTATTCACTCAGAGCTTTTTTTTCGGGGTCACTGCTAATTTAATAGTCACAGTAGCCGGGAGGCTGCATGTAAATCACCTCAATGACTCACCGAGCACAGTTCTCAGTAGAAATTAAGGAAAATTACAGCGGGAACATGACGTTATATATTGAAAGGCAACGTGTTCGTTTGTTGAACATGTTGTCCTGCGCCACATTAATGAATGGATGGAATTACGATATCTCCATGCACGTATTCACCTCGCCCTGCTGCAGACTGTGCGCTGCCAGAGTCGCTGTCAGGGGCAAATTAGGGCTCTGTGTCTTACCCAACAGTTGGGGACTGAGGGAGAAACATCTCAATCTCCCCCTGGTGGCCGGTTGCAGTGCAGGTCATCAACATTTCCACCTCCATATTTGCAGATGGAAACACTGAATCACAATCACATCAGTAGCACTCCATCACTATTGTAATGATACTGCACTCGTATCCTGGATACTTTGGCTTCATGAATTCAATCTCAATCATTGATGGGTACAAACACATAGCAGCACAAGGCCTCAGTGTTGGAATGAAGGTCAAAAGAAACAGAGGCACTGATGGCCAGTCCAGATGAGCCCTGACCCACATCACTCAGCAGAGGGATTCAGTGCACCAAAGGACGGGACCTGGAGCTGGGACTGGGCCTCGTGCTCCTCTCCACCCTAAAGAGAACTGGCCCTTGTTTGTGAGTGGCCAATCAAAGCTGTCGTGATGAAAGAGGGCCCTCGGCTGGAGGAAGGTGCTATTGTCTGTGGAAGCTCTGCGACACAAAGGAGACCTTCCTCCTACTAATGTTTCATTCAGAGATCCCTGCTCTGTCTATACGCAGTAGATCAGATAGTGAAGCAGAGCCCATCACGAGCAGCGTAGGTTGTATGTTTTGTCGAGAGCTCCTTTGCACCCATGTGGCACTTATTCAATGTCTTTCTTTATGTGTGGTTCTGTGCGCATCCGTCTCCAGTTTGTTTTCCAAGCTGCCCTCCGCGTGCTCTTCATCTTCTCGAGTGGGTGTTATCACCCCACAGGGACTATTCGCTCTATGAGTAGTGATTCAACGTGTCTTCACAGATAAATGTTGTGAGGCGCCGCTCTCAAAGTGGGAATATTAAAACTCGATAGCATTGCCTGGAGGAATGTTTGGTGTATGAATGTGCCCCAACTCCCCAAAGTTAAGTTGGCAAGGAAGAAAGCAGCACAGCTGTGTTTCCACTGACACAAGGAAAACATTGAGTCACAATAAATTAAAAATATATATATATTTGGGCCAGTTGTTTCCAGCACTGGCTCATCTGTATCCTTTGGTGGATATCAGAGTGGTATTTCACTATGTTAAACTATAATTTAAAAACACAGGGCTTTAGGTTTTGCCTCTCTGGACATGCAAGGTTTATTCCATGCTCAATTTGTAATTTCCTGCCAAACGGAGCGAAGGATATTTTGACTTTGGTTGGAGAAAAAGAATGTCAGGCCAGAGATGAATTGTTGATGAATGATTTTGTTTTCCAGAAGAGTACATTAAATATGTTAAAGCCTGGAAAGCCTGTCCTCAGTGAACAGCAGGCAGTGGTTTATTGGTGGTAATTGCTGCTTTTCTGGCATTTTATCAGCCCATCTGTTGCTGAAGATTGGGGCATGTGGTCTAATATTATCCAAACACATGCATACACACACTTACACTCATAACTGTACGCAAGCAGTACCCACACCAAGAGACAGAAATACACACAGCTATAGATTCCATCCACTTAACTACACAAACCCAGACAGGTAGAGAAAACACACACATACACACACATCTGTCATCAGTGGAACGTGCCAACCCACACACATCCACTGCGCCTGATCTATTTAGTGCACATTTTATATAAATCCACACCTAATTCAACAAATACACACCGACTGCATCTGAAACCAGAACACATCATGGCTGCACATTAATTATATTTTGCAAATTAACATTGCAGCAAAGTCTACACTCGACATTTTAAGGTTCACAGAAACTTGACACATTGGCATAAAAGCAGTGTAAAGCTCACAACTTTACTGAAACTAGACTCAACAATAAAAACAATACAGCCCAGTACAGTGCTCCGTACTGGCCAGCTGCCCTCAAGGCTTTTAAATCTTTCCCGACACCATGGGCTGCAATGTCAATGCCACTGGGGATCAAACTGGTATCGAGTATTGTCCTGGGTATAGCTATTGACTCTGGCTGGTTTCCTGCCCTTATACCTCCACAGATGTTGCTACAGCAACATTATAATAATGACTCAATTAATCAATTACAAAATAAATTGCAGAAGATTTTTACAAATGGGAATAATCTATGAAATGAACTGGTTGTTGCAGCCCCTACGTGGCTGGCTCAGCAACAATAGGGCAACATTGTGTTTCATATTAACCTTCCACAACGATGTACACAAGGCATGACATCACAGACTCAGCTCTGATTCAAACACACATCCAACCGGTGCAGCATCAGTGTGTCCATCATATAACACACTTCACAGACCTGCTGACACATGCACACTTCATACACTCATGCATGCAAGCTCACCGACACCAATATCTGACTCCAGATCACATGGACGTGCTCAAAGGATCTGGTCCTTACATATACAAAACACATGTAGGCCACAGTCACACATCCGCGGTGGTGCAATAAAAGCCTGTTTTATGACATTGATGAATGGATTTTGGATATTGTATGCTTTCAAGTGGGTGCAGACTTGGGGCACCGTCGGGCACTGGGGAATGACACGCACACAGAAAACACATACTGCTTACATGTAAACCAAGCAGTACAGATATGCATCAGCACTGTAGCGTGCATGTACTGTAGTTGCGGGCATGCATGCAGAGATGTAAAAATACACAACCAGGGATCCTGTCCCTCTTCCTGCTATGATTAATAGTGGTTTTGTGGCTCTCACTACCTCACACTATCTTTGTGCTGAGGCTGAGAAAATAAGCAAGTGTCAGCTTACACGACGCAGACAATAATACAAATAATAACAACTTCATTTCAACAGCACTTATCCAAACAATGTTACTAAGAGCTTCTCAGAATTAACTCAGTTTAGTTCTAGTTTAAGGAGCAATAAGCACGTGGGCGACTGAGGAGAGACTCGGGTCTGGGTGCACAGAAAGATGTGGGTGAGGAGAAGAGAGGGGCGAAAGGTAAATCTGACTGGCTGCTGGCTTCAATGACACTACTGTGACACATCTCTGTCGTTTTAAGATAAACACAGGCCTACTGTCAAAGGAATTAGGGTTAAAACATCTCCCACTTTGGAAGCTTCATAAAATATATTTCCAAATAAAAGTACCATAAAGGAATTAAAGGAATCAGAACTAATCAGATGTAGCATCAGAGTTAAAAATGGCATGTTAATAATGACTTCACATTTTGAGCAGTGATTTATAGACGGGCAGTGAGTTGGAGCCTCAGGGCCCTGCTGGAGAAAGGCCTTTCTAACAAGGACAGACTGGCCAATCTCAGGTTGCAACTGAGACTCAACGGAGCCCACGATGAGCTGCGAAAGTTCTTAAAAGGGTCTTAAATACATCCTGATTTAGACTGGCAACCAGTGAAGGGATTTGATGAAAAGTTTGAGTTAGTTAAAATACGATTTATTTCAACCATTCAAAAATAATGCCTTCTGCCCACATAACACCGCTCACATTTACATTTTTTTTTTTTTTTTTGCTGAATCCTGTCCTGAAAATCAAAAAGGCCCATCCACCAATGTTCAGTCTGTAATCTTGGTCTCGACACAGAGGAGGGATCCAGTGAAATATATTTCTGATGCTAACAGAAGATCCAAACTAAGCAGACTAAAGTCACTGCTGGCAAAGTGATTTGCTACGTTGCAATATGCCATGAACCGATCTGTTAGTCGACATAGACGTTACATCGGAAATTATAAGAGTGGACAGAGCACCAAGCAACAAGTCAACTGACAGACATTCAGCTAGATCTAAGGGAACAGTGTGACAGTGTGACAGGCTCGGTGTCTGCGGTTCTGTTCTGTCTTATTAAATGTGACATAGTAATAAGACACAAAAAAGGACAGAGCTGGATCTAACAAATTGGTTTGAATGGAATAATGAAACATTTAAAGTCGTGTTGCCACAGCTGCTGACCTCAGGCTGAGGACGTCAAACCGACAGAAATCAGCGGTTCAGCAGACTTTTTCATTTTAAAGACATAAAAGGAGGTTCCATTCTTTGATTAATTCCCAAGCCTAACACACCAGGAGAGCTCTGTGGAGAAAGTCTCTACCAGCCTCAAGTCACTGACTCCCAGCCAGACCTGTGAAGCAGAAAACATGGCGGCACTTGTGTTTGTTCTCCCACGTTTCCAAACCAAACTGTCAAAGGAACCTAGTGAACCTTGCACTGACCACGGAGTGAGGTCATACACATGCATTCACGAGCGCAAGCATTTCCAATCGCTGTGACATACGCTTCAACTGTCACGGCTGCTTTTAAGGGCCCGCAGAGTATTTTCTTATTGGTACTTCTTGGTTGTCTGCCCCACTTGTGCTATTCCATGGTTCCATTTTTCGTATTTATACTGGGTGTGCTCAGTTCCTAAGGTCCAGGTGTTTGGCAGCTTAACCTCTGGGCTTTCTGAGTCTCTCTGAGTCTGGGCTTTCCCAAAAACATAACAGGCCTCTGAGATGTTTGTTAAACACCCAATTAACTGGAACCAGGCTGCGGAGGTCAGGTCACAAGTGATAGGTGAACATGACTGCTTCACATCCTCTTTACTATGCATATCAGTTAGATACTAAACTGCAAGCAACCCGGCACGACCACGTTACTTTTAAATATTAACAAGGCACAAGACATTTGACTTTAAAAACAAATTGAAATGACTAAAATTTACCTTTTTACATAAATTGGACTTCAGTTTATCTTTGTAATGAAAATACAAAAATGGGGGGGGGGGTTGTTTGCTTAATTGAGGAAGAATCATGATCTATATTTGTGTATTGCGTTATTAGTATTGACCACTCAGAGATTTCCATTCACATGTGCTCAGCACTTTCTCCATGAGAGGGGACAATTTCTGGTTCGGTGTCAAGGAAATGTGGCACGCAGAAGGCTGGGATTGAACAGTCGATCTTCTGACTAAACAGCGCTCTAACCCCTGAGCCATCAGCCGTCAATGTTTTTGAAAAGATAACAGCAGTACACTAAACATCCCTGACCAAGCCGATCACCTGGTTGAGCGGCTTGGTGGCAAGAGTTGACCCTGGGGGGCTTTGTGTGTGTGTGTGTGTGTGTGTGTGTGTGAGGGGTTTGGTGACATGGCCTAAACACTGCACACTGCACACTGACATGAGTCTTTGTCCTTCTAACTGATGGATGGGTTCATGGCCCGGGTTTTAGAGTGGACACACTCTCGGCTAACTTCTGTTTATCACCTCCAGGCAATTGCCACAGACATCTGCACTCCTGTTTGATAAAACTTCACCAGCCAACAGACACGCCCACTCACACAAATACGAGCTCCTGCGGTAACCTTCGAAAATGTGTGGCTGAAAGTAGCGCAGCGCTGGAGTCAGCTCGGTCTCTCCCGGCAGTTGCTGTCAGCTGCCATCCATCACGGGCCAGTTATTTGGGTTCACCTGCAGCCAACTGGGCTAAGACAAGAGGTCTTGTCAGTCTGTCAGTCACTGAGTAATGACACCGGGCCTGGTCCCCTCCAACACTGCCTCACAAAAGTACAAGCTGCTTGCAGTGATGTAGAATAGACCGGACTACACCAGTGTTAAAAGGCAGGAACATGCAGTCCACCAGTCCAATGTGTGCAGCAGAGGAAAAGGAAATTGTTTATAGCAGCAGAAAAATGTCAAGAGGGTGATGGGGGGGGGTAAAGTCTGTAAGTTTATTTTTGAGTGCCCCAGTGTGGATGAATAAAAAAATGTCTGACAGGCCAGGTAATTATTCTAATCCCACTCGAGATAGCGACAGGGAGGCAGCAAAGGGAAATTAAAATTTCATCATTGGGCTTTACTGTGATCAATAAACTGTGTATAATTAAATAGTGACGGGAGCGGAAATAAGACCCCAGCCCCATATTTTGGTATCTGGCCATAAGCCACAGAACGGAACCCACCCTATCTCTGGTCCGGGTATGTCTGACTGCCGGCATCCACAGACAGGCTCATCCTGCATGGAAAAATGATCAGCTCTGGAGCTGAACGCTGCCGGCCTCATAAATAAGACAGAAGCAACGGTTGAGAGGGTGTCCTGACACGAGGTATCTGAATGTCCAGCTCCCTCGCTTCAACTGCCTGGGTGTAAATCAGACGTCTGCTGGTCAGGGGACAACAAGCATGAAGGATAAAGGAAGGAGAACAGAGGTCCAGTGAGATGGTAGTGTGTTGGTGGAGTGTTCATGGCTGTTTGTTTGCCACCCAGTGCCTGATTCATACAGGTACCCTAGTTTACACCAAAGGATTGCTGCATAAAATGGCAGTCCCGTGTTGCTGGCAACTGAGCAGCACCAGAGGCAAAGCTGCCGGTGAAGGAGAGGGCAGCCAGCACTTATCTGCAGGGAACAGAAACTGACAAACACAACTTCCAGGGACAAGCCTGTAGAATTCTGGCTCTCTGCTCAACAAACACCAATGAAGTACGAAATCCTCTCGTTTCTAAAGGCTTTCTGCACCCTCCTCCGTGCTTGGCTATCATCATTTATCCCTCCCCTGGCTATCATCAATAACCGCACACTGAGAGTTTACATTGTTCCACTTCAGATGCGGTGAGCGTATTCCAAACGACAGGTCTGCTGCAAGTTACACAACTGATTTGACAGTTTGAAGGTCGGTGCAGATATCTTTGGATTGAGGTTAAGAATCAGAGCTGCACAGTGCTCAGATCTGACCACTTCTACGCCAAGAAATTCAAAAGAGTATTTATTCAGGGATTTTCCCATACGTTTCTGCACTCGAGTGTGGAAAAGGGGGTTGGTTAGCTGAAACTATTCTTAGAAACATTTATTTCTGATTCTGCGACTTCTAAAATCATTAGTTACAGTGACCATCCCTGTAGGTTCTTATCTTTGGACCCATTTGGCAACAAGCAATAACCAGCACTATCAGATACTGCACCTCTCTCTGATATCTCAAGGGTCCTGCAAAAAAATACTTGGTTCACTAAATTGGTAAATTGACTTTTCCGATCAAATCTACTACGCAGATTCAGATAGGGCCTCTACACAGAGTGACGTTCTATCACACGCCATTCATGCAATGCTAGAACGATTAGCATCTGGCCCAAGGACACGTCAACATGCGGACAAGAGGAGGTAGGAATCAAACAGCCGACCGTGGACAGTGGACACCTACTCGAGCCCTGGATCCTTCCAGCTCCCCAGCTCCACCCGTTTGCTGTTGAATGTTTCCCAGTGTTGTCTGTTTGCTGCTGGGCAGGTAGTGTACAGTGAAATCAATACAGCGACGCCCTCAGATTAAGAAGCTTGGCTGAAAATGTAAGTCTTTAACAGCTGCTGTGTGGTATATCTAATTTTTACAGCTGAGCTTTTAGTTTTAGGTCATTAACAAAGCATCTGGTGTGGTGTGCGCTGATGATGGTGCTGACAGCTCAGCAAGCATTAAATCAAGATGTATTACAGCACAGCTTTTACATGACATTCAACAATAGGAAATCGGCAGACTTTAAATTAATAAACACACTGTGTCACGAGCACTGAAAATTGAGGAGTGCAAAAGTCTAAACCCGGAGACATGTTTTGTTTTCAGGCCAAGTTTTCATTTTGCACCTGCATCTTCCACAAATTTGCTTTGCAGACATTTCTCGAGCATCGCAGCTGAGACCCGGTGCATCGCACATCATTAAGCAGTGCACAATGCTTCACTTTGAATTCAAAACTGACAGACGAAGAAGAGTAGAACTTGAGGATCCTTAGCCAGTGCCCCAGCTGTAAGCCAACGCTGAGGTGACCCAGGGAGAGCAAGAGCAGAATTTACTGGCTGGAGGATATCAAGGTCTGGTTGTTATAGGCAAACAGCTCGTCCCTTGGATACAGTAAATAATGGCGAGCTCCACGGTCAGAGGCCACAGGGTCTGTGTATGTACAGTATGTTTGCATCTGGCCAGAAACTATGTCTGTACATCTGGGCGGGTGAGCGTGTGTGGGCCTCAGTCAGAACAAGACTGGAAGAGAAGAGAAGAGTTTATTTTTGCATATTTCTTTTCTACCTCGAGGCCTGTTTTTTATACAAGTTAACCTCAAGTCAGTTTTTTTCTCTGCATTAAAAATCTCATTTCACATGATACAGTATAAAAACCGAGAAGTAATCTAGGGGTTTGAATGGGAGGTTAATGAAGTGAAATAATAGATCCAGTGCTGATGAAGTGACTGATTGACTCCATCTTTTAAAAATGAAAATCCAATTCATGAAATAGGTTTGAACATCTTATCTTCAAGGATGTTCACAGTTCACAAATAGCTCAATCAGATCATCAGCCTGAGAGCAAACACTTTATTATCACCGTTTTAAAAAAAGAAATCTTGATCGTGACATCAATTTGAGTCATAAAATTTTACAAGTGCTGATTGTGTGGTTATGATGGTGGCCACTGTAGAAATAAAAGACTTTATTTATCACTCAGCTCGCTTCGTCCTTGTATTGATGCTGCAATCAGATAACCAGTCGGGGGGGGGGAGGAGTTGTCAAACAACAGAGACAAATGGAAATGCAGAATGACAGAGTCTCATCTAAGTAACCAGCTTATTATCTGATAGGAATCTGCATGAGCACATTCAATTGCGCTGCCCTCACGACATCTCAAACTTAATCACAGCATCCACCCCCCTCCCTCCCAGAGATTATCCCCTCCTATCGTGGAATCAATTTGGCTGTCACTGAAACATGGCCCGTTGTTTGACAAAGCTCTTTGATGCAGGCAACTGGAATTCAATTATGCTCCAAAGAAGAACTCACAACAGGAAACACGGGTGTTGACGTGCTCGCCAGCTTAATGATGCAGATTTGCCTTTGAAGTTTAAGCCCCCAAGTGCCTCCATGAGGCTGATGTATGTGATTTGGTGTGAGAGCTTCTCCAGCTATTCAATCGCATGACATTTATAATGATGTTCATTCTACATGGACCCAGATAATAATAAAAAAATGACTGTTGTTGATAAGTGTGAATCCATGCAGAACTCACCGAGATCCGAATGCAACAACGTGCAAATCCCCATTAATAGGTAGCAGTCAGACCTGGACTGTGACCGAATGAGAAGTTTAAAGGTCACCTAACTCCGCCTCTTCCTGTCAGCATGAGAAAAGCATTGCAAACACTGAGGCCAGGAAGCACAATGATAAAGAATGATAAATGCAACATTCTCGACCTGGGACACAATATCAATATGTAATATACCTGGATATAATAGCTGCTATTGATGCCAATATAAATAACAATAACATTTATTTGTGTGTATGTGTTTTACCATAAATACTTTATCATGTCGCTCTTTATGTTTTGTCAGTTATTGTCCTCCATTGAGACACACACGTCTCCACATAGTGACCCACTGTCCGTCCTTGTAACCTCCCTTTGACCTGTCCCTGACCACTACTGATCAATTACCATTTTGAGTCTCACACACACACACACACACACAGACCCCTCCACCACCTCCGCCCTGGCCCATCACCTGGCCCACTCAAGCATGAGACAGTTAGGGTCGACTGCCAGTCCAATAAATCTGAGCAGAAAGAGGAGACCAGCTCACCCCTGTTTACTTTAAAGAGCCTTCTCTGACTTCAAGTCTCTCTCTCTCTCTCTCTCCTCAACTGATTCATAGCCCAGGGCGTGAAGGTTGATAGCAGCCAACAGTGAACAATGAGCACCTGTGTGGGAGTTTGTGTGCGTGCATGTGCCTGACCATGCAGCAAGGATGACCTTCCAACAGTTGCTCTGCTGCTGGGGCAGCCATTTGAGTCACTTCTGGTTTAAGGAGAAAGCACAAAACTCCTCTCTGCTTGCGTTAACGTGACCCCTGTGTGTGTGGAGGGGCACATCAAAAATAACTACAGCAAGTGTACATTCCCTTAAGGTGCAGATCGAAAGGTCATCAGAGATGCTTTGGGCACATTATTAAAAATCAGGCGGATGCCGTGCCCACTGGCAAAGTTTAAAAACTATTAAAGCCCTAGTGGGTCGACTTTCATGTGCGTGCAGAGCAAAACGCAGCCTTTCAGAACTTTCATTCTTTCAACTGAAATCCCAGACAGTTTCAAAGTTCCATCATTATCATTTCAGCAATTTTATTTTCAGCTTGATGCATTTTAATGTCAGCGACATCGGTTTCCAGTTGTGTAACCGCTGCTGCCCACATACTGCCATGCACTCTGCACGTGGGCTTAATTGTTAAGCAATACATCCACTAGAAGGCAGCAGCGACTTTTTGACAACAAACATGGTGACCGCAGCGGACGTTAATGTGAGAATGCACCTGTTAAGAAAGTGGTCAAAAATGTCTACCAGATCCTGCTGGTAACTGACAAGAGGCCTCTATCAACAATGAAGAATGAAAAATGATTTACATCCTCATCCCTGGTTACAAGCCCCCTTCAAGGACCCATTGCACTGAATGGATGGAGAGCATGTACAGCGCCAGGAGTTCATAGCGCACCAGAACAACACACACTGCTGATTTATCCACAAGTGAAGCCACTGACGCCTATCTTTGCAATAAGAACAATTACACTTGAGATGATTGGGCATGAACGCTGAAGAAAGTCATTTCTATGGTGCGTGACAATGCTGCCAATACTGTGAGAAGCACGACTTTAAAACATGACAGCAAAAGCACAGGAGAACAAGAACAAGAGCAAATGGAATTTTATGGTTGATTAATAGAATCTTACTCTTTAATAACAGGTCAGCTTGAACAACATTTAGAAATAAAATCCTGGTATTATCCTTTAATAGCCTGTAATAAGCCTATTAGCTTGGCTAGCCTTTATTCTAACATCATCAGTTTCTATCCCTAGTTTCAGGTTCAATCAGAAAATGCTTGTACGGTTCACCCGACTCTATGATGATGCGCTGGTTACCATGGTGATAATAACATGTAATATGTGAGACTGTGTTGAAGCTATTGTTACTTTAATAGTAGCTTTTAGCTTCCTTCAGCTCTTGGCCTTTCTCCCGGACTTGTGCGTGCTGAAGTGCAGCTAACCCTTCAAACTGATACTGTCATCACCCTCTCTAATGTCAGGGCCGTCGCTGTGCTAAACGAGGCATTTCACCGCCACATCGGGGGCCCCACGCCGCGCACCGGCTCGGCCGACGCTTTCAACTTTCGACACACCTGCGCGACCCACAACACCACTCCGCCGCTGCCCCTGTCCACTGACAAACACGGACAAATGTGTCTTTTCTTCTCCACTGGGAGAGGATGTTGTTGCTGATGAAGGATGGAGCTTGTCTCATCAGCGCGGTCCGACGTGCACGTGCTTTGGTTTCTGTGGTCAGTTGTTGTCCAGCAGATGTTGTAGCTGATAAAATTCAAGGTAAATCCATCACTTGAAGTAGCCCAGTGTTTTAGGGAGATGCTTTTAAATTCCTTTGGATTTACAAGAATGAATAGCACAGTTCAAGATTCAATTCAACGTACAATGAAATTGTTTGCCATCCACACTGAATGCCTGCTTGTCAAAAATTAAACACAATATAATTAGAAATGTAAACTCTGAGTTTCTAAATACAAAAGAAGAAAAATGTTTGGTCTGAATTGACATATAAATATAAGAAGTGTGCAAATAAAATAAACTGTTTATGATAAAAAAATGACTCTTTTAAGGTCTTTTATGGCTTGACAGGTTTTTGGTCATGTGGCCAGCGGGAAAATATAAAATATATGCTATAGAATATGGATGACATTCAACTCACATCAAAATGACACCTATTTCTGATCCAATGTCCTGGGTTTGTAAATGAAGTAAGTCCCCCCCCTCTGCTGCTCTATAAAGGCGAAGATTTAACCTACATGAAATTCTGTGATGCTGCGAGTGCAGGGTCTGAACTAGAACCAGCTGAAAGTCGAATGTTCTCACTTCATTTCGCTCCCTCTGCGTGTCTAATACATATTTCAACATCTTTAATTCATGCCACGGAATAAAACCATCCTGGATTTATACATGAAAGAAGGTCAAGCAGAATATGAATGCTTTGACATTTAATATCGAAAAAGCACACACACACCGGCACACAGTTACCTTGGCAGACTGTGAGTCTGAGTGTGAATGCAACTTCAGAAAGGCCAGGGTGAGCAGGCCTCCTCGGCTCCAGCACAGCCCACATCATTCTCCATGCATCATTACCACTGAAGAAACCTTGAGCCAACAAACAGCTCAGTGGCCCAGCTCTTATTTAAAGGCCTGGAAAAACACACACACACGCACGCACGCACACACACACAGAAATGCCCAGACAAGCATCATTAAACACAGAGCAACATAGTACATACACACACATGCACGCACACTCTTGATTCAATTCAAAATAGAGAGCTGTAATTAATACTCTCAATGCCACCAAAGCCAGACCCCAGGACTTTTTACTGCAGAGGAAATTTTCAAATGATTCAGTCCAGTAATCTGAGACATGCACAAGTGGCTCGTGGGAGCCTTAAGATTGTGTCCTCCTTGTTTTCCAATATCCCAAGACAATGCTCCTCCCTGCACGGCGAAGGAAATGAGGAATAAATAAAAGAAGACATGGGCAGTGCTGGAATAATTATATGCCACTCCTTCCAATCTGCATAAATAAACACTCACGAGGCGAGAGAGAGAGAGAGCGTGCTCATGGTTATGGTTAAAATCATTTTTCAGGCCGCGGCCCACCGCGTTTTGAAGCGTGTTTATGGCTGCAAGCGTGTTTTACGTTGTAGATGAAATATTTGGTTTAGTTTGGCCGAGGCACGGCCAGTGACTCACCATGCAAGATTGATGCAGAGTGTGTGTCCTGGTGTGACATTAACCATTCATCTCTGACCAGCGTGGGACTTCCTGCATTACTGCAGGATCTATGTTTCTGCGTTTTCTGATATACTGCGTCGTCGTTTGGGTCCGAGGATTGGACACAAGCAGGCCTCCTCAGGACGATGACCTCGCATCACTCGGGCTTTAACGCATCAACAAGTCGTGAGCCAAACAAAGCACAAAGGGAATGCAGAATCATTCAAATGTTTGTAATCAGTGGAGCAAACACTGGTGCAATCAGCGGGGAAGCTTTGATTTATGGCTCTGCTTCACAGCAGAGGAGCATCCTCATGAAGCTTCTGTGGCTAAAGAGCCACGGTCAGAGTTAGCTTCCTTCATCTCAGTTTTAATGCCACAATAAAAAAAAAACACTCTTCAAGAAACTATAATAGTCAAATGAAACTGATGTGCCATCATTGAGTTTGATGGTTTTTATAAAGTGGCAATGTCATTGGCACAGTAGTGAAATACTGCTTGGTCAGTTTGAGCTGCTTGTGTGGAAACACTTTTCATATTGTTGAATTAAACCATTAAACAGGATTAATGTTCTTCACTGGAGCAGCACACCTCCAGCAGCTGAGCCACTGCTTACTGTGATCACCATTTTTTATCGCAATGAAACAAACTTGAATCTGCTTCGGGTTCTGTTTGGAGGGATTGTTGTTCTGCAGATATTCCTTTCGAGATTAAAAAAAAAATCGTCAGGAAAGGAGTTAGAGTGCCTGTGGGTGTGTGGGGAAGTGATTGTCTGTCAGCTCAGTGTGAGACGGGCAAACACATCCCCTAAAAAGGGTTTTAAGTGCGTAAGGAGGATGAAGCGGTATTAAAGCGCAGCAGCAACAGCTCCAAACATTCCCTTTTTTAAAGTATTTCCATGCAAGACTCATGCATGACAAATGTTCAATACAAAGTTAAAAGTAAACACATACAAACAAAGTTAAACTCTGGTGAAGGTCTCTCAACAAAGGTGAAACGTACGCCTTAAACTAATGAGAGCTCTCAGCATCAGTATCTGTGCTGGTCGGCTCTGCTACATAAACACTGCGGAGTGGGAAGCTACGGGCGCAGCTTCGTGCCGTTCCCTGCCTGCACCACATGGCCAGTTTATCTGATAGGATGCAATGAGTCAGAGTCCTTGTTCACAGCGGCTATCTGTTCGCCTGATCGAGACACTTGTTGCCCTTAGCTGTTTACACTGATAACACCTCCCCTCCTGCTCCAAGCCTTTGTGGGGATGCTGGGCTCCCTCAGGGTTAAAAGGGTCCTCATCAGATTGATAAAAATGCCCACAAACATACATTCGTTCACACACACAAGCAGGAATCAAAATCAGTATTTCTGGTAAAAGCAGGAAAGTAAAGAATCTGGCAAAGATATTGATTCAAATGCAAATGTGCCGACTAGCCTCACGTAGAGAATCAGACACAAGGCTGCAGGGGTCCAGATCAGCACCAGCATGCATGGGTGGACTTTTAAAGATGGACTCGCTTGGCTTGATGGTTCATTGACCACCGCGCTCCGTCAACCGCTCCGTCAGCCCGTCCATCCCGCCGCTCGTCCGTCTGTCAGTGGGAAGATGAAATGCTCCGGCTTTGCGTCCTGAGCTCAGCTGACAGACTGAACGGGCTTCACTCCGCTGGGGCACAACTCAGTCGGAGCACTGCCTGTAACACCACTGTCCCACAACACGGGGCCACACTGAGGTGTTGAATCACTTCTAATGTGTTTGTGTGGTAAACATGCTGTTGGCAAAGGCTGCTTTCAAACGCTGAGAGGAAACTTTGCAGAAAATATGAATTATTAATTCAAATGGAGCTAGCTAAACTTGGCTGACAGGTGCTGCTGCATGTCACGGTCTTATCAAATGGAATAAATCTCTCGTTTTGTTCTATCGTAACAATAAAAAGCTCCAGGGACATATTGTAATTGTATTACTTTGTGGGAGGCATATTCTGAGATGTGAGCAAAATAGAATAATGAGTCTGACTTTTAATTAGAATTTCCAATGATGAACACACAAGTGTCATTTCTCTCTTTCACCACTTTTCTTGAAGCTCATTAGGACTTAACTACAAAAAGACTACGGGAGCCTTTTTTATTTCAAGAAGCATTAATTAGCAAACAATATTTCAGACGCAAATTAAGTAGTTTCCAAGAATTACTGTAATCATGAATCCTGTTTACTGGACAGCTATTTTTTTTCCTTTACAAATTATAGTATTATTTCAAATATTAGTCATCTTAAAAAATTTAACTTGAAATAAAAGATTATATTTTGAAAATTCAAGACCCACTGAATCTCTGGGCAAAGAAAGTAAAGCAAAAACTAAACGTGGTTTAAAAAAAATAAATCAGCGGTAAAAAAAGTTACGCAATCCCTCCAAGGGTCTGTCCCTGGCCAGTAGGGGGTGTAAGAGCCCCATGTGTGTCGCCTGACCCTGATCCTCCACCATGCCGGTGGTTAATGAGGAACACTCTCACCCATGACTATAAAAGTATTGGTGGTGATGGAGGCAGGTAGACTGGAGATGCCCTGTGGGTGAACCTCGACTTTTGATTGACGCCAGCAGCCTGTCCGGCCGCTCTGAATTCCGGGCGGCTGTTCACTCAACTTGAAATTGCTGCCTCACTCATTACCGCGGCAAACAGACAGATATTTGTTAATGAATCCATATGCTCCAGTAACCCTAGCTACCTCTGAGGCGCTGGGAAATCACCCACTTCTTCTCATTGGCCTGTTCTTGGGCCGAGTGAGGGGTAAGGTGGGAGGGGTCGGGGCAAAGGTCAAGGACGGGGTCACAGGGTTTTAAACTGCTAGGGTTCATCAGGCAGGGGTTATCTGGGACTAATGGACTGGTTAAAAGAAAGGCAATGCGACAATACTGCGCCACTGTAGTAGTGAATTCCTCGGCGCTATACAGCAGAGTAGAGATTGGGCTGCACGCGTATATAACCATATACCTGGGGTTTGCTGCATGGAGAAACACTGCAGTAGAGTGAAAACGACTCACAGTGATTGTCTTTGTCCCAGGGCCAAATTCATTACTATAAAGCAGCACATTACAATAGCTGATCTGCACAGCATCTGTATTATAGACCCTGAGTCTGAGTTAAGGGCAACAGAGCTTGCACTCATTATTACGGTCCACATTTTTATGATTCAAAATGAACAGTGTGAGCAGACTTAGACTTAGACACTGTGACCGGGGGCAGAGGAGCCACCAACCCCCCCTGCCTGACTGTTCCGAACAACCCCTTCCTAATTTCTTTCCTGCGTTCAATTAAACACAGATTAACTACGTTGAAAAAAACCTTGGAGTCGATGCTATCCCTGGTTTTAATGATGATAGCTAGTTTTAGAGACGCTACTCTGACAGCAAACCATTGAAGATGAGCTGAGAGACAGCAGGAGCCGAGCAGAACAGATGCCATCCACACTAAGCTTGTGGTTGCTGTAATGCGACTGTAATGAGGTTCGCAGAGACTCCTGGAGCAAATGAGAGAAGTGGTTCTGCCTCGCGGTGCACGATTGAGCCAACTCCTGATACCATCTGAAGGCACACAACACAGAGCACATCACATCAAAACAAAGCGAGCGAGCAGCTCTGACTTATGTAAAGTGATCCTCAAAGACGAGTGCCACTGATTCCAGCCTGGAGCGAGAGCCGAGGCGAGACTGTTTAATAACAAGCCACACTGTCAGGCTTATTACACACATTTCAATCAACAGGTGTCAGGTGAGCATTTATGGAGGTTCCGTGTAATGGAATAACACCGCTGCAATGAAAGGAAGGCAACTCATTTTTGATCTTCATGTTCTTCAGACGATCATTGGTCTTTGATTAGCAACACAAGAATTTTCAGATATTCTTGGAAGAACCAACATGATGTTCCCAGACTGGCAAAACATTTTGATATTACACACTTGATCTGTGTTGATCCCTGACTTTCCCTTGGGGGTCAACACGAGGTGGGTATTTGTAGTTATCAGTGAAAAACCTCTACAGCCATTAGATAGAGAGCCATGGAACTTAAGCTGTTTCCAAACGTGACCTCAGGATAAAACATGGAGAATCGGGTCTGAAGTCAACCCACAGTTTGCCTGAGTAAACGCAGCAGGAGGTTTCTGCACAGACGAGTTGACAACAGCATCGAATCCGAGAAGGGGTGGAGCAGCTGGATAGAGCAGACAGAGGCAGGAAGTGATGCAGTCACGGGTGTCATCAACCCCCCCCCCCGCAACAGAAAAGTGTTCAAGCAGGCCCTCCATTAACAATGGCTGAGAACCCTTGGGATGATTGTTAATGGCGAAGCAAGTTGCTAACAAATGTTGACAACAGTCTTGTTATAAAACACAACAGGACATAAATAAAAAGCACAATTTAGAAATGTTCAAAGCTGATTCATTGCTGTGCTGCAGCTGGCTAATAAGAGACAGATCAAAACTAAAACACACAAGGGAGTTTTTTTTTAATTATATATTAGAAAAGGACAAAGAACAAATGCCTCCACCAACAGAAACCCATTAGGACCAGTCTTCAGTTTCTTCTCTCTTTTGAACTCCAGTTTTCAGAGTTAAATCATGTTAGCAAAACATCCACATGTTATTTCAGATCCCTTGTCCTGCAGAATAAAAGAATGTTTTCAAACACAAACACAGCTTGGGAGAAGTGCACAGGAAGGGGCCTTGGTGGCAGATAAGGCCAGACACAAATGTTGGTGCTGAGAGACAAATCAAAGCCTCGTGTCACCTACAAGCCAACTATAAAACAATGTTATTTTTTGTTCTGCACAAGCTTTTCCTCACTGTAAATCACGCTCACATCGGCGCTGTGTCTCCGAAGCACACTGTGATTTTAATCTTTTGATCATTGTGCCTTACAAATCAATGTTTCTCTGCTGGGTGAGCAAGTAATAGGAAGCGGCCCAGATGCACACTGGGCCACAGCTCACTGATTACAGATATGGCACATTTATTTGTTCTTCATTTATGTGCGATTTTTTTTTTTTTGGGCTTTGTACATTTGTATGTGTGTTCATTGTGTTTCACTGTTTGTGTGAACCAGTAAAAGATACCTCCCACAGCCTCGAGGCTGATTCATTTCAGAACACTACGTCTGCATGAAGCCCAACAATGGCACTTGGCAAAATGTCACTTTAAGAATTAAAAATATTTTTGTTGAATGCTTGGCAGCAGCATACGAAGTGCTGCGATTGTGTAAAAGCCCCCAAACAACACAATTTCTCAGTTCAGTGAATTAAAACCCAGGAAATGGGCACAACTGAGGCTGATGAAAGCAGATTTATGAAACTGCTTCAGGCTTCACACACAAGCAGATCCAGAAGCTGCATTTAAATAAAAATCAATTAAAGAGCAGAAGGTATAAGATATAGTGATGTGCCACGATGCAATATGGCAATGGCAGCAGACACTGAAATGATCACAGCAGATTTCCATATTCCATTATAACTTGGAAGAAGACTCAACACACAATGATCATTTGAAAAGTGCCAACAAAATCTCCGGTTCCAAGTTTTTACATAAGTGTTAGCAGCATGATGGGAATTGATTGATTGAAGGGATCACTGTGTCGTTCCAATGCTCTTCAGATAAAAGTAAAGAACAGTGAAGCTCCACCTCTTCCCACTAGTTAGAAATTTAGCCATAATAATAATAATAATAATGAAATGTATTTTATTTGTTAATATGGGATATATTTTAACATTGAATGTAAGTTTATGTCAGTAAAGGTTTAACAGTTAAAGTCTTGATGATTTTGAAAAAAAATGTCCAAGTAAATGTCAACATAATACTAATCAGGAATGAATTATATTGATCATCTGTTAAATTCAAAACCAACACCAGTTAGGTATATCTATCAGCCGATCTCTGGCCTCCCCTCTCTGAGCGTCGCTCTCTTGGCAGAGCCGATTTGTCTTGGATGTGAGCAGACGTTGCTGCGGCCTGCTTGGGAGAAGTTGGCCAGTTTGTCTTTGGTGCTAAGGGAAGGTGCGCTGGAGCTCTGAGGAGCCAGGCTCATCCATCCAGGTGGCTGCTGACAGGCACAGATAAGCATCTCACCCTGGGCAAAAATAACACAGCGTCCCATTGAGACCTGATAATTACACGGGCTCGCTGCCACACCGGGCCTGATGCATGGCCTCAGATAGCCATCTCACACCAGCTAAGCTGCTGCGCGCACACACACACACACACACACACACACACTCAAACACTTGCACTTAACACACAGGTTGAATGAGAACACACTCCCACGCAGTGAGACAACATATCACTTTTATAATAGATCTGGAAATTGCATCTATAGCCAAGTTTAGCTGTAACAGAACAGAGACGTATGATGTTTCACTTTACCGTGACCACGAGTACAAGTGGTGAGAAATAAAGTCTCAGAAGTCTAAAATCGTGCTGGGAGGCCGCAGGTGCACAAGACTCTTTCAACACAGACTTTCACGAGATAAGAAATATCCCTGACACCTAGCGCGACGGGAAGATGTTGGCGAGCTATCTTTTCTTGTCTCCAAACATGCCACTTGCTAACGGAGCCTTGTAGCAACAAATAACCGCTGTCGTGTTTTAGCTGTGGCGAGCGCTGCCGAGCATTGAGATGAAGCTTTCATCAAAATCCCAGCTGCCTGACTGAAAACGTGAGTTTTAAAAAATCCTATGTCGTAGTAGATAATAGGGCCAATTAACCTAGATTGTAATAATGTAAACCTCATACATTTTTTAAAAACCCTGACTTTGCTCTGGTTTCTTTTTCCACTCGGGGGCATTTGTACCACCATAAAGTAACATAATTAACATACTACTAAACTCTTTAATGAACTAAAAAGTTCAAACTGGCTCACTTTAGTCGACCCAGCAGACGTAGAGGACCACTGGAAAAAGCTGTGTTGTGTTTTTGGACATGTCAATGACAGCCAACCTTTTACCCTGAGCATCTGAGGGAGTATGACTCTTTACTCCACCCTCCTCTCAGCGTTGCTAACTTTGTTCAGAGTTATGAGGCTAACGCACAGTGAAACCCAATAACTGCTTCTTTTAAATCATGTGATGAGCTAAATCAATACACCGAGCTGAGATGACATGTGTAGCCCTTGCAAATATTTTATCATTTGAGCCTGTATGAATGTAAACATATGGACTAAAGCAGCTTGAAGCTAACTTGCCTAAGGCTAGACTCAGATGAGTCAGTCCATAATGTGTTTCTCATGCTGTCGATGTGCTCAGAGATCCGGCCAGTGATCTCTTGGGTTTGAACAGGCTGAGTAAATTGAGGAAAGACATCTGTCAGATGAACATCAGCAAAGAGTCTCTGCCTCCCTCGGCTTTAGCAGGCTTGGTTCAGAGGGAGTTGTTGACATCATTAAGGAAATCTGGACAGTTATAAAAGCACATACATATGTTTTCTATCTACATCACAACATTGATGAACTTCCAAGAAGCAATTAACTGCAGGGTTTTAGTGTCAGCTGGGCTGAATGGCCTTCACACGATTACGTCAGTACCAATACTTTACATATCCCCGAGTGTGAACTACAAGGTCGGACTATTGTACAAACTTGCAGGTGATCCATTCTTTTCTAAAGTTGCCATCCTTCATCTGATGAGCTGACACAATGACAGCGATGGCTAACACGGACCATTGTGCGTCCCATGGGGACGACAACACCTGATATGACCACCTGGAGGCCAGTTCACAGAGAGGGGGAGAGTTCATGGCATATCTGGCATTGTGTCGTCGTCCCCTGGGTGCAAGCGCCTGTGATTTATGGGAGGGTACTGTACTGAGATCAAGTAGCTGGTCACTTGCTGCTGTTGACGACCCATAGACTGCACGTCTGAACATGTATACAAGTTAAGTTACATCTTGGATGAATCCACCTGATTTGATATCAGTAGATTCTCATTGATCTCACCAGCATACATACATATATACATATATCTTTGTGACTTGTTCTGCATTGGAGCTACATATTCTCTTTATTTTCTTTCTCAATATTGCTCATAACAATCTTAAAATATTGTTGTTATTGTTATTATGTTTTGGTATAAATAACTACATGGTTAATTGCACAAAAAAGCATAAACAGAAGCCTCAGAGACTCAAATAGCTGTGTCAAAATCCCCAGAAAATAATATCAAAGCTGCGCAATACTGACACAGTATTGTGCAAAATGTCACACTTATGTTAACCTTATAATATTGTTTGATTGCAAAACTGACTAAATATACTAGAGTGAAGCCTGACACACACTGGTCAGGTCTCATTGCATCCTGAGTGATGACCAGGCAGAGTGTGAGACAGCCTCGTGTAGCCTAGGGTCAACAGCATCAGGCTAAGGAAACATGCAGCAGTAGACGTGAGCCATCAAAGCTTCCAAGCCACAGAACCTGGCTTCATTAATCTCAGCCACTCTGACAGGGCCATTGTAACCTCATAAATAGGCCAGGCCCATATCTGATACTCCACAGTGACGGGTGGGGAGATGAGGCTAGATGTACAATACCGGGGTTGTACATAGGTGATACAAATCTGTAGAACTTTGTAAGGGTGCACACAGAGAAAGTAATATCCCTCCAGCTTCCTTGCACAACAAACCTCTTGCCACTTGCCACCCAGCGTCGATTACAAAAGAAGAGAGGATGAGATTACGGTGATTGAACCTGAACCTACAGGTTTGGTTTCTCAGCACATGTTCTGTCTTTAGCATAAAACTAACCCTTCGGGAAACAGGAAACCGTGGTTGTGCCAATGGTATGTTCGGACACGACACATCAACCACAGACTAATTCATCACTGTATGCAGAATCCATTACAATGAATCAGTGTAACTGGAATGTGATTACACCTAATTAAACGTTTATAGACAAACATAAGAAGCCAATTATATTTGATTCGGCACCCTTGGGTGTTAGAGCCTGATCCATTCATAGTGTACGCAGCTTTAATTTATAAGTGCATTAAAACAGACTGTGACAGCACCAAACAAATAATCTGTGTCCTTAAAGGATGTAGTTTACGGAAGGGACAACGGAGGGAGGCAGCCCTTGTCAGATTGTCCCATCCTTACCAATCACACCTGACAACAGAGCTGCAGACTGACAGGACAAGAACGCTGTGTTAGACTTGGTCTCAAATTGCAGCCTCCAGTCTGAGGGACAGCTTATAAATGACACTTAGGAAAATGTATCAAAAATGTATGGATTAATGTAATTAATCTTAATGTTCGAGGCTGTATGGATTTTCACGATCCTAAACGGAATCACAGCTTCCATTTTCCTTACGACAGCCTCCGTTGCTACTGTTTGCTTTATCTCCTGCTGATATCATCTTGCAGTTTAACTGGGTGTAACGGCCCTTGCTCCATTAAGAGACCCCCTCCCGCTGTGTCCTCTCCACTCTCTCTCAGGAAACTTGTTTCTGGCTGACACACCTCAGCACACGGCGGCCAGCAGGGGAGGACATCCACACCGCTGACCCATGAACCTGTCAAGCTAACCAATGTCCTCACTTCGCCTCCTACCGCCGCCTTAATTGCAACCAGGGAATGGATGCGGCGAGGCAGCACTTAGTTGTCAGGAAGAACAGTGCAGGTGTCAGCTCAGAACAAGAGGCCAAACACCGGTTCACACGACTGGGACACGGGCTCAGCCTCACCTGGGTTTTCTTCACCCTTTCCGTAGCTTCCATAGTAAGATTTATGAATCAGTAAACCTGGGTCAAACTGCCTTTCTCCCTGGTCGATGCTCACCCCCACTTCAGTTTGGATTGAGTCTGACCTGGGTGAAAGAAAATTGTCATTGTCAAGTTGGCAAACAGAATAGCTTGTTGAATCGCTTATGCATTCACATCATCAACTAAACCTGCATTAAAGCTGCTGCCCAAACAGCCCATTAGAATGACTGACCTATGGTATGTGTGAATACAGCCTATTTCAGTTGAATTAGGTGGGACTAGCTCAGAGACCGTGAGCCTTTAAATAACGTAACGTTGTCTTCCTTTTGCAAAGAGAAAGTTGCCTTCATTGGCAATCAAACACTCCATTGCTCAGTTCAACACACTGGGGTTGAAGGTCCAATCGTAAAAAAATGTTTTCAAAGCAGCTGTGGCCCTTTTTATTGTGTTGTCACATTCTATGAGTCATTATTGAAACAGTGCACTCATGGAATTCAGTGCTAAGATGTGCTAACAGGGGGCAACACCACAGGGATGTTTCCATGAGTTTCAAGAATTCAGATTTTCAAATGAAAACAAAAGCCAGTGCAGTTGAAATGCTGTTGGTTTTCAGGTCTCTCTGTTGGAAAGATCAGGTCAACCTGTAAGGCTGCCTTCCTCTGGTACCCACCAGGAGTCAGAGTTCTCAGGCCTAAAGATAGCTACAATTTCCATCCCGCTTTCATTTGATCTTTACCAAACATCTGCGGAAAGCTGCCGAAGTTCTCCCTGTGTTTTTAATGGCAGAAGTCGGAGCCCCATGCCGAGAGGGGTCAGCTGTGATGGAAGACCGTGCTGCTTGAGGAGAGGCGGGACTGAGGAGGCCTGACTGGATCCTGACGGGTCTTTGGCCCACAACGGGTCCCATCAGTCACCCCACTGCGCACAACCCCCCCACTCTGAGCTCAGGAGCAGCGTGTTGGGAGCTGTTGATGAACTTGTTTTCCAGACAGCCGTGCTACCTTGGCCTGTGGTTCAGAATGAGGGAATGCACCCAGTGGGACGTGAAACCGAACCACCTGCTGCACTCGCCCACTCCCCTCCCTGACTCCCAGCCTTCTCCGTTTACCAAACAACAGTTTCTAGGAACCCTCAGCCACCGCTATTTGCCATTTGGCATTGGTAGGGGTGTGTTTGACAGGAGGGGCGGACGTAGCGGTTGTATTTGTGTTTGTGTATTGTGTGTGTGTGCGTGCAACTGTCCATCTGTCCATCCGGAGCAGAGGTTATGTGTGTATAAATGTGTGTGTGAGCATGTTATGAGGATGAGGAGACAAGCAGCTGAGGGCTAATGAGCTATAATGAGGTCTAATAGTGGAAAAGCCATCTAGAAGCCATGACCTTGGCATTATGAGTGATTCCCTCAACCATAACACATCTAAATACAGCCTGGGAAACCAGCTTAAACACGCTGTCGTCTCACATGGTGGTAAGTCATCGTCCATATTTCACTGGAGGTGTTGAATTACCTCAGAGCGAGCGGCGATTACAGATTTCGCGATATATCTGCAAATGAGACTTTGGTGGTTGTTTCTGATGAGAATACCATTTCCACTGGAGAGTTTATGAGAATAACAAAGACAGTTTAACATGTTCATCATGCTCATGCTGTCGCTGGAGAAGGCATCTTGTTTATAACACCTATAATGCCACGGTGAGTGCTTTCATCCAAAGCTCTGACTGCATTTATATTTAGTGTGGATGATCGCAGAGGGAAATGAGCGCTGAGCGAAGCTGCGGTCATTGTTGGCTCCTTACTCTGCCTGTCAAACTACAGGGCGCATTAAGAGCCGCTGTTAGCTATTTCAGAGTAAATGCTGATAAACTAAGCACATTTGCAGACTTAAATCTGAATGCTGCATTTAACATCAGTTAAATGTTATCTGCATGAAATTTAATCCCAGGTCTTTGAAATTATATATGTCTTGACTCACAGTGCAACTAACACAACTGGATCTACTGGTATTCACCATCACAGAAGATTTATTTACGTGCAACCTGAGTATTTTGAATTTAAGTTAATTATAAAATCTCATTCTGGAGCTGTGACTATAATGGTTTGTCAACACAACTCAGATCCCACTGGACCTTGCTTTTTCTGGTCTATTTCCCTCCTTCTATGTCTATTTCCAGAAGACGCTCACATCTTACAGTTTTCTCTCTGTCCAGCAGCAGGTCAGAGAGGAAGTAGCTTTAAGGCCATCTGGATAGCAGCTGATTTTCCATGTACGACAAGCACACCTACACACGTACAAACACACGCACACACACACACACACACACACACATGCAGCCTTGTTCAATTTTCAGTTCACACAGCGCTGACGCTGACGAGGTGATGCCTTTTATGGGGCAGCTAACACAAACAATTCACAGGCCATAAGTCCTTGTCCCAACTGTTTCTGTTTGACCATAAATTACGCAGCAGAGTACCCGAGGGAGCCTGTTCCTTTAAGCAAGCCACAGAGCAGTTTGAGTGGAAGGTTATCTTTGTGCCGAGAGATCATGTTTCACTTCAAAATACATTAGAAATACAAACTGTTTGTATATTTACATGTATTCAATTGCATGTACCTTATCATTATAACACAAATACTGCCAACATAGTAAGCTGGTATTCAATTTAATGTCGACACTTCTTTCTTCCATGAGAATTAAAGCAAAAAAATTGGATCGCAAGCATAACATGTACAAGCATATGGATGTTCCTACATGACTAATGCATTTCATCCCTTGCCTTACACTTCTATACTCAGATCGAGTTTACTTGAATTTCTATTTTAATTGTTTTAATCAAAATTACACATTTGAAAGGTGTTGGCCGCCCTCCCAACATGAACCGCTCATATTTGTGTGTCATTGTGTTATTAGGGCGTGTGGGTATGCACTGTGGCCTGCTGGTTGCAGAGCAGAAGGCCTGCCAGCGTGCACTGAACACTGCTGGAAGAATAACAGCAGTCGCAGGTTTAGCTGCACACTGGGACATATTAACACTGGGGGGGGTGTCGATCATTGCTGTGAACACGGAACAGCGCCGCATCACGCTCCCACACATGGCTGCATGTATCTATCCCTCTCTGCTGTGTCCTAGCTCTGTCGGGGGCCGCTCACTTTATTTCTATCAGTGGTGGACAGGTACGCTGAGCACCGGGAGCGCCCCCTGCTTGAGGCGAGGGACGCTCCTCCGCTAAATTAAGTTTGACTGGCAGACGGCGGACGCTCAGACAGAGGAAGCTAGCTGGTGCGTCATCATGCAACAGATCAGTCAGTCACACTAACAGGAGGAATGTAGCCTCGGGACGGACGTATTTTCCCTTCCTCCACCTGTAAGCATGCCTCAGGTGGTGGAGGCAGTTAGGCAGCAGATTCAAACCACTCAGCAGTCGCATGTCATCTGCTCACGTCAGCTAGGAAGACCTCAACCTCCAATATTCAACAGGAGCATCTCAGTCCAACCACACGCGAATAATTAAACACTGGGGGGCATCAATAAGGCTCCTAATGTAATATGTTATTACATTATGACATTATGCACTAAGCCCTTGTTACGTTGCATGTCTGTGATTTTAATTACATGAGCCGTTATTACATTATTAGTTGCAGATTTTGGTCGTGTTTAACAGAAACGGACGCTGGCTGTGGATGGGAGCAGCACCGCAGGGCTTTGTGACGCACTTCCACATACTCCCACCCTCGCTGCTGCACGAGGATCGTCGGTTATGTCTCAGACCACAACTGGTCACTTGTCAGTAAAACATAATCATAGGTTGTCTGGAGTGTTTGAACAAGCAGCCAATGTTATGTGTTCCGTCATGTGATTTAAACTGAATCCTAGATACCACCAGTTTGTCCCTCAGCCCATTAAACCACCAACATGCTCAGAATGAGGAATGTCTGACTGCAGACCGGTCACACATTTCTCAAAGCTTCTCGATTTTTTTTCCACGGACTAAATGATAGAGCAGTCACTCTTACACTCCATATAAAGTGACATATAGCCCCCTGCTTGCTCAGAATACTGCCTAAAGGGGAAATCTCAGAGGACCCTTAAATATTTCTGCCTGCTTGTGTAAGACTGTGTGTTTGGCCCAAAACAAAAGATGCCTTGGGCTTAATGTTTTGGAAAAGAGGGGGGAAAATCTTTCTGGAGCTGACCTTTAGTGTTCTGGAGATGAAGGCTATTGCTCATTAATAATTCTGAGTCACAGGGTTCTTCACCCTCTGGAAGTATCTGTACCTGCAGCTCATTACAACAGGAATAAAAGGCCATTGTGCTGTACTGTGTCTCTGTGTGGTAGACAGCAGTACCTGAGGGGTTCCTCCTTCGGGCCTGCTGGGGCCGGGGACAGAAAGTGATTGAGATCCATATATGACTGTGCTCCCGCTCTTATGGATGCAGTGTGTTTGATCTGCCGCCTTTGATCTTAAAGAGATTCTTCAGCGTCGTCCCTCACATCTTCAGACGTGACTGTGAACCCTAAAATAACCTCTGAGCTCAGCGTATCCCCTTACAATGAGATAGCACGAGGACTGAAACCAGTGACTGGCACTTCATAACAATGTCTGCCACGGAGCAGTTTTGCAAAGTGGTTCATCAAAAGAGAAAAGTTATTTTTGCATTTTTTGCATTTTCTCTTTTTTCCTCTGTGGTGTTGGGGCAAGCAGACGACTGAATGAAGCAGAGGAATCATTCTGACAGTCCTGTGTGTTTAATAAGGCAGAGTGAGCACAACAATACCACACATTTGTCCTAAACATACAGGTAGCACGTCACATCAAACGGACACCTAAAGTAAAAGAGTTGTTGCTTGACCCCTACCCCTCCCCACAAGTTTCAACAAAGTGCGGTCTGTAGTTTTTATGTCGTCCTAATGAAAAAACGGCAACAGTGAAACCTTGGAAATGGTACAACTTTTAAAAAGAAAATGATCAAACACTCCATACTTAATTGAAAATGAAGTTTCACATGACTACGTGTACATGTAAATTAAAACTTATACTTCCACATATTAAACTGGAGTCAAAGGTAACGGTTGCCTGTCTTAGGACGTATTGTTACTCCCGCATACTTTACAGTTTCCCTGCTTTGCCGCCTCTGCTGCAGGAAACATAAAATCTATTTATTCTAAGAAGATTTTCCAGGCATGGCTTTAACCAACAGAACAGGCCTTTGGATCCCTGTTGGCTTATCCAAGCAATACGAGGCTAGAAAATGTTTGAGATACTTCAAGCAAACCAAACTGCACAACAGTACGGAAAAACATGCCGCGCTGTGGTCGTCACTGTGTGTCATACTACACTTGTGCAGTGGAAAAACCATATCTGAGGAATCCGAGATCAGGCCATGGGAGGCTGGCATCCGTCTGCTCCTCGGGCCATTCACAACAACACGCTCCAATAAGACGCCTGTCATAATATTAGTGGGAGCTTTTTTTAACGGCACAGACAGCACCAGAATAATATAATAGGCTTTACATAATAATACATGTCATCTAAACTACATCGACACGAGCAGCTACGAAACCAAACCTGATACTTTCATCAGATGTTTCTCTGGAAAATTGGATGGGATTAGTTTAAGGGCGACGTCGTGATATGAATTGTACCATTCAATCATCAGACATTCACCAGATTCAATTACAGGGCAGTGAAAGGTCCGAGGAGAGAAGACATCCTCACTCCTCCTTCTCAGTTACCTGTCCATCCTCACCTCTGCCTTCCCTGGTATCAAGAGCGCTCTGATATTCTGACCATGAATCAGACCTTCAGTACCCCGCCATCTAAATGACTTCCTCAGGTCAGGGGTCAATGTCCCATCACTCACTGATGAGTTGGGTAGGTCAGCGTCCCCAGATAGTTATTTGCCTCAAGTATTCCTAATGCTGATCACATTGTTTAGGATTTATACTTTAAAGTGCTGCATAGCCTCACAAATATAGTCAGTTTTTGAATCTACTATTTAAAAAATACACAGTGTTTATAATTACAGGCCTTTTCAGCCTTTGTTGTCTGTTTTCCGCAGTAATCCAGAAGCCTCCTCTTTTCCGTAGCTTAATTTTGTAAATGTGACTCAGCATTTATTCTCCGCCCGGCCCCGTCTCTATTTTCCCTGATGAATTCACGTCCATGCGAACTGCTGTGTGGATTGTGGCTGTGTTTGTGCTCGACCTCAAAGGCTCTCGATGACACATTTGTGGCAGGAAGTAGCTCTGGCCATTGAGTACCAGTCACAAACACAATCGCACGTACGGGGCGATATTTACATCAACAGTAACATTACACGCTGCAACAATGTGGCCCCCACACGGCCACGTGTGTCAACAAAATGATGCTGCGAGGAGTCGAAACCCTGAGTTCATTTGCCCCCAATGAGTCTGGCACGGCCCGGTGGGGTGGGAAGAAAGAACCAGAGACTGTTTTGTTTTTGCCTCCAGCTTCACAAACAGTGGCGCTCACAAAGTATCCTTTCTGTGCCGTTTCCTTCCACTCTGATTGGACTAATTGAGACCTGTTGACAGCGAATCCCATCCGTGCAGGAACAGGCCAATCACGACTCGGCATCTGTCATCCCCGGCACACAGGGCTTCCAGCCCCCCCCCCGCCATAAAGGCCTTTGTCTCTGTGACCTCAGTGACCTTTAGCATTTTTTTAATATGAAGGGACTGATTAATTCTTCCAAAACAGGACATGAAACAGTTTTGGTACAAAGGATTAAAGCTTTACCCTTCATGAAGTACAGCTGACAGGCTCTGTGAAACAATGAGAAGAGAGCTCAATACATTATGATGGAAAGGTACAGAAATTAACTAATTTGTTACAATTAACCAAATATAAATCACTGGGCAGATTACATTAAACTGACCCTAACTTGACTTGGTGTACCTGGTATCGTTCTATTTGAACATGAGAGAAGGGAATAGGAGTTGTTTCAGGGTACTGATTTTCGAGCCTGACGTCCTGAAGCACACAGGGTTATAGAACTATGTGATAGTTTAAGATGCTAAAGGTTATTGCCTCGCATCTATTTCACCGTTATTAATATGATTTCTGCAGTCTGCTTTTAATTTAATTTTTAATTAAATTTCATTAATTTGAAAGAGACAATGCAAACTGTGCAAATGTAATGATAATAATAATAATAATAATATATTAATAATTGATAATATCTCACATGGGTTAGAGGATTTTTTTTTTTTTATTTCAATAATATTTTGTCAAAAGCCTTGGATCCTTCTCAGCCCATTTTCCCTCTGTGAGACGAACCAGGAGAGGGATTCCTCTGCTTTGAACATGTGTAAAGTGACGAGGCACAACAGCACCTTTGCTCCAGACGTTACAGCCTGAGACAAATGAGCAGAGGCAGAGTGGGACAGGAGAGGGCGAGGAAGCCACAGAGCTCCATCCAAAAATCCCCAAGAGCAACTTATCTATCAGCGCCATTATGAGCCTCTCATATCTTGGCCCGCACCTGTCTCTGGCGGTCCAGGAGCTTCGTGGGGCCTAACCCCTCCCCCCCTCACTGCTCCAGACTCCCCACTGCCCTCGCTCCTGCAGGAGCTGAGGTGAGGCCTGGGATCCCCATTCACCCTGACTGATGGACAGAACGACAACCAGAAGAAAAAGGCAGCTGTGATGAGAGAGAGAAAGAAAAGAGCGTGCACCATGTCCCCTTTGTGCTTTTAACCAGCTCCTCTCTTGTCTTCCGTGGCCATGTCAGCACAATAGAGTCTTAACAGGAGCTGTCAACAGACGACACTCGTGCGACCACTGCGAGCGGCGGGGTTAGCCTGGATCTCTGTGTTTGTGCGGCCCTGAAAGCTGGCGAGCTACAGCCAAAGCAGGTTTTGTGGTGTTTTCTAAAGGAGCCCGCGGCGGCTTTCAGCCTCGTGTTTACCGACACTGAACTCCAAAGAGGCAGGAGAGTCACATCACCAAAGTTAGAGGGATGGAGGGGGGGAAAAAAACGTTAGGTAAGGTGTCCAGCGTGCGGCTCTAAGTTGCACCTGAGGTTTGATCAATACAGTCAAGCGATGACATGTCAATTTGCTCGGGCCGAGAAGAGGCGGCGGGGCCGTTGAATGGCGCCGCTGAGAGACGGCGGCAGGTGAATTGTTCCGACAGCGGATACAGTGTATCAACGTGCTGCTTTTAAGTGTGTGTTTATCTCCCCCGCCGCCACTCACTGTGTATTTCCTTACACTCGGAGCTGTGATTAACCGGTGCGAGTGAAACCGATACACTTCCACGTCCCCTTTGTGCTTTTTGGCTTTTGTGATAATGCGATGTTTGTGAGTACACTGTACACAGAGGCACGAGCCAGCTGCTGCCTTTATTTGATGTTTGATACATGTAATTAAGTCACAAAAGCCCATAAGAGCCGTAAGCCGCAGACACACGGGGGGGCTGCTGTGATCAGATAAGGTGGAATCAGCTCGTGATTTTAGTTGTTGCTAAACAAGGATTGGGCAGGTGTTTGGGAGGAACACAATGACACACGCATTGAGAGCAAACTGCTGCGGCATTATGTGGAGCTATGGGTTTGTCCTCATTATTTCCTCCTGTTGCTAAAACCCTCCTGTACCCAACATGCAACGTATGAAAGATCACTCCAGTTAAGGTATTTGGCCAAACTTATTTAGAAACTACAGGCATGACCAGTGATAGAAGCAGATTCCGTTTCAATCACAATGATAAACAAGTGGGCTAGCCAGGGAACAACACACTGAGGGGAGTGAGAGCAGCCAGTGTTTTTTCGCTCCCTGACCATTAGATGGCAGTAATGCATAGCTGAGCCTGCCTGTCCACTGAGGCACGGGCTGTAATTTTCTGCTTTCGTGGAAACGCACAGAAGATGTTTGGCTGATGGTTTGTGTGTTGTAGAGCAGTGAGTCAGCACGGCTCCGTTTGGGTCCAGTTTACATTGAGAGAATATGAAAGACAGACGGTTTCACAGCATCGGCCTGCTCCCACACTGTCAATCTGGACCTCAGCACGAAGGAGAAGTGAGATGGTTCTTAATAGAATTAGTCAAAATCAAATCAAAGTTAATTATCTGCATCCAAACCACATGCACAAAATAATGAGTAGGTTATTTTCAGGGAGTTCCAAGTGGAAACACTTCAGATGCACAACCTTTGCTTCCAATGTTAATTATCCACAACAACCTTAACCTGTGATTTCCAGACAATCAAGCTGTGTTGCAGGGTTCACTGTGAGCATCTCAGAGAGACTAGCTCACCGTGCTAGCCGGCTGCCGCCGCACTTTTTTTTAAATCTGTAAGACAACTCAGAGACAGCATCAGAGCCTTTGGTCTGCAGCACACACAGTGGATCAAACCTGCCTTATCTCAGCTTCCTGCGGTTAGTCCACCTTATCACTGCAGAGGATTTAACCTCAAACCCCTATTTATTCAAGATTAAGATTATTTGTATACTCACAGGAGTTTACAGTGTGACTCAACACACGCACATACCTTTCAATCTACCTGAGAGCCCACTGTGGTTTATGGGGCTTTGAATGGTAAAATGATGCGAGGACGGTGGGCATGTGTGAAGTCATGATGTTATTGTTTACATCACGTCGACACCAGCATCTGTCTTTATCGTCCGAGGCTTTTTGAATCTTAACATTTTCGCTCACGTCAGGTACGGCTGCTCTGTTTCCACATGAGATGTGAATGTGTCTGTCTCAGTGTTGCTGTAGTCGAGCTGGAAGGAAACCATTCAGGAGACTGTTGGAAGCCACTGGAAATATCAGGAAAATGACTCCAGTGCACGTGATCGCTGCTGTAAACACACGCAGCAGCACAACAGCCAGAAGTGGAGGGTGCTCAACAACATAGTCTCCTTTGAAAAACCTTATCATCACATTTGGTCTAAATGTGAATCGTGCTCATAAAAAGTCATGTCAGACGAAACTTTATCCTGCTAATAAAAACAGTGGAACTTTATATGTGGGTCATGTTTTATCCTCTTCCACATCTCTGACACAGTGTGTCTCTCCTGCCTCAACCTGCCACATGTTTTATGACTATTGTACTCACATGCTGGGGGGGGGGGGGTTATCAAGACTTCTTCATGAGTGCATGCAGCAGGCCCAGTGCCTTTCTGGCGGCATGGAATATGCCTTTTCAGGCATAAGGACAAGTAAAGAAAGTGATATGGAAGCCAGACACTTGTGTGGACAAGACAATGCTGGTGTGTCAGACGTATGAAGGGCGAGTGAAGGTGTGAGGGACAACACGGGACTGTGCCGTCAAATCACGGCTACACATTTGAGTTTTCCTCAGGTGTAAAAGGGAGTCCAGAAAATCAAACCTAGCGTTACACTGGAGGTTGGCAAGCGGCAGACAGAATGACAGGCAATGACGCCAGACGGTCAGAGGAGCAGCAGCGACATGCCACTCTCCCTTCCATCCCAGCCGCACAGAAAAGCACCGCTCTTGTCTCCGCGGGCTTCGAGCTGCCAAGCGTCCTCCTCACGGACCAAGCTCTGAACCCAGAACCCTTCGTCCAAGACCAAGAGAGGAATTAGTGCCCGTGTCAAAACAGCTTACAGCCACCCGGTGGGCTCTGTGAGGGCCTGGGTCTGTTCGTGGAGTCATTCAAAGTGACAGCACCCTGAACCTCCCGCTGTCGGCTCAGCGAGGACGGCCGCTGCCCGGCTATAATGTCAGGAGACACGGTGCAAGCGTTGTGTTAACGTTGGCAGCTGAGGCCTGGTTCCTGGACACGGGGGTTTTCCTTTGAGAGCAAAGCTCGTCACACGCTGCTGGCAGCTTGACTTCTCTCTGGTTGGACATCCTCACAGGAAAGAAATCCCCAGTTTGCTCGCTGTTCGGCGAGCAAACCTTCGACCCATACATCTGAATCACATGTTCGCACCAACAGAGCACGTGTCTTTCCCGGTTTACCTGGTTGTGGCGCGCACACGTGTTGGCGCAAATTCAAGATACTGGATTAAAAAAGCGTGAGGGTGTATTTGTAAGTGGTGCTGGCAGTTCTCCCCTGCTGAGAGGTATTTTTGCAGGTGCTCTACCTGCACTTATGTGTTATTGAATTATGCACGTACGGTAATCATAGAGCGCCCTCATGTCAAGGGTTGACAGCGCTGACAATGAAATGCAACATGTGGGGTGTGATTACAGATATGCACGTCTGTTATGTCATCACCGACCTCACTCCCTCCTTCTCTCTCTCTCTCTCTCTGCTTGTTTCCTGTCATCGCTCTCTCGTTACTACATAATAATAATAATAATGTCACTTACCACAAAAACTTAATGAACTGAACCAACTTAATCTACAAATGTTAAAGTCATGCTAATTCCAATTCTTTACTATTGCAGTGGAAATATACGAGTGGCAAATATAAACAAAATAAAGGCAGCAGAGGAGAAAATGTCCTCATTTCAACCTCCCTGATCCTGCACTTCTGATGACAACAGCTTTCTTTACACCAGCCTGATAAAATCATTTTTCTTTTTCAAAGTTTTAGAACTCCTCATTACTCCATTCTGTTTTAGAGTATCTTCATCAGGCTCCCGTTCCACTGACCCTTGACCTTTCAGGCTTCTTGAACAGTTGCTAAACAAGGTGCTGCTGCTCCTCCTCCTCCTCCTCCTCCTCCTCCTCCTCCTCGTCACTCTGGTCTCTCAGAGTGAATGAGAAGGGACACAAAGGAACCTGACAAGTAAGTTTCAGTGTGACATTACTGGTATGTGCGGTAGAGAGGATCCAATATCACTCTCGGCTGAGCTGGAGGCAGATTGTCCGGGCAAGCTAAATAAACAGTAGATTAATCTGTCTCTGTGCTGCGAGCTGACAAACCCAGTCATGGATGAAATCGAGGCTTTTGACAGGTCGACTGTCGAGATAAGGCGCTGATAGCAAGAAACTTGAGAAGGAAACTCTGAAATGTGACTGAAAGTTAGATTTGTATGTACGGTCACAGTGACGGACTTTAATTTGCTTCATACCAAGACACATGCTCAGTAAGAGTGAACGCTGCAGCTCAGGTGGGTCCTATCCAGTCCACACGTCTGCATTCGCAGCAGGAAATGTTCATATCTCTGAGAGCCTGTGGCTGCAGCAGCAGGTGTCAGGGAAGCAGTGCAGGGCAGCAGGCCGCTCTTATCACACAAGGCCTGCTGTTGTCAGCACAGCAAGTGTTGAGTCTGCTGCTAAACGCTGAAACCATCCAGATGCACAAGAACTGTGAGAGGGAGAGGAAACTGTCCCCCAAGAACCCTCTCTGTTATGAAACAGTCTCATGCATTCGCTGCCTGAGTGCACGCTCTAACTGAGCGCCACATTTACACAGGGCGACTTGCACTTGAACATTTTTAAGATACCACACATAATTGTTATTGAACTCATTTCCTTAACTCCTGAAACTGCAATGCACTTTGAAAATGATTCAAAGCAAGAATAACTTGATCTGCTCAGCTTCATTAGAGATTCATTTCCACATGAATATTACTCAAACTACAAACTGGGTAAATACTGTTCAACATTATCAGCCATGGGCAGTTTCTTGACTGACTTCTTCCTTCTCCCACCAATGAATTAAATATCAAACAGGGGAACCCTCAGTGCAGGGTGCACAGTGAAAGCATTATCAATAATAAGAATAATAATATCAACGATGACAACAACACAATAAAGCTATAAAAACATGAGCAAACTCCCTGCACACCACATCCAGGAGGAGACAGAGGGGCTCACTCACAGGTGCATTTGAAACCTCATTCTTATAATTATTCAGCAACACAACAGCACACGCTGCTTCTCGCTGCTGCTCCCTGAGACACACTGTCATTTGGAGGCTTAGCGGAAGCCCAAAGCACATGTTATGGTACGAGGTGAATTCCTCTGCAGAGGATGAGAGAAGAGGCCGAGCGGACTCTGGTGCACTGCACCGTGCAACATGTGTGCCTTCCATCTGGTATGCACGCTCACTGTAATCAGCGCAGGAGAGTACACTGTGTTTCCGCGGCCCAGCCTCTTATTTGCACGGTTACCTGAGGAAGTGGCTTTCAGCTGTGCATCCCTGCAGCAACGGCTCCTGCCTGCAGACCCGCCTCAGACCCCCGGCCCCAGGCGAGAGCAGCAGCAGCAGCCTGAGGCCAACAGCACACAGAGGTTTGGTCTGTGTTGCTCTAATATTCTAAACACTCAGTTAGACAACAAATTAAATGTACTTTAGATATTTAATTGCAGCTCAAGGTCGTCCCCAACAAAGACATGATGTATTCCTGTTATTTCGATCACCAGCTGTTCCCTTTAAATAATAACTGTATCTGATCCTAATAGAAAATCAGGCTCTAGTGAATTTAAATCTGGTTACAGGTGAGGGCTGTTCTGAGTTTAGTTTAAAAGATTAACAAATCATTTAAAATGTGAAACAAAAGCGTGGATTACTAATATATTAGAATAGTTTGTTTCCTTTCAAAATGACTGGAGTTATAGAAAAATAAAGAAATGTTGATAACAATGAGAAACCACCTGACTTGTCTTTCTTCTTCTTTCTTCCTCGCTAGATATCAGATTTATTTAAATCTTAAACTAGGTCCAGAACCAATGGAAGAGAATGCACGTTCCACAAGCAGGGTTTTAATGTAGAAGTTTTACATTGAATGAACTGCGTTTACTAAGTGATATTAGTACTTTCACTTCAGTAAAGCATTGGAGTACTACTATCACTCCTCACTCCCTCTTTCTCTTTCTCTACGCTCCGTCTTAAGCCTCTCAGCCTGTAAACCTCCTGACACACATGTGATAAGTCACTGCACTGACCTCATCTTTAGATTTCATGCTGTGTAAAAGATTTGGACGACCCCCCCCAAACCCAACACAAGCCTCCACTGTCACCGGTCACGTGTCCTGACAAATCAGGACAGGTGGAGACATTTCTCTCTCTTTGTCCCCCCACCCCGCTGCTCGGCCCTGCACCGTCCTCAAACCAGATCTGAGAAGTTGAGTCATGCAGCACTTTGCTTCATAACTCACTACTACTGTTGCTTGAAGCCCTGTTGCCCGGCAACCTAATGTTTTCTCTGCTGTATTTTGACTTTTACCACACACACGCAAACACACGTACGTGCACGCTGAGATTGGACACTGAACTCCCATCACAAGGCCCATAGTCCCTTCCTCCTCTCTTTCTTTGCCTCCCTCCATCTGTAGAAGAGATTAGCTCTGAGTCGTTGAAACAAGCTCATATTCTTTCCATCTTTCCGTCCACTGTTTCTTCCTCCATCGTTTTTTTTCCTCTGTTCCCTCTCTCTTTGTCTGCACCTCAGCATACTGAACGCCATTCTTGCCAAACCCGCCCCACTTGTTGAGTGACAGGTCTGAGTGCTGTGGCTAACCAATGGGGAGTGATTAATTGGAGCCGCTCGGTAATGAACACAGTAGCTTTGCGATAAAAGAGTAATTCCTCAGTCGGCATCCTGGGATGAGTTGAGGGGAGACATGATGGGATGAGAGAAGACGAGCGCAGTGAGAAAAGCCTCCCAGCCTATAAATAGTCTGAGGCTGCCGCTCAGACAGCACTTCAAACGGAGCTAATGATAAAGACAAATATCTAGGCCGGGCCGAGGCATTATTGATTCTATCCATCACGCCTGCAGAGGAGCCTCGACGGGAGGGTGTGTTGATAGCTCGCTCTGCCTTCTGCAGAGGAATCAAAAGAGCCGAGAGAAGTTGAAATCCAACTCCAAAGAGCAAACCGCAAGCTGTCTTCCGCTGGTAAAGGCTCCTGTTTACTCAGCAGCAAAACACAGGTGGCAAGCTCTGTGAGAATGGACCTCCTTTTTCTTCTGTGGCCTTTTCTTCCTTTCAATAGACTGGACAGGACAGATAGATAAATGATGCTCACTGATGCTCTCTTTCTGTCTCTCTCTCACACACACACACGATAACATGTAAAAACACTGAACAAGCAAATGGTTTGCAGAACTTATGAGCATATTGCCTGGATTACGAAGCAAAACAAATGTGTGTGTTCCCTTAAAACAACATTTGACCTGGTTAGTTTATGTTCGTGCTGAAAACCACATGCACAGCACAGCATGTGTGTACAAAACTGGGGGCAGACAATTACCTGACTTGATGTGGTCACGATTTGTATGACAGCATGTTAAATACCGACATGGTACCATTGCAGTACTCACGGGTGTGTGTGTGACACTGGAGGTATATACAGATGGATGAGGCCTCTCCGCTTCCCTCCATTATCCAAAAATGGAGCCAAAATATCCCAGATACGAACGCTGCCATCTTTAATCAACGGGCGTCGTTTGGAGAGTAGTCACAACCTCAGTATCAAGGTCTCGGCTAAGGTCATGGGTTTTATTGTATTCATGGGGGGTGGGTAGTGGGCAGTAATCTGAGGCAGTGCCTTAGTTTCCATCGTGGGCCCGAGCTGCGTCAGACGTGGGGTCTGCGCGAGGGTAAAGGGGTATCAGGATGGAGTGATGTTGTTGAAGAGGGAGGATGAGGTCAGAGGGAAACGGATCCATCCATTAGGGCATATAATGAGAGGGAGCAGCTGCCTGCTGCTGCTGCTTCAGACAACACGCAGATGTGAAGGAGCCTCGGGCCGCGACACAGCTGAGGGAGACTGGTGGAGTCCCAGTGCCATGACCTCACTCTCGGAGCCAGGGCTCCCAGCAGCACCGGCACCCTGCCCTACAATGGCAGGTCCGTCACTGGCTGAAAAAAAAGAGATTATCCATGCCTTCAACCCACCTGAGAAAAACCCTGTAGGACCCACAACATTTCTTGTGTTCCTTGGCTAAACTCTGGCCGACCTGGAGGTGCACCGTGTGCCAAAGACTGATCTCAGCATCACCTCCACTGCCACTAGCTGCTGGATCAAATATTCTCATGGGTGGCTGATTTTTTTAAGCTTCAGTAGTGTTCAATGGGCTGTAGTACACATTAAATATTCCGTATAGCCTCTTTTTATTGCATGTGAAGGTCAACAGAAGTGCTGGTGTAATTCTCACTTCTGGCCATTGAATCCTACAAAATGGCAGGATAAAAAGAGACTTCAATCTGAAAGTCAAATCTTATGGCCACTGGTATTTCATTACAGCAGTATTCTTACAAATCCACTCTTTTCTTAGAGCGATGGTTCCATGAAACCGTTTTTTTCCTGCTTACAGAAATAGCAGCACAGTAGCTTTTTGGAATATCGTTCTAGTTATGGTAGCGACAAATATACTTCCCCCTGTTTGCATTCAAAATATTTACAGTATTTAATTATACCATTAAAGGGGCGTTTTAGAGCCGGTGTGGGAATAACAGCGGGAGGACCCCTTTTCTATCCCGATGACAGCAAAGCTCCGTTGGACGAAAGCAGGAGATGCTCCCCGTGGTTAAAATAATGAAGCAGCGGGATCAACATCAAACCCATGTCCAAGAGGACGACTGAAGGCCATGCACATCTGATCTTCACACACAAACACACGGTGACGTACATGCACGCACATACAAATACACTTATGCAAAAATCTGTGCTCTTAAGGTGACTCAGCTGTTTGGGGTGTGCACTCAGAAGGTAACACTGATATCACTCTCTCTCTCTCTCTCTCTCGCTGACGTAGGGACAGCAATTTCTGGGAGGTGTTGACAAATGCAGACATTTCAGATGACTGTGCGGCTGACAGTCGCCGGTGAGCTGAGTGCTCTTCTCTCTGCCGTTACATGTCCCTGCAGTCTCTCGTTCGCTCCCTCAGACGATGACATCCAGCTTAGTCACTCAAGAGCTGTTGCTTTGTAATGCATGTTCACCAGGAGCAGCAGCGCTCGCCAAACACACACTGCTTGATCGAACAGACATCGTAGGATGGAGGCCTTTGCGCATCTTTCTGTGGATTTTTTTCCTAAGCATGACCGGCTTTTGATCTGATCAATAAAAGGCTAACTCTGGCTCAACTAACAGCTAATCCTGTCTTTATATATAGTGAGTGTTTGAAGTATAAATACCAATGTCACAAATACAAAAAGGGCTTCTTTTAGACGTATGCATGAGGACTGAGGGCTCCAGAGAGCTCTGAGACATTTCAAGTAAGAAAGAGTCTTGCAGATTAGTCACAGTTAACCATGGGTGTAAAAGAATATGATCCGCTGGCTTTTATGTCAAGAAAAATATTCAGGTATGTTGTTGCTGGGAGCGCTGGATATGTATGAGGTTGCGTGGCAACGTCTCAATTCAGAGTGACACAAGCAAGAAACACAAGCAGGGCTAAAAGACTCCCAGAGAGCTGTGTTTGGGTCATTGAATACCTGCGTGTTTACCCTGAGCCTAGTGTGGGATTGACGCTTCGATCCCCACCTCCTCCTGGGAGTTTTTCCACCCTGACAGGAGCGGTGGGGAAACTTTAGCCGCAGCCGATCTCCCAAACAGGATTTTTCACTTCTTCTCTTTATAATCCTATAACCCCCACAGTCTTAAAACAGCAGTGTGTGTGTGTGAGTGTGCGTTTCTGTGACAGGTCTAAATCTTCTTCAAATAGCGAATCAGTCCAACCCACTGCTCGGTATAAACATCCCGACAATGAGGGGCAGGCAGCCGGCCAATCAGCGCGGGGCTGAGCGATGATCGGACATGTTGCTCTATGACCTTTCAGGTGAATCACACAAAGACGAGCGAATATTGACTGAATACCAGTGGAAACTGCCTCCACTGCTGCTCTTGGCTGGCCCCTGACAAATGCTAATACTGTGTAAACGTGGCCACGTTTTAATGTGAGAACTTTCTTATCTTCCTTGGGCGAGGAGTCCACACATGGGTGTTTAGGATCATTTAAAGTTTCATTTAAAGGACAGAAAATGGTCGATTTTATTTATTTATCGGGAGACTCTGCAGAACCCTTTTCAAAAGAACCTGTGATTATTTACTTTTTGAAGTAGGTCGCTCACGGTGGTATGCACTCCATCTTCAGATTTTTTTTTTTTTTTTTGAGCACATGTTGCACTGTAATACAACTCAAAGGAGTTACATACATTTGCTGTGCATGGTCATTTTTCTCAAAGAGCTTGAAAAGCCAACTGTGATCTGGCAGCGGTGCGAGAAAATCCATCCCTCACATCTGCCCAGACTGGCCAGAGGTTACACAACTGCACCAGTATAAACGCACACATCACGAGGCCAGAGAGGAGCCAGAGGAACTCTCAGCTCTCCCTCATTTCCAACACACTCACAGGCGACGGAGGACAGCAGCTCAGTGATGTGTCTCCGACGGAGATTGTGTTTATTTCCTTATTTACTTTACACTGAAATGCAGTTTGAAGATGATGAGCGGAAATGAGGTGGAAACAGGACTGCTTATTTCATACAGACACACACCTCTGCTCAGTCTTTTAATAGATTTGAAGCTATTGTGGATTGTCTAAACAAGCCTTAATATTAATAAGGAGGTGTCACAATAACAAGCCTCGACTGGTCTAAGCTAACACCTGGAGAGAGGCCTGGGAGGTCGGGAGAATTAAAAAAACTTTTTTTTTTTTTTAAAGAACTAAAGCTCCAGCTGCCTCACCTGTTGCTCTGGTCCTTGAACCCGACTCTTAATAATCAGATTTAATTATTTTTAAATCATTTATGACTTACTCATTTATTCCTAACACAGTTGGATTTAACCCCAATCTATCCCAGACCATAACCCTAACCCTAACCTACCTATCCACCCACCTCCCAGGTCTACTGGTCCTGGCAAGTTCAATGTTTACGCTGGAAAGGTCCTAAAGTCCCAACTAAACAAGTATACACACACATACACACACACACACACACACACACACAGAGTTGTGCTGTGAAACCACCCATCGTAATAAGCCACTATACCTCTGAAATACCGAAGCAGAAGAGACGTATTATTGCTACTCTTTCTATCTTATCTGCCATTTAAATTGAAATCACTACACTGGCTGCAAAGAGATTACACAGGAAATTACACAGCACCGCTCAGAAATTGGTTGTTTCACAGGAACAGCTGCTGACATGAGACCGACTGTGCCTAATGTCACGAAGTTTAACATGCAATGATTTTTAAAACGTTGTCATTGTTCTGAGAACCCGGAGTTTCTTTATTTTCCACCTTAAATTCATCATCATTTGAGAAAATCAATTTGCATTGATGAGGCTGACAGGAAAGTGGAATTGTTTTCCAGGGTTTGTTGTGTGTTTGCAGACGGGAAAGAGCCGCTACGTATGCATGAAGCTTTTTAAGGATGAAGAAGGAAGCTGCGTGAAATCTGATAGACTGCCTCAAGTGATGTCACTCAAGTTTGTGTTGTAGCTGCCAAGTTTTGACAAGAAAGACGGGTGTTAGTTGCACAAAAGATTTGATCTACTGCAGAATGTAGTTTGACCCAACCCTGCATTCACACCAAACAAGAAGCACGTGGTTTATTCTATTGTGCTGCATTATTCATTTCTAAATCACAACTTTGCATCTAGGTAAGCCACATGAAAAAAGGCCAATGTACCTCAACAAGGAATCAGTAAAATCACTGATGATTTCAAAAATACTGATTCAGTCAGGCAGGTAAATGAGGAAGACAAAGCATAATTGCCATGAGCGCATGCACACAAGTCCTCATGCCCAAAACTAGACGGAAAATAAATTCAGATGACAGAGCAACACAAACCTTGTCACTCAGACCTTGCTGAGTTGATAAAGATTCTTTTCTGTGCTCATCAATGAACCAGTTGATGTGTTGAGAAAGGATTACGACGGCTTTCAGGTGAAAAACAACGTCTCCCACAGCGCCTCAGAAGCGCTGCTGTAGAGGAATGCCACCTGCCATTACCAGGAGATTACCTGCAATCTCTTATTACTTAAGACGGGGTGGAGAGGCTTTCATAGCGAGGCATCTTAAAAAATCAAACTGCGCTGTCAGCCGGGATTAAGACTCAAGTTTATACACCGACTCACATTAGCAGAAACATGCCTGCATTTGTACCAGTGCTCTACTTAGCAGCCCAGGGCCTGAAACAACCTGAGACAGCCACACAGACACAGCTTCCAGCCTCAACAGAACTCAACATGAACCCCTGTGGTCTTTGGGGATAAGAGCAGTCTCTCAGTGATGGATCAGTTCATAAATGTTAAACATTATTTATGCAAACTGCAAAGGGAAGTTTACAGCTCAAACCTGAGCATGTTTCACAGCAGCAAACATGTAAAGACAGAAACGGGTGAGCATGAAAATATTGCTGTGTGAGTGACGTTAGTGCTCTCTCTCTCTCTCTCTCTCTCTCTCCCTCTCTCTGCGTCTCTGTCTCTCTCCGGGATAATTGCTGTTTTGTCTTGACTGCATGCGCTGTTATTTATTTGCACAGGAACTGAGACAGTTTCCCTCGGGGCGAGAGGTGTTTTTCCCGCCGCTGTCCAAAAAAACTGGAACCAGAGTGTTGGTTATGATTTCCCGCTTTGTTGTAACAACACACTGACAAACAGCTATAAAAGCACTCACCAAAACATTACACGCTGTACCATCTGATAACTTGACTCCACATAGTCTGATAGAACAACTTGTATAGCTGCAGGGGAGGACAGGAGTGGCAAGACGTCTTCCAAAGTCAAACCAGAAACCTTTAAAGTTGCTGAATGGACAATATCTATCTGTGCTGCTTTACAATGGCTCCTTTACAACGTGAAGCCTGGTATTTTGAATGCAAACACAAAACGGCGGCTGCAGACGCGAGACGCAGTTTGTAGAGGTCACATCTAACGTTCACTCTGCTTGATCCCCATTAAACCGCAGTGGAAAGAGGAGGAAGGGGGCGGTTGGCAGAGGAGGAGAAGCTGTTGGCAAGCAACCCAACAAGGTTTTAGAATAAATTCTGATAAAACAGGATCAAACTTCAATGCCAACCTGTGTAACAACAAATAGAAAGATGAGCTGATTCCAAATACTTTTACTGCTGCAACCTTTGCTGCGTCATCCGATAAGATTTACGCCAGCAGAGAGAAGAACCACAGAAGATTGCTCTTGATTACAGATGATTTAACTTGCTCTCCTAACGATTCATTTATTGTACATCTGTGCTTGTACTGTGCAATATATATAATATATATTCATTTCACAGAGAGTCGCTCTTGTGATTACCAAACAGTGCATAAATCACACAGGGATGGGATTGGGTAATATTCATTCACAGTGACCCAGTGAGCCGGGCTTGTTTAGGTTTCCTGCATGATTTATCATAATAGCAGCGGCTCTGGTTAATGGTCTCAACCGAATAATCGCTTCTATCATTCTGCCACGCCTTCGCTGACACTTGCGTCTTGGTGGAGCCATTTTTCAATTGGGTGATTAATTTCATTGAGCTGACAAATGAGTCCTTCCTGTGAAGAGCTTCCCTGAATTTGTAAAGCTTATTGAGAAAGACTATACGCTTTATTGCACAATTAATCTGACCTTGATGAATGTGGCGCTGAGGCCATTTGTTATCCGGCGAGGGGGAGAGTGAGAGAAAAGGAGAGCCTTGACTGTTCCACTGTAAATATGGATTGCGGTTCTTATTTTTCACGGCGGTGGTTAAGCCGGTGTCTGGAGTCTGAGAGGGACCACCTGGGCCAGAGGATTGCAACAGAACACATTTCCAACTCTGCACACCACCAGTGCTTCAAATCTCATAATAAGACAATGTGGTGGAAACTAAGAGTCTCTCAGACCGGAGTTGTGTCCTTGAATAGAGCCCGCATGGCAGGAGTGTGACGACCAAGACAAGGTTTTTATACAGAAACATGAAAGAACAAAAATATGAAAAGGGGGAGACCAGACAGCTCCCACAGACGAGCACACAACACTACGGACATATGTTGTTTAGATAAACAGGTCCTCTCTCTGCATCCTGAACAAACGGGTTACGCCCTCAAGTAAACCCAGGTCTCAGGTTATGAGCAGAAGTCAGCACAACTACACATGAGGGTGTTTTATGACTCCAGTCGTATCTGAGACTATAATATGAAACTCCTCTGGCCTTTTCCCCCTCAGCCATGTAGCGTGTAAGATAGTTCATCAAGCAGACAAGTGAAAACACAGAGAAGTGTGTGTTTCTTCACAGAGCCTGAGGCTTTTAGTCTGACCTTCTCCCCTCTCCATCTCCCTCTCACCTTTTTCCTCCCTCTCCTCTGCCCCAAGGGGGTCAGTGGGCGGGCCTTTAGGTGAAGCGTGTGAGGAGGGCCCCCCTGGCATCACCCATACACAGACTTGAAAAAAAAAAAAAAAAATAGATCAAACTAAAAGAGGATGATGCCTCTACCTTGTTGAGACAGTGGTTGGACGTGGAGAAACAAGGTCAATATCAATGGTGGTGGTCTCGCATGGCTCATTAGTCAATGTCTGTTGCTCTCTGGCCGAGCATCAGCAGAGAGCAGCCCCAGGGTTAGCACCACCACCACCACCACCACCACTGTCATGCTGCAGAATCCAACCCAGGCAAAAATAAAGCAACCTGAGCCGGGCATAAATCATAAGGAACATTTGTTACCTTGGGTAATTGTGCTTCATTTATCTTCAGGCCTTTTTCCATTTGTCAACTCCCAGAGGCTGCTGGGTAACCGCTGCACAGGTCGATGCTGTAGACTGGGCTGACTGGGTCTTACCAGAACTGCAGGAGAGGAGGCCTGCAGGAAACAGCAAACACAACACAGCAGAGTTACACTGACATCACGCTGCGCTGATCGGCAGATTCAGCAGACACAGCAGCAGGTCCGAACAATGACACGTTACAGTTTGGTCATGTGGTCGTAACTATTGAAATGAAACCTTTATTTATATTGCAAGAAGAGCATATTTACATTTGGTATCATAAACAAATACAAAACTTGTATTTATCCAACCCGAACAAAGAGCTGGAGAAGTTGAAGCAAAAAAAAACTATAACCACTTTTGCAAACCCAGTCCAATTCCCTGTAAAAAATGTGTTACTAATATAATAATAATAATAATAATAATTCCTTAGACCCAAATTGTGACACGTGCTCCTGTAGCTGAATTGTCTCCGCGTCTCACACACACAGGTGTAAACACACCCTGAAACGCTGGATGAGCTCAGGCCGCGGATGTGTTTTAATGTGTATTGTGATCCGCTCTTTAGTCAGACATCTATTAACACCAATTGTAACCTCGCTGCCTTGGAACCTGTTTCCAGCTGTCAGCACCCCGCCACCTCCATTCACCTCAGTGACACACGCGTCTTTAACACGCCGTCTCACACACAGCACAACACCACTCTGCTTGAGGAGAGGCAATCTAAGATCTGATTACGTCTCTCAGCTGCCTGCATCAATTATTGAGAGTAAGACACACAACCGGAGGATGTGACGCCACATGAAGAAAAGGAAAGGGGAGGTAAAGGGAAGTCGGGCTGCAATTAACTGCTTACATTTCTGGTTTCTGGGGTGTGGAGGGCACATTAAAGAACAGGCCAGTGACATGTGTTTAAGTGGTTGTTGTCACTTGTTTGCCATGTAGCAATGCAGCATGCTAGAAAACTCAGATGTGCTGCAAGTTTCAAGTTGTACCACTGAAAAACAAAGGGACTTGCTCCAGACAAACAGACTCTTGCTTCTAGTGCAGGTTTTTGGTTTGTACAATTGTCAAAATCAATTCAGCTGAAGTGGAGATACCCTGAAATTCAATCTCAAGTAAAGGTTAAGTATTTCACCCTGAAAGCAACATTTCCCATAATGCAGCTGAGCCGTTCTCTCTGCCAAGTAAATGTCCACATCTCTCAGGCTGCAGGAACCGGCAGCATGGAGTGAGTTCAACTGAGCCAGGCTCTCTTTGGGTTAACTGGCTTCACTGAGTCAGAGAGTAGTTAGTGACTGCTGAGGTCAGTCTGCTTAGCATGGTGCATGATGCTCTGCAGTTTACCCTGATGATCCATGCCGGTTATAAGTGAGCCATCTTTGTGATATCACAAACCCTGAGTTAATCCCACAGATTACTGGATAATCCACTTATCTTGCATTACGGGACAGACCCCAGGACTCTGTGTGTAATACAGGTTTTCTGTTCCAATGGGTCGCTGCCCAGCCCCAGCTGAGATAACCTCTATGACATCATCAGGGATGTGTGCTTGCTCCTACGCAGCCATAGAAGATTTACACAGCTGTTTTCACAGGCGGAGGAGTTTCCCCCATGACAGGAGAATTAAATGCTGTGTGTAAAGTTGGTGTCATGTACTTCCACAGCAGAGTCTAATGATAAGATACGCCTCAGCCACGAAGCTATTTAAATGAATCATGCCAGGTGATTTATGAACTGAGCTGGTGGAGTCTTGTTCATTTATGAAACACATTTAAAACAACCACATGTCCAAAGGGCTGAATAAAAAATAGATTGTTATAAGTCAGCAAAAAAAAACTTGATTCACTCAGAAGACAAACACGTCATCATAAATGAGCCAAAGGTTTGTGACAATCTATGACCAAAATAATGACGGTGTGTGATTTAAGGAGAGGAGACAAGCAGAAAGACACATTCAACACATGCGTTCAGCTCTTCTCGGAGGGGGGGGCTCTCGAGTGTCTGGGTGGCTGCTGCTGACAGGTGAGGATGTCTTTTATCAACAGGTGTTAGGAAGCCAATGAAGATATGAGGACAGATAGCGCAGGAGCTACACAGCCCAGGAAGAGAGTCAGCACGAGGAGAATGGAGAGAAACCACAGACAAGGTGTGTGCAAAACCACAGACGCATTCTCAGCCTACAAAGCACACACACACACACCAACACACACACACTTATCTCCCCCAAATCTGAAGGAGGCGGATGTGCTAAGCATCCACACATTGCCAGCTCCAGCAGAGGACATGCAGCCCGAGCTCACTAACACATGTTCGGTCTCAAAACAATGAAGCAGCGACGGAGAACAAACAGTGATGATGGCCTCTGGTCAATGTGGCCCATCATCATCAACACCTCGCACTACAAAGCATTGTGTGTTGGATTTCATCATTATAATGCTACGTCACACAGACACACAAAGGAAAAAGAGGACATCTTCCTGTTGATTGTTTCAAAAGCAGGCAAGGTTTCAACAACAATACAACCAAGCAAAAAGCATTAGTTTAGAGAGAGGATATATTTAATAAATATCTAATGGATGAGGGACTGGAGCACCAATCTGTGGTGAAGGGGATCCATAAAGAATCATTTGTGAAACATAAACATAAGAACGTGGAAAGTACAGGATGGATCAACTGCAGGGGACAAGGTTTCCTCTCTGCTCTGCCAGATGGGCAACGTCGCCACTGTCAGAAGTCCAAGCCAGCCTGAGTCCAGACAACAGGCACAACCACAGTATCCGTCCCCGGGGACACAGGGCTATCTCTTAGTGTTCAGGTAGCAGAGGGGGGGATGCTGAGGGTCAGCATCCTACTTCTAAAACTGGAAAAGGAAACTAATCCGGGTCAAAGAGGGCCACAGTGTTGAGTGAGACTTCACATGGGGACAGGCATTCAAAGTGTATTCCTCCACCATCTTCATTAAAACCCTGCACCTGGGCCTAGAAGTGATCCTTGGGGAACCCCCTCATGGCCACCGCCAGTCAGACCCCTTAAATCTGTCCCCAGCCCTTTATTCATCCCCCACTTAACCCCCCCCTTCTGCCTATTTTGTTCTCTCTGCCACTTTGGGTCAAGCTCAGAGCTATAACACTGAGCTAATGTGGACAGGAAAGGGATGAGATAGGATTAGAGAGATAACAGAAGGCAAGCTGGGGTTGTCGCTCAGAAAAATGAACGCTTCGGACTCTGCTAGTTGCCCTCACAATTAATAATGGCTCGTAATCAGAGACATTTTTCAGCACGTCTCCTGGGTTTCAGGATTTCGGTTGCCAGTTGTCATCCGGTGTTGAGAGGGCATCACAGGTCCGGCTAACACCTGATGAAAAGTCTCAGTTGGCATCGAACTTACATGACATGAAAATGCAAACTTTCTAAATGTCCTCACTCTATAAACTCTTCTGAAGCAACTTTCAGACGTATGTCACATTGCTGGCTCCAAATATCTGTTAAATCCATGGCTTTTAGTCAGACAGCCCGATGGTTTGGATATCCAGAGGTCCTTAGTCAATTCAGACATGGGAGGGCCTTTATGGAGAGAGTAGCAATGCTTGCATGATATTCTTTTTATCCTCTCCCAGGCTGCACCAGTGATGCTGGAGCCCTGTGGTGGACCATTGAATTACTCTGGTGCAGCGAACCTTTAATTCTATTCATTGAGAATGCAAAGGACGCATGACTCAAGAGTTGGAACGCACCTGTGACACTTACTGGTGCATTGTTAGGGTGTGGCACATTCTGGCAGTTATGTAACCATTGCCCACACATGCATTAGAAACGTAGGAGGGATTTTCATACACATTATTATATGTTGGACCGAGTCTGTAGGAAAAGGCAAAGGTCAAAGGAAAAGTTCTTTCTAATAGAAGTGTTTCAGTGTTGGCTGAGGTCACACTCATTTGACTGGCTGGCAGCTTTTATTTTTTTTTGTTGGTATAAATGCATCAAAGATGAAGAGACTGCCAGAGGAATGAAGGCTGAATGAGCTGATGTCTCCCTCATTTACCAGTAAAAACAAGGTGGAATGCATGATAACCATTTCACTGCTTGAATGTCAATGTGAAGTCATAGTCCATGCTAAGCAGCCGCCACCATCAGGATACACCATTACAATATCTGCTGATCTGAAAATGACAAGTGTTGTAGGTGCGTATATTTATTGTAAAACATGACGTAAAGTTATTTGTGCTATGAGGCGAATGTTATTGAACTGCCATTCTGGCAGATTTGTGTGCAGGCCCATGTCCTGCCAGGAGCGTGTTTACACCAGAAACCATTCCCTCTGTGGCTCTGTGCAGCAGACCGGGCCAGTGGTGGCGTCACACAGCTGCTGCCGCCGCTGCCCACTCTGGATCTGTGTTATTGTTACCAGTAGCATTACCACGCTTTAGTGCGACAACATAATTTGTAACAATAAGGACAATTCCCGCAATTCCATGTGTGCACAACGTGCACGTATAGCTCTGTGAACAGAGGGACAAACCACACCAACACAGAGGAACGAGCACACGCATAAAATGTGTGAGCACAGACTCTATGGGTTTGTCTCTTAAACACAAGCAGGCTCAGATTTCAGGCCTTGTGGTCTCCTACAGATATATCGAAGTACACATCAGGCTGCGTGTCACTACTGTTTACAGGAAAGTGATTTATGGGGCGAAGAGGGAGGCTGATATGGTTTGAATGAGTTTCAGAAAGAAACCGAGAGGAGGTCAAGCTACCGTGGCCTTTCAATAATCGCCAGAAAATTCATTAATGTGGATTATTTATCCAAGAAACACGTTTGAGTGAAATTAGAGTATTTCATGTCCATTTAGAATGAACAATCACATCAAAGAGCCATTAGTGAATTAGTCCACAGAGTTGTGTTTTTTTTGTCCTGTGGTTTGTTGGATGTGGAAACTTGGCATAATACTTGGGCAAATGCCACGCATAACTGCAGGGGAGTAAGATAAACATAGTTTGCATGTTGTCAAATAAAGCAACTGCACCAGACATGTGGAAGGTCTTTGTTCCTCGACACAGTCTTTATGTGACAAGCTCTTTGTGTTGATGTCACAGACAGCAACTCGTCCGACGGGTACGGTTCCATTCTATTTAGACTATGTGTCTCCCATACGTGTGTGTGTGTGTGTGTGTGTGTGGAAAGTCTGCATCCTTACATGTCAAGCCATAGTGCACACATACATTTCAAAGGTCCTCAAGTGTGTACTCTCATAACACTGACGTCTTGGGCAAATATGCCATTATGGAGGCATAGAGGTGTATTGTGTGCAGAGATACAGAGAGAGATAAAACCTCTTGCACAGGAAAAAGAAAAGACAAATATCCTCTCACAGTTGAACAGCGGCTTGTCAAAGGCAGGGGTGTCTGAAAATGCATCCTTTAGTCCTGACAACTTATAGAAGAGGGTACAATGGTGAGAATTTATCTGAATGTAATAGAATCATTGCAATCCAAACAGCCTGCAGTAGCCAAAACATCACATCTGACTGTCAGTCCAAAGAAATTTGAGTTCTCTCTTCCCAAATAAATATCACCAAAAAGATAGCTATCAATGGTCCGTTCATCCATTATCTTTTTCGAGTGACAGTCTGGACAGGTTGCTGACGTATCACAGGGCAGAGACAAACGTCCACGCCTCAGTCTGCAGGTCTTTGGTCTGTGTGAGGAAGCTAGAGGACTCAGGCAGAGAACATGAATACTCCAGTGCTCATCACCGTATCTCTGAGCTGTTTGCTATCAATTCTGGACTCTCAGTCCTTTGATTAATCACAATACTGTCCTTTGATCACATCTACATTTTGACAGAGGATCATCCAAAATTCTTCTCAATATAAAATGTCCCATTTATTCAAAAATAATAATAAAAAAAATTGCAATTACAGCAATATCAACACCATTTTGTATGACAACCATATTAGATTCCCTGATTGCCTACATGCAGCCTGAGTGAAAAATACTGAAAATGATGTGACTGAGGGAAACAGGATTCAAAGATTGAAGCACTTTAAATTCTGATGACGCCTTTAATGGGAGCCGAGCTGGGAGCTGAACAATATGTGCTTACAGACCACATGAAACAAAAAGAGGTGGGGCGTGAGAGGGGGAGCCGACAATTAGGTCCAGATACGACCAGAACCAAACTGGTTCAAACACTGGGAGACCACCCCCACAGTCACCCTGCGGTCTGAGCACAGACAAATGGACCGGTGAGGCTCGGTGGCACCGCAGAAAAAAAACATCCAGTTACTGTGAGATACAGAAAAGCTTCCTCTTACTCTACCTACAGTTTGATTTAAATTGTTACCCGCGCGTTGCCAAGAATGCAAGGAATTCCAACAAAGAAGAAATAGAACTAGAGGAGGAAAAAAATACACCCATAATGCCGTGTGTGCTTTGGCAGGGCAAGAATGGGATTTTTTTTTCTTCTGAGAGGGTGAGATGAAGAAGGAGTGTAAGGGGTGTGGGAGGACGGTGTTTATTGGTTTCTGCCAAGCCAGTCTGAGAAGCAAACACAACCAGGGTGAAATCCGATCGACTGGCCCCGCGCCTGGACCAGCGGTGGCCCAGTGCAGCGTCAGGGGGAAAAACACTGACAAACAAACACAAGCACAGGACCTGGGTCTCCAGATAGTCACATGATGAGCAGGTCAGATACGACACAAGCCCCCAAAACAGTCGGAGCCAGTTTCACAGAGCAGACCGGAGTGTTGAGGATGTTTTTGAACGTCTGATTGAGGATGACCTTAAAGTGTCTCCTCGGACGCGGGGAAGTTTTCCAATTGAAGTTTACTAATTCCTTCCCCTTGATCCCATCCCATCCCCCCCCCAACACACACACACACACACTGACCCAGCAGGAAAATCCCTCTGTGGCCAGGCATTTCTTTTTAACTTGATATGCTTGTGAATCACCCCCAGTGCGGCAGTGCTGCTCCACTAATGAACACAGGGCCCACAGACAGAGCTGTCCATGCCCTGCTACGCTCCCCGATTGCACTGGAAAACAGGATCCAGCTGCCGGGCACCCTGTCATTACAGAAAAACCCCTCTCAGAACACCCTCTGCTTGCCCCGAGACCCCTCTCATCCCCTGACCACAAGTCATACTCACCAATCACGCCTCCTGCAGTTAACCTTGGTCTGGACTTAACCTCAGGAACCTGCCTTCGCTGTCAGCCTGGCTCCTTCTGCGGCAATAACAAGAATCTCACATTAGTTGGTTTATGTTTTAGACACTTGAATCAAATAGTCCTTCTGAAAAAAACAATCAAAGTCAGGAATGATGTTGGTTGTTGGAGGAATTCAAGTATGTCGCTATCTTCTTTTCCCACGCATGATGCACACGTGCTGATAGGTCTCTTTATTTTTGTTTATGTGATATCCATACGATAGTGAAAGCGATAAATCTGCAGCGACAGTCTTGGATCCGTATCTGTGCCAGACACCAATCAGACTATGAGAAGAAGAGGAGCTGGCATCAAATGCTCATCTGATAAACGTGTGTGTGTATGTGACAGGCGTCTTGGCAGCAGGATGACACACACACACACACACACAGACACACAATAGGACGTTTGCATATGTGCACGCATGAATGCAGACAAAGGCGCATGTACCCACACACACACACCCAGCTGATACCAGCATAAGGGTAGCCATATCTAATATGCTAAGTGAAAAGTAAACACTGGCCTGTGGCATCAGGGCTTCCCGCTTACTGACTCAAAACAAGCCCGGTGCCCGAAGACTTCCAGGACTCCAGGGTTGGGCCGGGGGGGCTGCCCACCCATAAAAAAACACACACAATTACACAATCGCACAAAACAGGAGCAAGAGTCACCCTCATATAACTGATCTGTTGTTTCTCTGTCAATAGCAATTACTGCACAGCAGAGTCAAAAGGATCCAGAAGGGGCCCCAGTGATGCGCAGAGCATGGGTTGGTGTTTACTGTTATCAAACTGAACCACCACCCCGCTGGGTTAATGAACATGCCGATTATGCTGATGAATTTTCACTGCACTCAAATTACACAACACCTTGACACACAGGTTCTCCATACTTACAGCCACTTTAAAGTTAGCGTGGCCAGGCTAACATATGCCTGCTGTCATCAGTCCTCTCGTTCAAACACATGAGCGTGCACCTACAACTGCTGGAGGAAAATGTTTCTTGGGCCCATCGTCTCTCCCCATCTGATTAAACGCTTGGGCTGGAGACTTTGCTCGAGCACAGAGTGAGCACAAATACTCACTTTAAGCATTAAGACTCCATCTCTTTCGAGTTGTGAACCAATGATGCAGAGCCAAACTCTGCTCCCCAGACACACGTCATAGGATTCGATGAATTAACATTATTGATAATGACTGAAATTCCTTCGCTGGTCTACCAGGGGTCTGCACTGGGAGCACTGGTGTCTGTCTGAGCGGTGATATCGCCTCAGCTCTGTTTGTTGATGTGTCAAGAGCAAACACCTCGCTGCTCGGCGCTATTTTGACAATGAGCCTGTGTGTGTGTGTGGCTGACTGGCATTTAACAGACTCCCCTGCTGGCTGTGTTGTAGACACAATAAAGGAAGCATCAGACGTGGCAGAGGGGGATCTGACTTCTCCTCCACCCACACGCCGTGCAGCCGTCCGCGGCAGTCTGTCTTGTGGTCAGAAAAGTTTCACAAATCATGTTAACAAATATCCCCGGCTGAGTATCCTGTGGTTTTTCCCCTCCGAAGTACAAGGAGTTGTGTGCGTTTGTTGTGGCCGTGGAGATTGAAGATGATCTCGGAGAATGCCGGGAGCATGTGAAAAATATTTGTAGCCATAAAGAAAGGGCAATTGGTATTAATGGGGTGGCATGGCAGTCGAGGCCACGGGAAGTGTGTGTGTGTGTGTTTGGTCTGGGTCATCCAGACACACTTGTTTCCCAGTAGGATGGATCTGATGGGGGCCACAGGGCAAGGAGCAGACAGATTCATCAGAGTCGTCAGCTCAGGGTGTCCGGTATCCCAGAGTGCAGTGCTGCAGCTGCTCCGCCAGCAGTGGCAGCCATGATGGGCTCCAGGTGGAGAGAAAGGCGGCTTCACATGCAGAAGCTTCAGTTTGATGCAGAACAAGAAGCTCGTCATATGTTTTTGATACAAAGTGGCCAACATTAATATTACGTTGTTATATATATAAAATGATTTGTTCGGTACGCTTATATGATGAAATATTCTATGTCTTGTGCATCAAAGTAAACACATCTGGTCTGAACCTATTCTGAGGGTTTTGATAGTGAAGATATTCCATGAATGAATATTATTCTTATCTATTTCAGCCATTTTAAACCCGTATTGGTGTGACCACCCTTTGCCTTTAAACCTGCACTGATCCAACACCTGCACACCATTTTTCAAGGTACTTGGCAGGTACGTGGTTGCAACCATCTGGGAGAAGTTGCCAGCGTTGGATGTGGATTTAGTCTGTCTCGGTGTCTCCTCTCTTCATGTAATCCCACACTGGATCCATGATGTTGAAATTAGGGCGCTGTAGGGGCCGTAACCATCTGTGACAAGACTCCTCAGTCTTCCACTTCTTTCTGACTGTGGCTGCGCGGGTCAGGAAACAGGTTGTTGGCACGCTGCAGGAGTCAAGATGCTACAGACGGGCCTTGGAGAGTCAGAGCAGCTCACACTTGGAACGGTCCAATATCCATCAGAGATTGTTGGACACTTTGTTTAATTTTAAAGGAATGTAAAATCCTATCTGAAGGATAAATAAGCATAGGGTAAAACATGTTGTGTCTGATTATGAAGTGCTAATGACTACAGTTGAAAATGATCCAGGAAGGCTAAAATGTTGTGAATGTGCATTCTCTCGATTAATAAATCGATGAAGAATTAAATGCAATGAGTCACAGCGTCATCACCTTGATTTGTACGATGAATGAGATGAATGAGACCTAAACGCCTAAAGGCTTCTTAATCTCTTCTCTTTTTTCACTTACTTTAAATTGTATTATTAGAAATAATTTATTTATTTTATTCTTATTGTTACAGCACCAGCACATACAAAATAAACTGCCCTGTGGCCTCCAGGCTCGACTGGTATTACTGTGAATAAGAGGAAGGAAAAGAAGTCACCAAAATGGTTTGTTCTGACATTAAATTCCTGGTTATCAGCAGTGAAACCCACAGTGTGGAGCTGATGTTTTGAACAGAGTGGAACCAAAGCCTCGGCTGGATTGTAAATCCACTGAAGGAGACTCGACATGACCCGTGTGAACCTGTGGCAGAGAACACATTGGTCATTTCTAACCATTCATGTCCTCTTCACTCCCTGCTGACTTGCTAACAGGAAGTGTGTGCTTAAGAGACAAAATGTCTGCCCTGAAAAAAATCTTCATCTTCAAAATGTTCAGATTTAAGTCTGAGTTTAGAAAAACAAACAAACAAACAAACAAACAAACAAACAAACAAGTGAGATATTTTAAATGGATTCTTGTGTAAAACTACAGCATGTTTTCGGAAAGCCGTCTGTGTCCATTTGTTATTCTCACACTGTGTCTTTATCAGCTGAGGTCAAACATGCCCATAAACACACAAGCGGCTTGTTAGTTTGTCTGCAGCACGAGGATTTTTCTTAGATCCTTATCACAAATGTGAAAAATAGCCCGCTGCAGAGTTTGCTCATAATAGATTTCTGTCCCTCCTCTCCTTCGGTCCGGGATGGCTTGTTAAATCCGGAAACTTGTGACAAGTTTGATTTAGGGCTGTTTGGACTGAAACAGCAGAAGCTCCTCTTTGTAATCAATCAAATCAAAGTGAAAGCAGTTATTTTTCTAGCCTGACGTGCGTCACAAAGGTATGAAGGCAAACCTATAAATACACCACTTCATTCAGCTCAGAGACAACTTACACTTACTCACCAAGTGATTTGTCTTTCTCTCAGTTTATCCAGGACTCCGCACTGTACAGTCATCCAGGCCGCCGCCACCTGAAAAGCAGGATAACAATTTAAAGTTAATTTGCACGTGTCTAATGAAAGAGTAAATATAGATACAGCTGACAGGTTATACATCTGACTTCCAAAGCTGATATTTACTCTAAGGAGAAAGACAAACAGCAATGTGGCTGCCTATGGTTTACTGTACTTTAAATAATCCTTATCATCATAATAATCACTAATTGATATAATTTGTGTGCATGTAACATGCAATTCATGTCCTTAATTCTGACCCTGTGCTTCCCAGAAGACGTATTATAAAGTTGTATGGACTGGTCGTACCTTATTATCCACTGTGTTCTCATATTTAGACCGAACATGGGACAGGAAACAAAGCGTTGACTTAAAGTCCAAGTTAAGTCAAAGTTCTGTAGCCTGAAACACACAGGGTGTTCGCTGTGTTATATTAATGGACGAGAAGAATAGCAATGAGACAGCGCGTCCCATCATGTCATCACTGCTTTTGAATTTCATTTTTAACTCTGCAGGAGTCACATTTTAGATTTGACTTTAATGACGCCTCAGGGCCTTTTTAGCTCCAGCTCTCTCATGCAAGTGAAAGAGGATCCACGAAGAATCGCTTGTCTTCTGAAGACAAACAGCACCAGGGAGCTTTCAGAGGCCGCAGCTTCCAGCCAGCATCAAACACCGAATGGAGATGAACAGCAGTGACGGCGTCGCAGGCAAGATCAACAATGCAGCAATTAATAGCTCAGTCACCCTGACAAAGCTCAAGAGAACAGATCCTGGCTTAAACAAACAACTGTGACATTTGCTATCTGGATTCTCTAGGATATCCTGCAGAGAGGCTGCGCTGCATCAAGGACAGGGTGTGTGTGTGTGTGTGTGTGTGTGTGGTTGTTAATCATCCTGAGGTGAAAGCACGATATGACTGAAGAGTGTGGCGTGCTGCTCACCTGGCACAGACGGTGTGCGATGCCCGTGTACCGGATGTTCGGCTTCCTGCTCCTCCCTGAGCAGGTGCTGAGAGATGTCCTGTAAGTGTAAATGCGATCATTGTGCTCTGAAGCTCTCAGGACTGATGCTGGAATACTGGACAAACATTACAACTAAACGTGCCTGCTGTAATTACACCAGAAAATGCCTTTGTCTTAATGTTGCCTCCCTGTAATTGGATCCACAGTCACAAACCACTGCGATCCAGATGGGACAGATGTGCTCTGGGAGGCCGACAGAGGACTTGTCCAGAACGACTGAAGCTGAGATGAAAACAAGGCTTCTACAAACAAATGATTAAAACCTCAAGATCTCAAATTCTTTAAAAGCATTCTTGGTTTCAGGGTAATCCAAATATTTGTCACTTAAAGATGGCATTTTTATTCAAACATACTGTCGCCTCAGAGATAAAATAAACTGGGAATAATCTGTGTCGTCACCACAACACAAAATAATGGAATTGGAGGATTTAAAGTTTAGAGAAAGTCAATTTTTTTCATGTGTGATATATTTATTGTTCAGTACATATTTATGTATTTCTACACACCACAAAAGAACAATATTCACTCTGTTTTAGCTCCACTTCGGTCTCCACCAACTCTTCATTGACTCAACTGTTTCTCTTTTAAGTGCCTTCATTTTCACCTGCTGGATGTTAGTGGGTGTTTTGAGTTGAAAACAGCAAGTGTATTAATCTTCAAGAAGAATCAACTGCATCATTGCCACCCATGCACATACTTAAATCTGTATTTTTAATCCCTATATTCTTGATACACGTGGTTATTATTGTTGTTGATAACTAACTGGAGCAACAATCAGGTTCAAAGTGTTCAAGATTATACATAAAATTGCAGCCAGCATTCAAATGAACAATAATAATAAAACCCTCTCCACATAAACCCTGAGCTGGCTTTCATTCGTTATCCAGATTTCCAGCCTCTTTGCGGTGTGAATGTTTCCCAATGCCATAAATGATTCCTGTCGCTGCAGGGTTGAAGTAAAAAAGAAAAGTTACGACAGACGGCGAAACATTAAACGTGTCCGGTAAGGTGCACTGCCGGCGCTTTTCCCCGACAAGACCACGACTGTTAAACATCGACACCTCATCACCTCCAGGGCCATTTGACAGAAATCCAACCAAAAAACAAAACGTGTCATACACCAAGATAATATATTACATATCGTGGCATTTCTCCCTCTGACAAATATTTTCAGACTTGTGCTTATCTCCTCGGCAGCTGCGGTGCCAGCAGTTTTACTCAGCGGAGGAAAACATGCGCCGACATGCCATCATGATTCAAACACAAGTGCGGTGCCAATGCAACGGCAGCTTGTATTTCTTCTCTTAACAGGCTGGATTTGTAGCTTTTGTGAGTGCGAGCAGTGTGAGAGCAAGGCCTGAAAGGGGGGGGAACGCATACGCATGTGTTTGTGTGAGTGAGAGACAGAAAAAAAAAAAAAGAGAGAGGATCCTGATCTCTCTGGGACTTACTCAATCCCAAATGTAATGTAAAACCTATGGGACAATGAGGGGCTACATAGTGCTGAGCTTCACTCGGGCCAGAAAGTCCACCCAACATGTTGTCAAACCATGAGGAATTTATTACTAATGTTGGTCAGCTGTAGCCACAGGGGGGCGGGGGCTTTTTTTCCACAGAGGAAAAAGAGAAATCATTAATTATCTCCACCGCCACCCTTGATCATGGGCTGAGTTTATCTCCAAAGCGTGCATTTCCATCCCGACAGAGTCTCTTCAGCTAGCGTGTCCATTTATAAAGCTGGTGGCTTAACAGCGGGGTCATACGCTAACCTTACAGTTGCCAGCTGATGGTGTGAAGGATTGGAGGTAGAGGAGGCAGAACAAAGCTGACATGGCAGCAGTGAGTGTGCTGGGATCCAGACCTTGGCCTTCAGCCTCTTTCCCAGGGGCAACCAAATCAACAGACTATGGAAGAATGTGCAGAATAACGACGACTCCAGTTAAAAAGTCTCACGATTTAACAAGACAAAATAAAATATTTGTATGTAAAAAAAAAAAAAACAGATTAAACAGATAAATATGAAGAAGCTGATGGATGCATGAGCTGCTTCTAAGTGCTGAGACTTGAACGTTAGCAAGTGTTTGTATCCATCTAATAATGCAAAAGTTTGACTAACACCATGGAAAACAGCTTATCACTTGTATCTGGGTCAATCCAAACACAATATATGTTTCTCTCTCTCTCTCTCTCTCTCTCTCTCTTGCCCAAGTGTGATACTAGGCCAGAGGGACAGTGTTAGAATCCACTAACACCCAGCTGCCCTGGGAGACGATGGTTGTGTTCTGTAGAAGGCCTAAACCCAGAGCAGAGCAGGACCCTCTCTGAGCCCTGGTCGTGTAAGAGGAAAATATTACATATACATACACAAACACACACATACAGTTACCATATGTTGGGAGAGCAGGCACAAAAACCGCTGAACAAATAATGTAGAGGACATTCTAAGCATCGGACAACTTTCAGGAGCAGACGTCAAGAGTTGTTTGTTCCACATGCCGTCAGGCATAAAAATACCCGCCTGAACCCTGGAGGTAGACTTGCTCTCTATAAGTGAATTTGGTTGTGACGCTTCCTCCCAACCCCCGTCTTGAGACCGGCTCTGGACGTCCTCTGGTCCCTGTCATGGCATCAGAGCAGAGGTACAGAGAAGTGCACTGAAGTATCATAAAACAAATACACCAGCAGCTGTGCCCCAGATAGCGTGACAGCTTGCACACAACACACAACTTAAAGCTAACAGCCCAAGATACTGTATACAAACTAAACATCTGCCTGACAAGCAACTCCCTTTTCAACCACTAATTTTGAGTCAACACCATTTTGATAATCATATAGTGGGCGGGACAGTGCTCCTCTCGTGTTGTTAGATCCATGAGTCACTTGCCACTGAGCGCTGAGTACTGAATAAAATAGAAAGCTAAAGCTATTTCCTGAATTTAAAAAACATTTGCGCGTGCTCTTCCCAGTGTTGTCATTCCAGGATTTAACAAGTCGTACTTGAAAATGTTTTGTTCAGTTGTTATTCCAAGCTTTACAGCTCATTGTCATCACCTCCTTGTCATCTTTTACGTTCACACTCAGAGGATGACACGCTGCCGTTCAGCTGCTGCGTTAGACCGTCAGGAAATCTGGCTCGGGCTTTTATGGGCCGCTGCTGAACCTGGCCCGGCTTGTTCCGCTGCATCCAGCACTAATTTGTGCTCATGCTAGAGCAGCACTGTTTACTATCATGAGTTCCCAGGTTATTGGAGGCTGTGGAATACGGTCGAGAAATGTCTGTCAGTTTGCCCTTCGCCTCAGTCGTATACACAGTCACCACATTTTGTAGGCTTCTCTGAACTTTATTTATGGACCTGGAATGGGACATTTCATTGCGATTGACTGGAGGGTGCTCGTCTATTTCAAAAACCCACACGACTCTGACACAGGGGCAGCAGTTCTATGACACTATTTATGACTCTGAATGAGCTTGGGCCTGGAGACTGGGAGAAGTACGGTCCAGTGGAAAAAACACCATTGAGTTGCATTCTGGGATTTCTCATGGGAAGACTATGATCTAGTATCTTAAGCACAGGCTGCACTGAGGCGTGACTCAGAGTGAAGAATAAAGATGCTGCTTCTCTATGACCCCTCTACATCCTGTTTAGCATAGACAAATTGAGTGTCAGTTATTTCTCTCCAGGTGAAAATACATGTGGAAGTGGAACTTACAGTATATTGACAGAGAGCTAGTATCTTTGATAAAGCCCAGCTCTCATGCAGTATCTTTCTAAGTCTCTCTAACGTCACCATCCTATAGATATACTGTTTAATAATTTCTAATGTTATAGAAAAAGTATTTTGCAGGTCTAAAAGTGTTGACTCGGTCGGACCATCACCAGGCATGGGCGTGTCAGATCCCTGACAGCAGAATGTGTGACGGCGCGGCTCCTTGTAAACTCTGGCAGAGAAGCACAGTCCAGGCTCCACACAATGCCACCGAATACTCATCATTAAGAACACAGTCCTAAATCCCATGGAGCCTGAATAAAGACAAACAGGAACGCGTGTGAGAGGGGACGAAGAAGAAGAGAGTGATCTCACTGAGGGAGGATAATATTTTCTGAGTGAGTGTACACGGCCTGTTTGTTTAGATCTTAATATATTATTGTTGTACACTGCAGCATAATCTTTGTGCAATCACAAGGACTTTGACAAATGTGTCTGCAGAGCCCTGCCAAGCTCGCTGCACCATTGCATAACCGTCACTGTTCAGATTCATTAATAGCCACGTAATGGAAGCAAAGGGAGCAGCGGCGGCGGCGGCGGCGGCACTCCACTGCCCTGACAGAGAAATTGTGCTTTTTTTTCCATCACTTGACATCTCCTCAAATACGGTGCATAAATGAGCATTGTGCTCCGGGCCGACACATTCCAGATCGGACGACAAATAGCCATTACCAGCCGCCTTATCAATCACGCAGGTACAGTGCACTGTCACCGGCCCTTTTCATGCATTCCAAACGACAGGCATAACTCTGACCTGACAAAGCCCGTCAGCTTGAGCAACGTCCCTGATCTATCACAGCTGTCACGAGGCATCGCACAACTTTGTTCTGATTAATTACACCTTCGCTGCTCGGGAGCTGTCACTCATCCGAGCAGGTGAGACACACACACACACACACACCATCCGGGTGTTGTGAATGAACATGAATGAGTGTGGGTGTCATGAGTCAGCCGCCAAATATTCAAATGAACATTACAAGACGGAGGCAGAGGGAGAAACTAAACAAGGAAACCATTTGGCAGCCCTCAGGGAAAACTATCCAGTCTTCACTGTCCCACTGAGCAGAAGACGTGCTACCAGCGTCAGAGGATCAGAGTTCCTGGAGCTGAAGTGACGAGTGAATGCAATTTCCCCCGAGAGCGGTTGTATCATAATGATGTCAGTGTATGTTTGAATAAACCTGTGGGGATCTCGAGGGAGCTCCAGCATGCAGCAGAGCTCCAGTAATGTGTTTAAACTGGCAAAACACACATCCAGCCAAGAGTTTCCCCCTGACACGTATCAAAGCGCATAAACATGACTTTACATACACTTCCTGCAGATCATGGCGGATTGTTCCAAATTGGACACATTAGCACAATAAATGTCCACTCGGCCCACGCACGCATGTGTTTGTGTTCGCAGATGAAGCCGTGCCTTGATACTGAGTGTGTGTGGAATGTTTGATTTAAGAGCTCTTTGGAAGCACAGTGTCAGAATCAAACTTCATAAATGATGGATTGCCAACAAATCGAGACAGCGCGAGCTAAATCCATCGAGCTAACGTGATCCCGGTGAACAATGTTTTCCGTGTCCAACATCCTGTGCTCTCAGAGCTTTGTTTGTTTTTTAGTTAGCACGATCATACCATGAAATTTTGCAGAGCGATGGCTCATGTTGCAGGAAGGAGCCCAAATAGCTGGATGTAGTAAAATTGTAGTATGGGCCGCATTAGTCTGAGCTGCCACCATCCATGTGTGTCCCTCTTTATAACTGCATCATGGAAAACGTGGTGTGTGTGTGTGTGGGGGATCTGTAGCTCACACACACACACACACACGGCCGCCAATCACACGGGGCCGCTCAGTGACGGCCTGCGGGAGCAGCTGCGCACGTGCTCAGTCTGTTACTCTCCCCTGTCCGCAACACCAGCATTCCGACAATAACCATATTGTCATGCCGGCACCCCTCACCCTGTTAATGCAGAAACGGGCATTTCAGTGAGGCAGCTGCCGAGGGAACGGGACGCGGAGACTTGTGTCCAAGGACAACGTGTCTCAGTTGACCATTATACATAAGCACAGCGGTCTCCAGAGGCTAAATGCAGACCACCATGATCCAGCCCCAGAGAGTTCCAAGCATTAAAACATGTCTGGGAGCAAACGGAGACACTTCAGTCTGTGTGCTCAGGCTGACTCGAGGGCCAGCAGGTCGTCTGCGAGCTAATGCTGCAAAGCTCACAGCGCAATCATGCCTCCTGATCCTTATCTGCGCCACAGTGATGCCGACCTGCTCTAAGGAGCTTTGCAGTGCTCCGCTCCACAAGCAAAAGCTTTCTAAAGATTGACTACTTTGTGCGGGGGAAAATCTCTGCAGCTCAAAGGAACAGCTCCGGCCGGTGTTTTATTACATTGTGTTTCTCCGAGCGGCCTCGTGCTCGAAAACAACTTTCCAGCTGAGCAGTTCTAGCATTAACAAGCCGTTCATCTTTGATGAGCTCCATATGCAAAAAAACAAGAGGAGGGGAGTCGAGAGCCTGTGATCAGAGAAATAAAATCATATGTATATTCTGTCATGCCTCACATCCTGTGGAGCGCTGCAAAATGTGGTGTGCTTGAAGGAAAACAAATAGCATGTCCCAGGACAAGGCTGTGTTTGTTTCTGCTGCTTTCCTTGGAATCGCACGAGCAAATGTGAGCCCCGAAAAAAAAAAGGCATGTGCCGCTGTAAAACAGTTTTTACATGATTTATTTCTTTTGTGGCAGATTTCAGGAATACTTTGTCTTATCTTCAGGAAGTATTCCGGCCCGCTGCAGGGACATGTCAGGAGCCAAGATTTCTCTTGCTCACAAGCAGCGTTGTTCCCTGCAGCTATATTTCTCAACCTTGGGTGGTCACTTTACGTTTCCTTGTGCCTTTTTTTTTTTTTTTCCACTCCCGCTGTTTCAAACATTGCAACAGTGATGATGAGCTGAGTTTTATCTGTATCTGACAGGCTCTGTTGTCTCAACTGAGAACACCCCCATTCCCACACACACACACACACACACACACACACACGCCAACGACGACAAACACATTCATGTCATACTGTATCTGCAAGACAAAAGGCCTCCCGTCGCCAAACCCCACCCAGAGCTTCACAGTTGACAGTCAAGTTCTGGGTCAGTCGAGCTCGTGGGAGCTCACATCTGTCTGGCCTCTTGAAATGACATCACAAGACGACCGAGATTACCATTAAAGGGTTGGAGGGTTAATCTCTGACTCCTGATCGTCGAGTCACCAGAGGACACATTAACTTTCTTAACAATTCAGCTTGCGGCATTTTCCACCAGCTCCCACTCTGCTGCGGATCATATTATTTCTTTCCACCACTACTTAACCAACTAATCTGCATACCGTGCACACTGCGTGGCGTGCATGAGCCAAGCCAGAGCGGCGGAGCCCAGGTCACAGCAGCTCTGCTCAGCTCAGCTCAGCCAGTGGTGAGGGCCATGCTTTAGCAGTGCGTACAATGTGCCCGTGAAAGGGGAACCGGCGATGGAGTCATCAGGATTGTGGGATGACCCTGAGTTCATGGCGCACCCCCCCCGCTGCTCGTCCCTTTCATCAAACAGCCCAGTTGTTGGTTTAGCTCAGGCCCTTCTCAGCAGGCCTTGGCAAGAGGCAGCGCCCGTGGCCAAAGAGGATTTGGTCAGAGGGTTGGGGGGGGGCGGTGCGAGTCTGCTCGCACTCAGCAGCAGCTTTTCCACCATCAAGCACCACCTACTTCCAATCATGCGTTACCCCTAAAATCCTTCCCTGTGCCTGCAGAACCGGCGGGGCCAGATCGAGCAGGGAAGCGCTCCGGTCTAAATATACCCTGGAGTTAGCACGCGGAAACAAAGGAGGCAACGCTCACCAGCATACCATCACACCTTGCAAAACACTTGTGTGAGCAACCCACAAAGATAGCAACATCAATCACGTTTCCTTAGAAACGACTTATATGTTATTACAGCATTTATCTTTTGGTTGTGTAGTGGCACATCACAGGCGAGGAGATAATGACACGCTTTATTGAAATGGAGACGAATGCGCCCTCTCCTCACCATGGGTGGTCTGGAGAGGAGAAGTGCATGGAGAAGAGCCCCACAGGCAATTAACATGCAAGCCAGACAGAAGAGCCATGGTTTATGCATTACACACAGCTGGGCTCAAGATATCACTCATGTACATCATGCTACACCGTGTGTGCATGTTGTTGAGCTCTAACAGCAACAGTGCAAGTGTGTGTGTGTGTGTGTGTGTGTGTGTGAGAGAGCCCTGTGTGTCTGACGGTGTGGAAGCAGCCATGTCGAACATAAATCAAAAATCATTCTCCGGTTACAGCAGCAAGTCTGAACCAGCAGAGTCAGGGAGAACTGCGGGTCGATGCAAAGTGGAAGACAACACCACTAACAGCCCAGGCTTTGTTTTCATCAACACCCATGAATGGGAAAACTGGAAAAATGTGAGATAAGGGCTTCAGGATCTTCACGGCAGAGTCCAAATATTCCCAAATCAGTCATCTCTGCATAATCCTGCTTGAACGACCGACCAAACAATGGTGAACACATTACCTCCTCGGCAGATGCAATAAGCATTTCCCACATGAACTCATAAGTTTTTATCAGTGTGGGAAAAGAGATGTCTTCAACCCATTCCACAGAGCAGGATGACTGTAAATGAACTTGATGATGGCAGCAGATGAAACGCTACAACAATCACTAAAAAGAATCTGCATGACAGTCTATTGAAACCTGTTGAGGTATCTCAGTCTGGACTAACGCTATGAGCCATGCCGTGTGTGTTCGTGCGTGTGTGTGTGTGTGAGAATTCCAAGAAAAACCCAATATGCGACTGCGATGATGTCACTTGAATTGGCAAAGCTCCTCCAGAGCCACAGACACTGCACAAGTGTTTTTACAGGCTGCGTGGTGAACCCTGTCACCATGAATGACACTGACGTGTAAAATCTGTTAAGTGGACCTCATTAGTGCAGCATGACATATGTTTCGAGACAGAAGCTGATTTTCAAAGAATCGTACCTTTCATCATGTCGGAAGTTTAAAAACGTGGATTAATGAAAACTGTATTTAAAAGTCTCCATGTTAAATGTCCAATTCATTGTCCAGGCTGCTCCTTGTATTATTACTCTGAAATATCCTAATTCTAGCAGACTGATCATCTGTGCATGCACTGCACAGACAGTTGTTGGCTTTGTGGATGCATGTCTGATCCAAAACAAGATCAGAATATCACATATTCGGTCTCGGTGATCAAATTCAAGTTTTACCAGCTGCACAGTCTCCATGATACAGCTCAAACAAACATAACCCACAGAGGGAGCTCCCTGAAACATTTCACAGCGCTTGACACAGTTGGACACCAAAGAACACGCTAGATAAACTGCAGTACAACAGACAAATGGCCTGGTCGACTGCCTGTGACTTCATAAATCCAAGGTGGTGGGTTTGTGTGTGTGGCCATCCTGCTGGGAGATACCACATCATTCATCATCTCATTAAAGGCGCTTGCGAGAGGGAAGAAAACAGGACGATTGGGCCTCGTTTCTGGAGCGCTATCACCATTGGAGGAGAGGGCCGAGGGGGCGGGACCTCCTGAGAATACACTCATCTTCATTGGAAGCCTGCTGGTGACGGCAGCTGATCCCGGGGATTGCGCACAGTCAGGTGCAGCAGTCAGTCAAAGCTCTGGCTCGCTCTCAGCGAGTTGGCGAGCTGCCCCGAAACGTTCACCCAAAGCCACAAGAGATACCTGCAATTTGTCACCCCTATAAAATAACCTTCTCCGTCTCAATTGTCATTTAAAGGCAGCTTGTGCTCCTGCAGGGAATGGCGCTTAGCGCCGGATCTGCGTTTCTTGCAAAGCATTTTATTATCAAGAAGCCCCTCACCCCCCAACGCCCCCCCCACCCCACCCCAGCCTCCGCCTGGTGTTTTTGTGGCAGTTGGCAGAGTCAGAGGAGGGTTTTAAAGAAGACATTTAATCTTTCCTGGCTGCAGAGCTTTCATACAAGTCAGAGTAGAGACAGGCAGGATAAGCCTGGAGGGCCGTGCATCAGTTCTTTGTTTGACGAATGGCTTGGCAGATGGCCAGGGCCTGATTTCTCACACCATGCACGCCACAGCACACCTCGGGCCCGGGAGACGCAGAGGCACATGGAAGGATCGAAGAATGAAGGAAGCGCTTGAACTCTCCTTCTGTTCTAGCAACAAACGCTGAGGATCCACAGCCGCGACGTGACATATTTATGTGACGTCTGCGCATATTAAAAGTTGTGTTTTCCCTCGCTCAGTCGGAAGAGGCGTGGATGAGAATGCTGCCACCAGCGCTTCAGGTGTTATGTCACTCCAGTAGCAACTGGGTCAAACTTTTCAACAGATCAGTCCTTTGAGCGTTCTGAGGATTTAGGTTTAGTGTTATGAGTATTCGTGCAGGCATCATTATCAGGCTGTGATTGTAGAATCTAAAACCATTTTCAGAATAAACCTTCGAGGGACCACTGAGCCGGGCGAGTTTTGAACAATCGGAATATTTTACCCCTCGCTTGTGTCCGACCTCTCCAATCTTCAGCCTCCGCTGGTTTTCACTGCACATCAGTTACCGTGCTGTCACCTTGAGTGAGGCGACACGTGCTGCCACTCATCTCCTCGAGTGTTTCCCCACACGTCTGTCACAAAACAGGCAGAGCCATGGGGCAGTCAGACAGGCGTCACTCACTCAGTGGATTCTCGCCTGAGGGGAACCTCTCAGCTTGTGTTTCATACACTGCTTTAGGTTACAGATGCACAGACCATAAACTGCGGATTGTTCTATATGCTTGTATAAAAGTAAACCTCGTTAAACAATGTTATTCCCTCGTGGGTGGTGATCTCCTAAACTGGTACCCCATCTGATGTGAGAGCGCTCAGGTGAGACTCCTCTCCACTTCAGGCTTAGATCCTTGCTGTCAGCTGAATTCAGCATGATAAACATTTACACAGCTTATTATCTGTTTCTATTGTCGCCCCAGACAGATAGCGTTTCAATTCTTAAACTATCGTTTGAACAGTGTGACTACAATGGGCTCCTTTTTAATGCTGATCAAACAGCCGTTTCGTTTCCCAACTGTCACACCAAAGCACACACGGGGTCTGGTGAGTTCAAACAGACAGTCCGGTTCTCAGATGGGTGGACGTAACAATGCAGGAACAGTTTTTCCTTGTGCACTGATCAGCTAAGTCTCCACGTGCTGGAGGTTCATCTGAGAATTCCTCCCTGAACGATGTTCTTGCAAAACCCTGGCATCTGCAGCGACTCTGATTATCTTACATGCAAATGTTGGACTGTGCCTGTGTCCATGTAACTGATGATGGCTGCTCTCCACTTAGTTAATTATGAATCCACCCATCCTCAATTATTTTTCCTCCTGTCTGTAATCCAGAATTCAAAAGTTTCCAACAGTCAAGGATGTTCCATTTATTCAAACGTGTCAGAGGAGATGAGGAGGCCTGGAGCAAGTAAAAAACAACTCTGTGTCTGTTGGGAAACCTATGGTGGCTTTTTGCATAGACTCAAATTAATAATTACTGAAGGAAAATTAATAATCACTAAGAACAGCAACTTTGCTTTTTAACGTTAAAGTCCAGTCTGGAACATCCAGTCTGAATCTGACGCTGGAATGCCAGTGAATATGTGGCTGTTTCTTGTTGTCACATAGATTTTGTTATATTCCATCACGCTGGTAACAACATATCTGACTATTGCTGTAATCTGGATTGGAAGGGATGATGGATGCTGTGCATTAGTGTAAATTCCTCTGCATGCCTTGCACCTGTCCCTGGCACAGAGCGGTCGCTGTAAAGGACGCAGGGGTCGTGTCTTGTCACGTCAATGGGAGAATATTTTACATTCCACAATTACACAAATGTTGAGGTTTTAATACCGATGATTCCAACTCTGTAGAGTCCATATTTTTACATATCACTGTCACTAGAGCTAGAACTAGCAGTTCCAGAGAAAAAGACAAAAAACAAATCCCCCCCTCTCTTCAGAAGCGCCATCCCCAGATTCATTGCACGTGCATTGCCAAGGCCACTCCAGAATGCTGGAATACAGAGAGTCTTAGGAAAGACTTTGCTATTGTTGAGGCAACGGGAACCGTATAAAATAAAATGTCACCAAATTAACACAAAGACAAACACAAGCAAGCTTTTTTTTTTGCTGTTTTTTGTGTTTTCTTTATGTTGCTATGAAACAAATCAAAAACAAAATCAAATGCAGTATTACCCACCTGAGAAGCAGAAGCAGAGCATCCTTGCCATTGGATTCTCAGAGGTCTCTCCATCCTGGCTGGACTGCTTACTGGGACCACTGGGTGAAATCCTAATGGGCTGTAAAGATGGCCACCGCACCTGTAGGAAGATTGACTGTTAAAACATCTGTAAAGTTTTTACTAGCCTTATCTGTCTATTTTTCCTGATGCCCCACTGTGTAGAGGTAGCCAGGGTGTCCCACAAATGAAAACTGAAGCAGTAGCAAGTGCACCCTATAAACAGAAGCCTGCTCATTTGTTCTTAGCATTAGATAAAAGGTTCAAAGGGTCAGTTTTTATCAGATGCTAAATGGAGCTGGCCATCAGATCCCAACCCCAGGTTTTTATATTTGTACTGTTTTACTGTAATTTATTCAGTGTGGTAGACAGACTTAAAGTATAACAGGAGAGTCTCCATCCTGAGACTCCTTTTCCATTTCTTAAATTTCCCTCAGTGTTTCTGTTGAGTTTGGCTGCCTGACAGTGGAAATGCCAAAATGTGGAACTGAGTCCTGCAGCCTCTTGGTAAAATCAAGATGTTATCACACATAACTTTGTTGACACAGCAGTGACAGCTGCAGACACATAAATAAATTACACACAGATTTCTATGGAAAAAGCAGGGTACAGAATCTGTGATTTTCTTCCCTCGCCTGGCAATATGAACGTGAGAGGATTATTAAACGGGACAGATGGGAGCATCACAGCCACAATATGATAAATATAGTTAGTGAGATCACGTGAGCAATGCCTCTGAAGTACCACATTTAAGTGCATGTATTCCTGTTCTTTCAGGTCGGAGAACTTTCTGCTGAATGCAGATGTGGTTTCCGAGTTTCCATTCTTTTTGAAGCTGTGTGCATGACAATCGCATTTGTTTTCCCATTTGCTGTTAAACTGCCAAAGCAAACATTAGCAGTGTCAGAGAGCGAGATGCCGTCACTGGTGTACAACGAGAAGAGCAGAGGCGAGGGGACACGCCCATAGGAAACACCTGTAGATCAAATCTATTGTTGACTTTGACAACCTGTGTTCAGCCCAGGAAGAACTCCAGACCTCAGACACTAATGGAAATCAGACACTAATGGAAATCTACCTGCAGCCTCTTCAATATGACTCTGTCCAAAGCTCGACTGCAGTCTAAGCTGGAGCAGTGAACGTAATGGTTTAACTGGCACGGTAGCTTCAAAAAAATTAATTAACTGATGATGCCTTCTTCCATTCTTTAATTAATTAATTACTATTGTATACTCACATTCATGAATTTTAATTATACGAGACATTAGGCAAATGTTATTGCATATTATGTAATTCAGAGAATACATTTACAGTTACATTTTACATTTTAGAGATGCCATCATCATTTTTAATTTGTGATGGAATAGTGAGGCGGTACTCAAGTTTGGCAGGATTGGCAACAATAAGCCCACCACACGTTTCCAGACTCGTGTTTGAGACGTAGCCCAGGTTGAAGGGCCTCATTTAAACTGCTGCATGAGTGACATGTGATTAAAACTTCACACTTCATAAAATATGTATCCTGATTTAATGATTTTTTTTTTTTTTTTGTGAGAAACAACTGTCTCCAAAGAATCACCACGTTAGAGCAGCAACAGTAGAAGTTGACACTCCTTAAATTCCATGGAAAGTTTGCATTAAGAATTTTTTTACTTCTCAAGTTCAATGACCATTTAAAAAAAAAATGTATTAACAAAATATTTGTAAAAATATTTTTAAAAAATCCTGACACCCAATTTTGCGGCATTTCACATACACATATTGCTTTTATTGGAAGTGAATTTAGCTTTGTCAAATTTCCAGTGAAACGTATTTTCTTCAGTGCCGAGCATTTCTGTATTTACTGCTGGAAAAGGTTTGTGCCTTCAAACACGTTACTTGTTTGACTCCCGCAGGTAGATCGTGGCACTTGTGTAATGGAAAGACTCCTGCAGAACAGCATGAGAAGAAGCAGATGATGATTGGCAGGGCCCTCTGCAGAGCAGACTGGCCGACCGACTGGCTGACGGGCCCGCTGGCCAACTGGCTAGGGGTTTTCCTCGTGTGCAACTGAAAGGAGAGAAACATGGGGTGAGGAGAATGGAGCAGGGTAAGTGAGGAAGAAAGAGACAGCGTAGGGGAGATGCGGACGGAGCACGGAGCCAGCAATTTGCTCTGCTGTTGCCTCGGGACCCTTAATAAACACATCTATAAACTTGCTGTGTTTCCCTCAGTTTTTTCCAGGCTGACATGTTTAAGCCCAAAGTGAGGGTTATGTCACTCAAACATCTACAATATCGGTTACTCAGCCAGTATCCAGTATCTATTATGATGTGCAGACAGTGTTCAATACGATGTGTAAACTCCATTAGGCTAAGAGTGAAACTTGAGCGACACTTCCTCATGAACGAATCCATAAAAACAGTCATGTGTGCAGGCAGCTTATTAGAGTGATGTGAGACAGCATCAGTCTTCTCAGCCAGAGTTTGGAAACGAAAAGTTCATGAGGAAGAAAAATCTGGCCGTGTGCACAACAAGGTCAGAGGACAAAGTTGTAGAGCGCTAACGAAGCAGAAGTCTGCATCAGTAGGAGGATGGGTAGTAGACACTAACTTGACACAGCTCTTCTAACCAAAATGTCTTTTTTTTTCTTTTTTTTATCGAAACCACAACCCGTCCCTTGAAAAAGATCAGACCTTGTGGCGTTTGCCTGTAGATGGGAGAACAGTGATTGTAGGACATAACAATCCATTTAGTCGCCTCGGATGAATGACTTGTTTTCAATGATAATGACTAATGTGACATTCAGAGCTTTGAGACTTGATGTTAAAGGCCGTTTTTTCTAAAGCTGTCAATCAGTGAGTCTGTCAGTGTTCTAGGCTGCATGCTTATGAGAGGCTTGTACCTCTGCCATAGGCATTTATGATAAAGTATTAATCTTTTTAATGTTTTCAGCTTCTGTTCTTTCCTAAAACCAAGTCAACCTCCACACCCACTTCATGCTGTGATTGGCCAGTCAACAGGAGCCAGGGTCTGGAGTTCAACATCAGGGATGCTGGGATGATACCGTGGATTGAACAACACACCAGACCATTACAACAAATACAGTATAAAAAGTTTCTCTCCGTCTGTATATCTGTGTTTGACTTGTCTGTGGCCTTGACCTGGAAACAACGTGTTTATAACCTGGTGAACTTCTGTCAATACTTCCACTCCCCCCTCCCTCCCTCCACACCCAGACAGTGCAGCTGTCCAATCTCCCACTGGGGTCAAAAGGAGCATCCTAATGGATGTCCCGCTCGAGACTGGCACCTGTTGGCCCTGACTTAGCCTGGCCTTCATAAAGACAACAGAGAATTCAATAAAGCAGGCTTAGAGCCACGAGGCCTCCTGGTGCCTCTGTTCACCCCACTGTCGCTGCGTCCCTCTCCCTCCCTCTGTCTCCCCCCTCATTTTCCACGCAAGGGAGAAGTAGTTCTCAAATGTTTGTTACGTCATTTGGAAGATTCAAGTTGTCTGGCTGCTAGTATGACAAGAACGACTGCAGATATATCGGTGGAACCACAGAGGGTTTATCAATGGGAGAGTGAGGCTGCGGGGCCCGTCTGTGCCGAGACTTGTGCTGTAAAAAAAATTGGCGAGCGACTTAATATCATCAGAACGTGTCTTTAGGGCTTGAGTGAAGATAAGATCATAATAAACAAATGTAAAACCATCAAATTATGCAACTGCTTGTCAATGGCTTGGATTTCTAAAGAGAAAGTTTATGTTTCCAATAATCATCTAACCGTGCTGTTGCCTGTGGTACAAAGGCAGGTCCATGGCCAGGGCCAGGGGGGCTTTGGCCCCAGCTGAAAAGCCCCTGTCCTGTCAGTAGTCTTAGGAACAATGAGTATAACTAAATGTGAAGAATTTCTATACTTTCACACAGTTTCACAGAGTTCACAAAGCTCCAATCTGTAGCGGTAACAATAAAGACGTCATGACAGGAGCAGCAGCAGTCCACGGATGCATGACCACATGACTGACCCCCTCTATCCCCGCTGGTTTAGAGGAGTCCTGCATCACAGGGTGTCGACAGCTTCCACCAGGAGAAATTAGAACCACCACGCCAACGCGTCAGCTCTCGCCCATTGAGCCTGATTTTGCCACAGTTGATGGCTCACTTCCTTTACCAGTTTTTTTTTTTTTTTTTTTTTTTTTTGAGCTTACAGTGCGCTCAGCTGTCAAAGAGTGTTATAAGAGGCCAGATAGACCCCACTGTCAAGCTGACACGTTGAAGCTGCAGGGAAATTGGTCTAATTGTGACTTTGACAAAGGTTGAGTCACTGCTCTGATCCGCTCCTTCATTAGAGCAAATCCCTGCCCTAAAGACCAATGAAGAAGAGATTTAGTGAAGTCTGGGAGGTCTGCCTAAAAAGGCTAATGTGCCTGTGTGCATACATGAGTGTGTGTGTGTGTGTGTGTATCTGTGATGTAACTTGAAATGTTTCCAGGCTTTTCTTTTTTCTTTTTTTTTTTTTCCACCTTTCCGCTGTGTTCCTACATGGCCCCTTCTCGCCGTCACTCACACGCAGTCAAACACCCCTCAGCTTGACTTATAATTAACTGCAGTTGCTAATGGGCTCAAGAAGAATTTAGCTTGTAAGCCGATCCTACAATTAGGGCTTGTTGACTTTTTGCATAAATGTTGGGGGGCTGCTCTCCCTAGGGGTGCGGGGCAAAAGAAGGGCGCCTTTGAGCGGCTGCCAGGCCCAGCTGGACCTCCTGAGATGTCGGAGGAGGAAGTGGGATGTAAAACACACAGAGAGAGACCCGTTGCAACAGCGTTCCTCTGAATCTGTCGGGGTCACACAGGACATCAGGTTAACCTCTGGAAACTGAGATGAGACCCAGTGGACCCGTGAGTCTCACATGTTCATCCTCAGGAGGCTAAACAGGCATGAATTATTTAAAAGAGGAAATTCTCCTTGAGCAGGTTGGACATACTTGATCAGAGGTTGCAGCTTTCCCATATGAAATTTTAAAAACATAGCATATAATTGCCATATTGACAAATTCATCTCATTATTTGTGTCTCTATTTGAACTTGGCTGCTGGTTAATCTTTTGCATTCTCATGAAGTGGCAGAGTTGAGGGAGAGAGAGAGAGGAAGGCATTATTTTGTCATGACAAGTCTCCTTCAGCCTAAAACTGGGACTCATCCTGAGTGAAACCAGTTCATCTCCAGGGAGATAGGAGGTCAGGGTGGACGACAGGCAACACAAGTGTCATGAGCACAGCTCTGATTGCAGAGGATTTGGACATTGTTTTCACAAAAAACTATTTAGTGTGCAACAGACCGTGAGCACAACTGTTCATACAAATACAGGATAGACTCACTCCCCTTTAAATGATGGTAATTTATGGGGGAGAGTGTTCTCAGATCAGAGTTCAGTATTTTGTGTCTCCCTCCACTGATCAGACTATTACGTCCACCCCCACCATTCTCACACGCCACTTCTGCAGACTGTAAATCAGCTGAAATAAAAAAGGGTGTGTGTGTGTTTGTGTTTGTCAGAGTAGACATGGCAATAAATCAATAGAAATAAATTATACAGATGGGTCAAAGGAGATGTGCTAACACCACAGAGTTATTGTTACCCTAGTCATTTCAGAAGGCATGCTGCAGCTCCAGGAGGTAAATCCTTCACCACTCTTGTATTCGGATGCCAGTGAGTTAGTCTGGCTGGTCATGTTGGTTAATCTGGTTCTGGTCTGTTTGCATTTGTTTTGACAGTGTTGTCATGTGACCACAGACTTGTGTGTGCTACATTTTATTTCTTTTTTTGTGTATTTTAAAGTAGCCTTTACCTTTTCATAAATATAACCAAGTTGAATTGGTCTGTGTCCTTCAGTAAGCTACAGCAGTGATCAATAACTGGATCAAACAGTGGGTCAGTGGAGTCCTGGTGGTTCTAATCTGTGTCCTGGCAACAGATCTGTAGAATCTCTTCCTGTATGACAATTAGTTTTCATAATGAAAGCATAATGTTTCTCTGTTGTGAGCTTAGGTCTGGACGTTGTACTGGTTGATTAACAGAGCTGTGAAGCAGCTGACACGCAATGGAGGAAATATAAGCTCGTAGCTGCAACACTGACAATTTTATGTGGATAAACCAGGTAGGATGAACTAACTCCGCTGTGCACCATAGGTTGTTTATAAAAGGCTCGACACACAGCATCCGGCATCACTGACAATACAACGTGACTGACAAGAGTGACTCACAACTGACAGGAAATATTTATGTGCATTAACACAGGACAAGAGATCCATCCATTCCAAACAGCGCTGCAATAATTACAATAAATACCTGGAAAATTTAAAAGTATGCAAGTTTAAGAAATACTTGCGATTATTTCAGGTTTAAGTCACATGACTGTTCATCCTAGCAGAGCAATCCTCAGACCTGCTGAGGGCCCGTGGATGGCTGCCAGAGCTTCATGGATCATCAGCGTTTAATGATAGGCAACAGGTATTACACTTTAACAAGTTTCTTTGGTATCCACTCAATATAAACCGGTCTTTATACGCAATAAATACATAAGGGGGTTATTATATTTTCCAGAGCTGCAGGGTTGGGGCTGACTGATCAGGCTCCTGTGTGGCCCAGGACTGATGAACATTTCGTCTCAAAAGGTGTTCCTTTAATTTGAGGTGATTTTCTAGACTGCACTTCAAGGGAAACAATTTGGCCTTTGATCTTTTTGTCACAATTGCTGTTTATCATCATAACAATAATAATAAGACTGTAGCTGCTCACCAAAGTAACTGCTGAGATGTGGGAACATGGCAACATCACCACAACAGAGTCTGATGGAGCAAAAATACACAAGCAGTCACACGTTCAGATTAGCAATTAGAGAAGTGTGAGACAGATGAGCTGAGACATTTCATTTGGGGTAAAACTTATAACGAGCATAGCCACAGCGTCAGTCAACTTCTTTTCAAAAACAACTGAAGAGCAGGACATCTGAACCGTGATGTTTAACAGGACAGTTTGAATAACAATTTCAGTCAAAGCTTTGTCAAACCCAACAGTGTTTTACAACTTGTCTTATTTACTGAAGTTTGGGCGCACCGGGGTAGATTCAAATAAATCAAAGAAATTATTCTGACCAAATGAGTCCTGTCTGTGCTTCTGAAGCACCCTTCATTTCACTGTGACTCCAAAATTCCTCCTGCAATTTGTGGATTGGAAGAGTACATGTGAGACAGACAGTTGTACTTGTAAGTAGTAGTAGTAGTAGTAGTAGTGTAAAGACAGGCCGTGGCTGAGCAGGTGTTTACAAAGGAACAACAGTAACGAGAGGGAATAGCTGCTAACACTAGTCATTCAAGATAGCTAGCTTTCCCCAACCAGCTGGACGCCATGATTCATTGTGTGCTTCCAACTTCCAAGGGAAACTGCAGCAGAGTGTGATGGTTCAAACGCTGAATGTGTCATGTGTCATACTGAGGGAATGTGTTGTTCCTTGAATGAGAAAATCTCCACCAGCATTTCTCCTTGAGGTTTCATTTTTCCTTGACCCCACTCAGTTTACGAGACAGATCTTTTTGTTAATGTTGAACCTTTTAGGAGCTTCACTAATTACGTATATCATCAGGCCCATGTAAAGCTAACACAAACTTATCAGCATTCAAGTATTGTCTCTGTGATTCCGACATTTTGTCCAGGGCCTTGTTTCCTTTAGGGGTGTTGTGCTTTACCATATGTATGGAAGACAGATGAACAGTTATTCCAGTCATTGTATCATATCTCCCAGTGAGACACATGTTTATAGGACACCAACTCGAGCTCTAATGAAGTCATCGCCCAGAGAAATGCTGGGATAGGCCCGCAGCGAGCGAGCGCGTCTGATGCCAAGTGCCTTCGCTCAGTGATGAACGACTGCGGCCGAATTTTGCTAATGATCATTTTGGAAAAGCAAATAGATGTATCCAGCATCAATATTTCTTAATTACCGTCGTTTCCTGTGGAATTCTCTGTTGACGAAAACACGGCGGAACAATCAATCAGGCGAGAGAGAGACAGAGAGACTCCGGGAAGCACGAAAGTAAACCTCAAAGGATGGATTTCATCATTCGCAATGGATTTTCACCTTTTTAAAAGTGTCTCAGTGTATGTGTGTCTGAGAACAGTAAAGGGAGTGACACCCATATTAAAGAAAGAAAGTAAGAGTGTGTGTGTGTGTGTGTGTGGGGCAACCGAGAGGAAAAACATAGTGACTTTGTCTGCCCTCTAAATCCCCTGCAGGCTACATGCCAGTGGCTACATGCTGCTCATAGAGCTTTAATGCCGTGTCAGCTGTGCCAGTGGGAAAGAAACACACACACACACACACACACACACACACACACACACATATATATACAGTGAATCATGAACTGCTAACCCCACAGTATAAAGGGCTGCAGCTGCTGCCAAGAAGCGCATGGATCCAGAAAGGGAGTGTGTGCTTGAGGGTTTGGGGAAAGTGGCACGACATGTGTGAGTGAGTGTGTGTGTGTGTGTGTGTATGGATATTTCTGAGGGGTCTGTGTGTAACTGGAAGCAATGTTAGTACTGTGGTTGCATGTGCATAAAATCGTGTAAAGTTACAGTTACAGTTACACACACACGCACAATGACCATCTACCGTCCGCCCAACTGTCTTCACACCTACTTACCCCATTTTAGTTCAGCGGGGTTGCAACAGGACGACGTGCTCCCGGTGCACGAGGATGCAGAGGTGAAATCCGCGTTAATCTCTGGCACAGACAAAGTTAGATGACGGACTGCAGAGGCGACTCTGAGGCTTGGGCGATGAAAATCATCTGTAAAGAAGATAGATATTCAAAATGAGGATTCAAAAGAAGTAAAGGTGCCCCCCCTCGTCTGTTGGTTGGTTGGTTGGTTGAGTTTACATAAACACGACTGAATGTCACATATCAGCTGCTTTTCATATTCAAATTTTAGACCTAGTCTAAACAATCAAAATATTTCCTGTCATTATAGGCTCAAAGCTATTTGCTAAAATAAAATTGCTTCTTTTCAAACCCCAAAGGTTTATAGTCTCAAACCTTTCTTACGTTTTCCAATCGCATCTCATTCCCACCCACCACGCTCTGGTAACTGCACTCACCAGTGTGAAAGGCCAGGATTAACCTTGGATTTGAAACGGGCAGCCGGCCCATACACTCACCAATCCCTCTGTCGAACCCACCCTCATGAGCTCACGCTCTGCCTCATGAATAGAGCCGGTCACAGGTGAACACACACACACAGATGGACAGAGACGCTCGCACAACAAATAAGGGCAAATAGGTGATTATGTGGGCCTTCACACACACACGCTCTCTTTCTCTCTGTGTGTGGCACCTTCTTCAGTCAGATTTGATGCTATTGTTGCTCTGTCAAAGGGAGCTCTTAAAAGCAGCGCTGAACATGTCTTAACATCAGACGCTGCACACACACACAGAGAGGCAGAATATGAGAGCATTTCAGCTGCTGAGCGTCCAGGGTCAGGACAGACCAGTGGGATCTTAGAGGTGTCTCATCAAGTCTCTGTGTGGTAGGTGGCTTAATGTCTCCCTCACATGTAATCTCATATTCTCTCTTAAAGTCCTTACTGAGCCATAAATGTGAAGAAATGTGGACGCTTTTATGTTCTTGTTTTCACACTACATGCCTTGTTTTTTTTTTCTGATGTGTTGTTAATGTATTTGTTGGGGAGGTTTTCCGGTGATTACATCACCTCCAGTCCCGGCACCACCTCTTCTTTCTGTATGTTTCCATTTCACTCTTACACATTCCAGTCTCCTCACATGAATCCCATCCCATTTCATATTATTATTTTAACACTGTGCGTCTGTGAGTGTGCACATGTCGTCCTTCTTCTCTCTCTCTCTCTCTCTCTCACACACACCCACACACACACACACGGTCACAGGGTGATGTGCTGCGGAGATAGTGCTTATTACGGGCACATAAATCTTTTCTACCTCCCACTGGGGCCCTCGGTCGTAATTTACAGCAACACGTGCTGCTGATGTTCGAGCTCCAGCCAGTGTGAGTGCTGATAAGCAGCTTTGCCTTCATGCCAGAGCTGATGACACTATCATGGGACATTAAACACAGTTGTTCCACTAAATATGTCGAACCCAAATCAGTTAATAACAGTAACTGAATAAGTTATGTATTCTAAAGAAAACACAGAGATAGACGCCTAAATGTGAATGTGTGGATGCAAACTGAACTGTAAAGCACTATGTAAATACAGTCGATTTAAACACAGTCCTCAGCAGATATATTAGTTTGAACTTTGTACAGCTTCCTAAGGGCCAAAGGGCACAGCGCACCACACAGGCAAAATGACTATAATTAACACATGCCACCACCTCAGTGAGCTGATGCAGGGAAAGGAAAAAAAAAGGAAGGAGGGCCGAGGTAGAGAGGAGTTACGAGAAGAGGAAATATAAGGTGAAAAAGGGAGGAGAGGAGGACGGAGGGGAGATAAATCTTGTCCCTTGTGTTCACAGCCGGCCTGTCAAGGGTGAAACCTGACATTTATGTGCACTGGTATTGGCCATAACTCCAGTAATAGCTCCAGAACATTTCTAAAACGCTGTTTGGAGGGAGCTATTGTTGAGAGTGAGTGACAGTCGAGCAGCTCAGGGTGCCTGGGAGTCAGCGTGTAATCTGGGGTATCGGATTCAACGCGACGGTAAAGCCGCGCTCTGGGAGTGAATGGACTCTTTGTGGATGTCTGCAGTTTACGGGCTCATTTGCATGAAGTGATAAACGTTGTTTACACTGGACATACAGCTCTGTGAAGTGGTAGGTAAACGCAGCGGGAATGATAGATTTACTGCCTCACATGGGAGCCAGACGCTGATGCCGAGGGGGCACGCACACGCACGCACACACACACACACACACAGAGATCGGTTCATGCAGCAGGTATGCAAACATGAACTACACAGAAACAGACACACACGAAACAGTATCCTTTCTGCTGGTGATAAATGCCCACTTCTTTCCTCTATGGCTGACGTTCATATTTCCAACCAGTCTGTCAACATCACGCTCCAACAAGGTTTATTTTCTCCATGTAGATTTGATAAACACATAGATATAAGCTGGAGCTTTCCTGGGTGGAGGGGGTGGAGGGGCGGCACAGGTCTACTGCCTCATTCCAGGGTGAGGAATCTCCTCTTTAAGCAGACACGGCAGGCCGCGGGAGGAGGGGGGGTGGGGGGGTGACCAGGGGCTGCACGGAGTCCCAGTCCCATCTGAGGAGAAGGGGATGATTTGTCATCCTGCGGAGGTGACGGACAGGAGGGTGGCAGTGTGGCTTCGGAGGGAGGCAAGGGGCCGGAGGACAGGGGCAGCGATTTAAGGCGGTAAACGGGTTTCGGGTCACTGACATTGCACAGTGGGCCAGTCACTCAGCTCCATCACTGGACACGTTAGAGGGAACAGGATGGAGTCAGGCAGCGTGGAGCACGCAGCCGGGGGTGATAGACGGTCACCCGCCTGCCCGCCACTCCCCTCCAGAACCTGGCGGCAGCTTTGTGCCGCGCTGCGTGAAGGGAGGGCTCATCTCAGCGCAACATGTTGGTAGAAGACACTGGAGGAGGTGCGTGGGAGAACTTTGTGACTTCCATGCGCTCAGTTCTCCTCTGACTCTGCAGCTGTGGCGTGAAAGGAACATGAACGCCACATAAAGCTGCCACCCTCCCATGTGTTAAGCGCATCCCTCTGTTGGAGAGAGAAATAATATTGGGTTTCCCCGTTTTCCCACAGAGACTCGTAGCGACCGGACGGTCCAGGGGTCAGACATTTTTCTCATGTGCTGCCAGGCAGCTACTGCAGCACCGGCCGATAAATCAGCGGAGGGTAAACACACAGACTGGGACTGAGTGAAGAAGAACAACAAAGACGACAGAATTAACCGTCTCTGAAGTGGTTTGTGGATTGGATAATAAGGTCAAACAAAAGTGATGATAACGGGTTTAAGTGAGTTGATAACTGCCTCCGCCAAGGAGGTGGGGTTTCATCTGTTTGGTTGTTTTGAGGGTTTTACAGAAAGTACAGGATTGGCTATCACAACACTCGGTGGACGGAAGCGGTCAGGACAGAACCTATTGGGCATATTTTAACACTTGATATCAGAGGGAAGAATTCAACATCCCATATTTGTAAAATAATAAGACTAAGATAACAAATTCTCTACTGAGCCTGTTTTTAGAGGTGGAGTACATACCAGGCATACCAGGTTGTTTTTCACTTGGACCAGTAAAAATGAAAAATCCCACCATCATTGCATAATGTTAGATGTAGCTAATGGCCTTTTATTGGATTAGAAAAACATCAAACTTTTTGGCCACACTTTGTTTAATCTGCTCTCTGGAAGCAAGTGTCCAGGTTCTGCCAAAAATCTGTGTTTAAGTGATTCAGCATCTGTTGTCCAGTGGAACGATCTAGAGTTTTCCCAAACTGAATAGAGACCTCCAGTATTTGGACTAACTAACTCATAGAGGCCAGGTGTCACAGACATTAGACTGACAAGACAACATCTATCAGATTGTATAATCAAAAGTTACATAAGAAGTCATGAGCCGCTTTTAATACAACATAAAAACAATGGGACTGGAAAAACAAGTCGAATCAATGTACCTGAAGTTTAAAGGTCTACCTCCTCTGCACTGAAGAGGCAGATTGTGATGCGGACTATCAATGCAGGCTTGTAGACGACTTAGCCAGAGCCACTGACATACATTTTTAGGCACACGTGTAGATACACACGTGCACACAAGCGCACTTGACTTGACTGGATGTAGCCAAGCCAGACAGAGGCCAGATTGGTGTCTCTGTCGCTGGGTGGGCTGATTTAAAGTGTCCCTGAGGTCTCGTTCCAGGTAGGAGGCAGACAGGGGCCTCGATTCCACCACCCGCTCCCCCTCTCCCCCTCTCCCCCTCTCCCCTCGCCCTCACGCCCCATCCACACAGCATCCACGCTTTTCTCACACTGAAGCCCCACCATCCCGAAACCCATCATGTCCCCAACGAGCAGCCGCGCATTCCAGCAGCAACCCCGCTTATTATTGGAGGAAATTTATAGGGCCATTTATTTAACTGGATCTGAATGACATCGGTTCTGGATGAGCGGAGCTGGGGCAAACTGCCGGGCCATGTGGTCCAGAGAAAACAGAGCTGGGGATAAATCAACTGACAGTGAGAGAGAGAGAGAGAGAGAGAGAGAGAGAGAGAGCAGTGGGTGGGAAGGTGGGAGGCAGATAAAGAGACAGGGAAGTGGAGAAAAGGTAAGATGGAAGACAGAGACAGCATGAGAGAACACGTGTATTCATTCAGGAGTACTGCACCATGTGTGTACCATGTAAACCTGAGTACTGTTGCAATATCCTTCACAAGTTCACAAAAACAGCGACACGTGTGAACCTGGGGAATCTGATCAGGATGTCCCGAACAGACTGTTCCTGTTGTCAACTGGTGAACTGTGTCAATTCAAATGCACTGTTATCGTACATCTCGGGTCGCATGGGTTCAGTTATTGAGCGGCTGTAGCTGCATTCAGAAGCTGAAGGTTATGACGGCGACACGGTAATGACACCAATATGTCTTCAGACGGCTGACACACATGACTCACGCAGACACAAACCCAGTGACTCCAGCTGCAACAGTGAAGGCGCAGGAATGTTTCAACTTACAGGGAGGAAGCACGTTACATAGCCAGGGGGATCCCACAGGCTCTGAGTGAGTGTGTGTGTGTGTGTGTGTGTGTGTGTGTGTGTGTCACAGAGCTGACTGGGTCCAGGCATCTGAGACACGATGACAAAATGCCATGATACAAGTTATGCTATGTTATCTGGTTTTGAAATGGAATAAAATCCAATGGCACGCAAACATGTACACATGCGCGGATGCACACATGCATGCACACACAAGCGTGCTCGCACGCACAAACACACACACAGCAATGTCTCCTCCAAGCATGCACGTGTTTGAGATCAGGAAACCTGACCATCACTCAGAGTTAGAGTTTACGCTTGTTCCAATTCTATAGCAACTGGCCTAAAGGGGGCGCTACGATATTAGTTAAATCCCACACTGTAAAATCTATGCCACGTACTGTGTTTCAGAGAAATGTCATGGAATGACACATCTCCTTGTTCGCTGGTTAAGAGGACACTACAAAGATGTTTCCTTTGTGAGGAGTCAGCTGACTGGGAAGAGGTGTGGTGTTCTCGCCATGTTTACTCTTCTTATTTGGTGAAGCTGACGCCTCTTTGTCCCAGTGTTAAGGCCTTTCCCATTTCCCGTTCCGGCTCAACACGACCACAAACCCACAGCACCTGACTTCTAGGAACATATTGAAATAAATTAAGTTTCAGGTTTCTGGTGAAAAATGGATCAAAAGGTGGAGACAACTAAAACGTATTCTAAATAGAGCCTCTAAATTAAAGAGGTAACATATTAAAGCAGTCAAAGAGGATGACTGAGGGGCACATTAGTAGAAATGTATCTTTCACTGCAGCCCTATGAAAACAATGCATCTCCTCAAACATCCAACTGTTTTTGACGAAGCCTGTTTTGAACCCCGAGGATCCTCTGATGCCCCCTCCCTCCAGCCTCTGGAGGTCTGACCCCAGCCCTTCCACCAGGTGAGTCCAGCTGAAAGCATTCCTCCTCTAAGAAGAGGAGAGGAGGCGTGGGGAGGGGGCAGTGGATGGAAGAAGATGAGTTGCAGTGCAGTGTCAGAAGAAGGACCCACCGCCCACGAAGGCGGCCACGCTCTCTGCTCCTCTGAAGGCCGCCTGCCCGCTAATTTGCATCAGTAAACAAGCATCCGACGACATCAAAGTGTCGACACCAATGAGGCCTGACACGGGAATGCACTCGCTGTTTAAGCATGTGTGCAGGTATGTGTGTGTGTGTGTGCGTTTGGTTTCAAATGAAGGAATACCTTTCAGAGACATTATATCATCAGCACAGGTTGCCAACGGGGGATTTGTTTTGTTTCGTTTTCTTGACATTATCAAAAAAAAAACCCAGCTCAAACAGCATCTATATCGCCTTTCATAACACGAACCGTGGTGTGTATATCTGTGTGCTCGAAGCATCCATCAATGTGAATGTGTGTATACATGTTTCTTTAGATGGGCCGCCATCCATGGAGACGTGTCAGGTAAATATTTGGAGCATAGGGGAGGGGGCGGCGATGAAGAGTCCAGCGTCCAGAGAGGGCACATGCCATCTGAAGCTGTCCGTCCACTCCAAGCAGGCATCCGATACGGACAGAGACACCTGATCCTGCCTCAGGCCTCCTCTGAAACTAAGCAACATCATGGCTCACCCCAAACAGGGGCCTCCAGCCAGACGGCCTGGTGTGTGTGACTATATATGTATATATATAGAAAACCAAAGAATGGGTTTGACTTTGATGTGCACTGGGAGCTTTTCTTCAGTCACCAGAAATTGAGTAATTGTTTTCCAGCTCTTTTATTTCCTCTGTGTATGTGTATGCATGCAGGCATGTGTGCATGTGTGCGCGCAGGCTTGTCGTCATATGTCACTTGAGAGAGACGGGTGATGACAGAGGCTTTCCTTGGTTTGTTTTCAACAACAGGCTGAAGGTGAAACGCAGAGGAGGAAGTTGTGTGTGTGTGGACGCTGTCTTGATGCCAACTCATAACACAGCACCAGATTACGATTCACTTCCAATTAACTGGCTGCTTCAGTTCAGGCAAGACACAGGAGTTATCCTATTTAATATTGTGGCAAGAGTGGTAGTCTTACCAGCTGGAGCTGTGCACCGTGAGTCCATGTGCCCACCACCCCTCCCCCTGCGGTGCCAGGTGCTCTTACACCGGCAAACCACACAGGGGAGCTACTGCTTTTTCCAAGGTCTGTAATGGACACACACAGACACACACAGATAGACAGGGAGAGGGTCACTCCAGCTGCAGCACACTGCTCATCACAGATCAGCAGCTGAGATCTCTCTTTGCAGCCACTAGAACATTTTCCATAAAAATATTATAGGATTCATGAATATCATCTCTTGCTGAATGTGTGTTTTTTTTATTGCCCTCTTCTGGTTACAAAAGTTTAACCTGTGACAAAAATAGATGCTGGGTGTCAAAACAGCAAATGATCTGAACTGTTTGCTACTGAACTATAAATAAACAACTTACTGTACTTTCCTAAGCCCCATAAATACAACTCGTAATGTTATTTTAGAATTGTAATTATAAATGCACATCCATGCATAGCCACACTTTAAACCGGTAATTTAAAACTTTGGTCTTATGTTTCGTTTCATTTCCTACAGGGTAGCTTTGTGTTAAAGCTTATTCAAATCAGGAATATTGGGGGGGGGGCATGTTGGCAAAAAGTATTTAAAGTTTTAAAATAAAAAATATATAAAGGGAAAAATAGCAATGCCCAACCCCTTTCCTCTTAGTCATATGTAAACACAGCTTGGTATCTAGGACAATGATGTCAGATACGGTAAGAGACGAACAGCAAGCGAGGACACGTTCTTATAAATATCATTACATTCAGCCGGGCTGAAAATATGCCAGTAGGACTACAGTCAAGATTAATGAGCTGAGAAATCAGACCCAAACACAAGGGCTGTTTCTTTCCACATCCAGCTTGCTCCAGTGTTCGGGCCCTCTCAGTGCGAGCCGCATGGGAGGTTGCTACAACACCAAGCTTTTCTGCTCGCCTGCGTTGCTTAGCTCATCTGTCAGAGGGTCCATCTATATTTTACAGAGTGGGACAGGACGATAGGGGCCCGTGAAATACCTTTGGGAAAGAAAGAATACGGCGATGGAACATCCGTGTAAATAAAGGTATTTAAATGAAACATGGGCATGGAAATAAACCCCATTGATTATGATGATGCAAAGAGCACTTTGTTATACTGACCTCTGAAGAGGTCAAATTAAATTAACGTCATGAGAAATTTTGATAATAAAATGTAGGGTGTGTTTTGCTCATTGTAATTTCCATTCTGGTCTCTGGCTCCTTTTCAGCTCTTTTTTTTTTTTTTTAAACTATCAAGCAGCTCAAGAACCAGGTGCATAAATAAAAATGTAAGTTTCAAAAATCACTTCAAAGCAATATTTTTTGATTTAGTTCAGTTGTAAATAACCTTTTACATATTTTACAAATGTAAAGTACACCAGACGGTTTTACGGAATATTACAGATAAATACAAGTAATTCTGTATTTTTACTAGATGTGTAAATATTTAGTTGAGTTAATGTGACCTACTCCTTAATCTCTTAAAATCATATTTAAGGACACATTATAATTCTAGAAAACTTTGAAATTGATTTTTTTTTATTAATTGATTAAATGTCAAGTTTTTATATGATTATTATTTTAAGTTATGTGACTCATCCCCATCAAACAATGTTAGGGTAGTTGTGCTTTAAATGTGTTTATCTGATTAAAATAATTAAAAAATAATTATCCTGATTGGTGTTTGATTATATTTTAATTACAATTAATTAAATTCTCTAATTCCAAAGCATGAAGAAACACTACAAAGACTTATCTTATCAATATGTCCAAAATTAATGGATTCCTGGAGTGGGTTTAGTTCCTACCTCAGCACAATAGGTGAAGGAACTATTTCATTACACCAGGGCCACGTAATCTCGGGACCCTTTGTTTTTCTTGGGCTCTCAAATGTTCCTCGCCACCTCCAGAGCCGGCTAATGGATGCAGATGGAGGAAGTGTTTGACATTATGGACACAGCAGTGCTTGTTTTAGAGGAGCTGGTCATGTGGTCTGCCTGAGCAGGCCACACAGTACCCCCTTAATGTGACCCAGACCCCCCAGCCAACTCCAGTGGGTTTCGAGAACTGTCCGCTCTGGGGGAGCCGAGTGTCAGTTTTGCCCCCTGGTGAACACAAGTCAACATGCCTAACCCCCACACCCATCACCTAGAGTTACAGTTTTGGGTTTGCAATCAGCCGGTGGGGCAAGTCCTCCCTGCGCCCCACTGAGCTGCCTCTTTCCAAGCCGTGACACGCAGCTCCAGGCCGGAGCTGCAGTCAGTTTACGTGTAGCTGCTGCTCTGTGCCTCTGGCTTCAGTGGCACGGTGCAGCCCGGCCACATGGTCCCTCATCTTTCACTGTCACCGTGCTGCGGAGGAAGAGATCAAAACAAACATGTGGTGGCAGGGAGCGGCCGACATGATGAATCGCTGCAATCAACATCAGACGGCTCAGCGCCTGCTCTGATTGGTTGAAGACCACTTTCTCCGAGCGACTGAGTGACAACACTCGGGAAGCAAAGATCTGCGAGCTGAGTCGTGTCGGATCTGGAGCAAAACCACCTTAAGGAGAGGTCCGCGGGTCGATTTCACGCCGAGCCGCAGAAATGTGACATTTTCTGATGTGAAGAAATGCTTAAAACATGGAGGCCGCCAGAGAGCTCGCTGGGCGCCATGTCCATTATCAACTGGCTCGGAGCCGTGCCAACAGGCTTGATGGGGGTGTAAATTCCAGGCCTTGGTATCGGCTCCATTCGGCACATTGTTTAGACTTCCTGCTTCTTCATCTTGGAAGAGGAGCACAGGAAGGCCCAACGTGCCCCCCCCAACCCAAATCTCTATGTTCGCCCAAACAAAAAGCCACATTGTGGCTCATTTTCCTGTCGGCTCCGCTGTGTATTTCCAACCGGGGGTGTGGCATTGGCATTCCTCAAGGTCAAATCTCTGCATGCCTCTGATCCCCTAATTTCACTGTCTGGAGTTAGTGTAGTGTTGGGGGGGGTCTCTAATGGACATGTTATCCACTTCCTGCTGCTGGAGAGGGCCCGTCTTGATCCTGCTGTCACAGAACGAATTTCCACGTTAAAATCATACTAAACACCTTCAGCGTTTCGAATTGGAGACGGACGGGAGGAGTCATCGTCTTAGCGACCCCTAGGGTTGGGAGACTTTGTTCGGACGAGCGAGGAGAAAGAGGATCAGCGCATGAAAGGTGAATTTACCGTCTGCCGTGCTTCTGAGGGAAACATTCACTCAGCCGAGATTTGGAGGAAAAGAAACAGAGTCTGCAACGGGGAGGGAGGGAGGGGCCGTCGTTAATGGGACATGCACAAATGAACTCCAACACATGGACCTGTTTGTAAGCTTTTAATTGCAGGCCTGTGGTTACAGTTAAAGATGGAGAAAGCAGCAAGCAGAGGGGCAAGCAGTCAAACTGGGGATAGAGGGATGGAAGAAGTTGGGGGGGTCGAGGGGCATGAGATGTTGGTGGCAGCACGGGGGTCTTGAGCCCCCTCTGCCAGAAACAACAAGCAGCCCCTCTCAAATTCAAATAAATACCGAGCCAGTGGGGAGCAGGGAGGGGCGGCAGATAAGGAGGAGGCAAGGGGGCAAGAGCCAGACTGCAGGAGGATGGCTTCGCTGCTACACTGAGGCCTATTTAGGATGCCGGGCCGGGCCGAGAGGAGCAAAGCAGGCAGTGACAGATTTATAATGGGGGTAGACTCTGCCCTTGCATTTAATACCAGGCTTAAGACTTATTAGAGAGACAAAGGCCGCGGATCCTGCTATGGCAGAAGAAAGGCCTTAATTAATTTCGGGAGATCACGGAGGCCCCGGGCCCACATCATCGGTTCTTTGTGGCAGGAATGCCAGCTATTTACCGACGCTCCAATAGGGCGGCGGGGAGAGGCGAGGTGATGACGACTGGGGCGGCCGTGCAACAGATAGGAAAAGGATACTTTTCAAAAGCTAAAAGCTTCCCAGTTTTAAAACAAAGACAGGAGGGAAAGAGAAGAAGTGATTTTGAAAAGGGATCTGACTCCAAGTAACCCCCCCCCACACACACACACGCCCCCAAATGTCCTTACATGTCCTACACAGACATTCCAAACTGTTTTCGCTCTCTTTTAGTCTTTGCGTGAGAATCCAACTGATCACCTCCACACATGAGCACCTTCACATTTTTCAGTCCTGATGAAACAAACCTTTCTGTCTCTTAGTTGGACTTACTGACTGGCCGCCTGTTTCTCCCTCCCTCTGTTGCTTCAGGTGTGGTGGGGCTGCAGAGTCGAGGCCAGGCTGCGTCCACCGGGCTGCTCAAGGGCACAGTTGGCAGCTGTCGGGCCTGTCTGTTGACTCCAGCGGAGCTTCCTCTGCCCAAAATAAGCAAAGAGTGGTGGCACACATCTTCCCAGACAACTGCAAAGAGGAAGAGGGAGAGGGTGAAGATTGGGCCTTTCCTTCTCTGTCTCAAAACCATAAATTGAAAAACCTCTGAATCCATAAAAGTTAAGAGGCAGTAAGTGTCTACAGAGATCTGATGTTTTTTTATTTTAACTTTCTGGATAAACCAACTGAAAGGAGAAAAAAATATTTCAAATCTTGGTATGATGTCATTAACCGACTTGAGGAGATGGGCTGTTTCTGAATCACCAACCTGCATCCTGTTAGGTTTTCATACGAATAATTATTCTAAGCTAAGCATACACACACTTTTTTCTGTGTTTTATGAATGTGGGAATATATGTTGGAATTTTCCTGGGATGGACGCTGGGGAGCCATGATTTTCACCTTTGCTCGGCCATTGTGTTCATGTCCATTGTGTTTTTATGCACATGTCCTTTTATGATGACCCCAAAATACAAAGAGAACAGGGCTGAACAGGAAAACGACATTTATATGCCAACCAGGAAATGTGTTTGGACTCATTTGTGCCCTTTTTTCCCTCTTTTTTTTTCTTTGGAAAAGGGAGCAATTCCCTGTGAAATATCAACTAAGTTAATGCACCCTGAAGCTTTGCGCTAGGACAACAGTCAAATAATCCCACCTGTCGTAAAAATACTAATGTACACTGCTTTATTTGTTAACAGCGATATTTGTATTATTAGGCTACTGTATCGAGTGAAATTGACTGAGGGATTAGCGCTCTGTGGTCGCCTTTACGCATGACTGGAGGCCTATTGAAGGACGATGTGCAAACACCTGCAACACGATGTGAGCAGACTCTCCTCAGTATTTACAACCCACGCTGCTTCAAACATGAACACACACACGCTACACCACACTGTAATGAAATAATATATCATGGATATTTGTGTGTATATATGATTTAAAAAATTGTATCAACGCAGCCTTTAAAAAAAATACTCAAATCAACCAACCGAGGCCGGAGAGAAGAGGTATTCCGACTGCCCACAGACAGATGTTGATAATAAAACAACAAATAGGGAAAAAAATAAATAGTGAAAATTTTCGGAAAAATGTGCAACACACTGGTGGAATTGTTTGGACGTTTTCAATGAAACGGATCAATCGGTGTTTGCGATGATAAGGACATCTCATTCCGTTCAAATATTTCTATTTATTATTTTCCACATCAGGCTCGCACACATTTAACCAGCGACCGAATTAAACACAGGGCTGCAGAGACGATTAACTCTTTAAAATCGAATTCAGCAAAATTATAATGTAAAAACATTATAATAGGAATCAGAATCATATCTGTGAAAATATCTATATATCTATATAAAATCTCTTTCTTATTATTCGAGCTCAGCTGACCACCTCAGATGTTTTATAAAAAATATTAAGCTCGAATGATTTGTTATTTTTATTTTGGCGTTAGACACATAATATTGTACAAATTAGAAATTTTAAATTGCTAAGAAAATGTGCCTTTTAACGTTTGTTAATAAAGATTATTAATGAGATATAAATTCTGGCCTAATTGTAAATATTTTTTTTCCAGGCGCAGTGTTCTTGTTTTTGTTTTGTCCTCACGGTGGGGACCTGCCGCAGGACCGGGACACCCGTGAGGCTCCTCTGAATATTTCCTCCTGCATACCTGCATCTGTCCGTGCGTTTCCTATAAAGCCCCGCGGAGAGAGGGGACACCCCGGGGCAGGGCCCCGTGCTGTCAGCGGTCAACTGCTCACTTCCTCTCCCTCATATACTCAGAGATTTAGACCAATATTTTGACAGGATAAGGTTTTATACTCGCTGTGCGCCTCCTCCTCCTCCTCCTCCTCCCCACAGCCTGCGATGGCGAACACGGACCCGAAAGATAATTGTTTCTTTACAAGTTGTAATAAATTATCTGTGAAATGACGCTGACACGTCATTCGTATGCGTATCGTGCAGATTGAGGCGCACGAATAACAAATTAAAATGAAGACTGTGCCTCAAAAGCACGCGTAAAACACATGACTGTTTTTTTTTTTAATTGTTTTTGTGTGTGAGGGCGGGGGGGGGGGCTCCTGATAAAGTGATGACGTACTCACATTAAAAAACAACAGCAGCATCTCTTCAGGAGATGTGTGTTTTAGGAGGAGCGGGGGGGAAGGGGGGGGTTGTCATGGACCCACAACAGGACACCCGGGACCCCGAGGAGCAGAGGCCCCGACTCTCCAGTTAAAGACACAGGAAGACAGCAGAGTGCGTGTGTGCGTGCGAGTCAAACCGCTGTCACTAACACAAAGCTATATTCAAACTGTACTCGCAAGGTTCGATGTGTTATTAGTACATATGGCACGGAGGGTGGCTGGGTGTGTTTGTGTTGACTCTGGTCACGTGTGTCAGTCACACGCACTGTCAGGGCAACAGATAAACAAGTATTGAGGCCATCCTAATTTTCCCGATGAAAATAAGACTGAAATAAAAAGTGAAAGTTACAAAAATATAAAATGAACTAATTATGACACACACCCTTTATATCTCCCTATAAAACTACACGGTTTAAGGTGAGGTTTCAGCTGGTCCTTAAAGGTGCAATACACAAACAGAGATTGCAGATTGGCTGAGGACAATTTAAGTATCCTGAAAGTTTTTTTTCTTTTACCAAAATGCATTTAATCATAGTAACACACATCGAACTGGTCCCAAAGAACTTCGCCCAGCTGCTGTCTCATGTGCTCATTTCTAATGGTCAAATAGCAGCCGCTGACTCTCCGTCCCGTGCTCACACACTCCACTTAGTCTGATCGCTGTCAGGCGCTTTGAGAGAATGTTCACACGTTTTGATTTCTAAGGAAATCAAAGCCGTGCGACGAAACCCTGATGAAGAAAATGTTTTCCCTCGTTGAAAATGCCCCAGTCGTTAAATGAGCTGTTTCTGTTTATACTCAACGTTCAAAGGTCTGATGAAACAACGTGCGCGAGTCTCCCGCAAAGCTTTAATCACTGAGCCCCCTGCTTTCTATTTCTAGTCTCCTCTGGCACCTGGTGGAGAAACATCCATTTTAAAATGATGGTGGATTTATCATAACTCTTTCCTGCTGAACCTCCACCTGTGCATCCATCGTCTCTGCTCAGGAGGGCTGGTGAGGCCTGAGTGAGCTCCAACACAGTGTCTTCCCTTTTAGAGCCTCTCTGTATTCTGTCTGTTATCACCTGACTATTTACAAAGGAGGCTTCCGACTTGGCAATGACGAAGTGATTCTGAATCGATGGCATCATATCAGATAAAACGGAGTGGAGCAACACACCATGAGGGCCATGGGCTCTTACCACGAGTCCCTCGACGTATTTATCCAGCTACCTATCTATGTGTAAATATGCGTCCTATACACACCACGGCGCAGAGGTGTATTTATGCGCCCTCCCTCTCTCCCGCTGAGGAACATCCAAAACAAACAGGACTAATCCTCTAAATGCTTTATCCCATTAGAACCCTGCTGCTGCCTTCACACTCATTCCACTGACTCCGGTGTAAATTAAGTCTCGATCCGGTCGCTGTCGCTGCTGCTGCACAACAACATGCATGAAAAAACAACAAGCTGAACCGAGCTGCTGAGCTGCACAGCCAACGAGGCGATGCTGGAGGCGCGAGGCGGAGAGGTCAAGTCCAGCTCCGGCCTCGGGTGCCATGTGTGTTTATTCGCCTTGGGGGACAGGGGACAGAAGGATTTCACTGAGTCAACTCATAACGAGTCCACGAAGCTTGGGCCACGGGCTGGTTGAGGCAGTGCACGCGTAAAGCAACTCTTTCTCTACTCGCACATACGATTCGTCTTCAATGAAGTTAAATATCTGCATCTTTTCAATTAAATCCACGTTTTTGAAATAGATAGTTTCTGTTTGGACTTAAACATCTGTGCCAGGGAACTGCAGATTCACACTGAGCTGATGCGTAAAAGTCCCACGAATGCCAATATATCTGCATTGAGTCGCCTGTATGTTTCAAACTGAGCTGCTCTGTCTGAGATTCGTAGGCAGCTTAAATATGCACACGCATTTCAGGTTTGCTCCTAAGTGACATCCAGACATTGTAGTGACGCTGGAGCTGAATTCAAATGACTGACGGGGTCTTGCAGGAATAAAACATCCAGCGCAGAGCGCGGCCACTTTTTTCCTGCTCGTGCAGGGGGAGGCGTGGATCTTGCTCACTTTTGACATTCTCGTAGCAGCAGTAGCTTCTCCTCAAGGCAGGACTCAGATGACACCACCCCGCCACCGACCGGGGGAGAAACAAGGGAAGCTCACTCTCTCTCTTTCTCTCTCTCTCTCTCCTCTGCTCTGTCTTCGCTGCGGATGAACTATGTTTTGACACCGGGACGTGTTCGGGGCTTCATCAGATGAATTAGAGCACCGCGGAAACCTCTGTCGCGTCCTCACGGTAGCAGCGGGAATACTTTGAGAGCAGCCCGCCGCCCCAGACTCTTCCAGCCGCCGAGCGCCGGTGGCGGAATGTGAACAGCTCATTTTGGCGCATGTTCCTCTCCATTGTGCGCTGCCTTCTCCTGCTTTCTGGGAAGCGGGGGAGGAGGAGGAGGAGGGACGGCTTTTCCCCCGACTCGAGCCCTTGCCTATGGACGACGGCGGTCCCCTCTCTCCAAAGGCAAATGCTTTCAGTATTGCCTCTCTGATTTCGGCTGCAGAGCAAGCAGGAAACGCAGCGTTCGACAAACAGAGAACCGGCCTAGACAAGCCAGACCTGCATAACCGCAGCTCCTTTAAAATGCACTACAGCACAGTGACCCGGGAAATGGAAGGTAAAAGTGTTTGTTGATGCGCATAGAGGCTGCTGTGGCATGAACACATCACACCCGAGTCGACACTGTCCACCCGCGCGTCCGCTCGCTCGAACCGACGTTTTCCAAAAAAAAAAAAAAAAACCAAAACGATTCGCCAATTAAGCTGCATTTAGGTGCGTTTAGATGCACGAGTGAAATCTGTGCAAAACAAATTCTGACACATTCTGCATGATTTCCAAAAGAATTAAGATTCCGTGGAAGTTATCACCATTCGGGAACAGTGCGCAAACAAAACCGCTAGATTGGAAAACATTAATCGCTAGTCCAAAATAAAAGTGTTGCACAAAAAAGTCTAGGTTTAATTGAGGAACGAAGCCTGGAGGAGGGCTCACACTGGCACCCTGTGCGTAATGGTAAAAAAAAAACCCGACCATAATAAGCATATCCAGCAGAGGAGGACATCATCCACTCCGCGGGCCTCTTCATCCATTTGTCCAATAACGAGAGGGCAACAGTCACCTGCTGCCTGTTTGTTTGTTCATGCAAATCCCCGCGTGTTTACCTTGTAAACGCGGGGCACATCCTCTATTGTTCGTTAACGGGGCTGACGTGGGCGACACCCTTATCCACAGAGCTGAATGGGTGCCGGAAAGCCCATTAAAAAGGGGCGCACTCCTCTGTCAATCAGTCTCGTCCCAAGGGCGAGGAAAAGGCACATTACCTGCAGCTCCTTATCTAAATAGAAATAAGAACCAGTTTTATCGCGAAGGGGAGGCCCTCTGCGACAGATAAGAGCGGAGACGGGGTTGCGCTGTGACACACACACATACACACACTCACTCGCACACACGCAGCAGGAGCAGGAGCAGCAGGAGCGCACAGCAGAGCGCAATCAAGCCACGGCTCAAACTCCAAACACACGCGCGCTCCAGTTTCGTTTGCGCTACTAGTTCAGAGATTCTGCGGCTTTTCTGGAGACATTGCGGACGCGCCGTGCGTTAGACGAGGCAGACTGTAGCATGCTGGCAGTGGATGCGACCTCTGGGATTAACGCGCAGCCGACACGGAAACTTTTAAACCGAACTGGGCTGCGTTTGCGCCTCGCATTCCCATTTGGAGCTCACTGACTTCTGTGCGCGTTTTCCCCTCTGTGTTCTAACCGAGCCGCGACTGCGAGGCACATTGAGTAAACCCAGTCTTTTTTTGGGATGATTTCAGCCATTTCCAGCCCGTGGCTGACGCAGCTGTCCCATTTTTGCGATGTTGCAGCCTTCACGACGAGCAGCCTGAGCAGCCTCAACACGCCGGGGGGCTACCACCTCTCCCCGTCCCCCGGGGACCCCTACATCCAGCATGAGGCCCACTTCGAGCCGTGCCCGGCCGCCCAGCACAACTACAACTACCCGGGCTCGAACCCGGGCCAGGCCCCGCCGAGCGACGGCGGGACGCCCAACTGCTCGTCGTCGTCCTCGAGCTCCACGCCGAACAGCAAAGCGATGGTGAAGAAGAACCCGAAGGTGGCCAACATTAACGTGCAGCTGGAGATGAAGGCTTTATGGGACGAGTTTAATCAACTGGGGACGGAGATGATCGTAACCAAGGCCGGCAGGTGAGCAGGGAGCATCTGATCGCTTTCACTGCACACACTGGCACAGCAGGGACCTGGAATTTCATATTTCTATCCCTGGTTCCTCTTTTTCTAAAGCTTTGCAATTTTATCCAAAAAAATCCGCACTCGTGCACAAAGGTGTGGTTAAATTAATTAAAACGCATTTTAACGAAAACATATGATTACAAATGCAATTTGGATAAAGGCGTTTAGTAAACAACTTTGTTTTTTCCCTCTTGGCTTTATTATGAACTGACTTTTTTTATTATTATTATTATTATGATTTCGCCAGTTAAACGCGTGTGGCTTTTCTTTCTTGGTTTTTGGCTCCAGACAAGATTTGAATTTAATAACTTCGCCATGATCGTAACATTTAATAGGACAGCACTTTGCTTCCTGCATATTAAGTCCTAACATGTTTGTGTTGCGAAAACAAACTGAGCCGAACAAATGTGGGAACACTGACATGGCCTTACAAACTATATTTAATGATAAAGTTGTGCAGGGGAGTAGTTTCAGGCCTGAGGGTGTTGGGGTTTTATTAAGTAACGAATAAGAGAAGGTCAAATGCGTGGAAGCTGTGTGTGTGTGTGAGTGTGTGAGTGTGTGTGTGTGCGTGCGCGCGCGCTGGGCTTTATAGATCCAATAATGATGAGGTTTATTCACTGCAGTTACAATGCAGCTTTACAGCCTCTAACCTGAGAGTCTTTACACGAATGACTGAACATGAGCTCGTGTATAATTAGCATCGCGTTGTTTGATTCAACTCGGGCCTCAACACATATTTATACTCCCTTTATTTCCTTTCCACGGACGTGTGCACCTCTCTCTGTGTATCTCCTCAGTCCAACAAATAAATATCCGCTGTTTAGACACATTCAAATCTGGTTTTGATTTGGATATTATTAATCAAATAGAAAACAGATTAAGGAAGTATAAAGATAGCTCACAGCCATTTTATCTTTCAGATGACTCAATGAGGCGTTTTGTTTGTAGAGGAATTTCCCGCTTTGTTCTGCTGTATTTACCAGCGTTGACCTCTGACCCCGTGTGCAGAACCCCTCGGCATATACGTGCACACACTTCTCACTTAATATGTATGCGTGTGGCTTTTTCCCTGTAATATAAAGAGACGGGAGATAATTGGTTTAATTGTGAAAGGCCGGACTGAGCCAGGCCGGGCTGAGCCGGGCCGCGCTGAGCCGGGCTGACAGGAGAAAGCAGATCTGCAGCAGAGCACTTTAAGAGCTCCTTCAGCCTCACCTAGCCACAACACTGACGTTAATTGAGCGTTGATTTTTAGGATCCCTTTCACTGACTCGGCGGATTACTCAACTTTCAGCTGATGCTGTTGGGGGATATGGATCTGTAACCTAACCTTAACGAGCTGGAGGTGTGTGTGTGTGTGTGTGTGGAAGGGGGGGGAAAGAAAAAACTAATGTTTGTGTGCGTGTCCACTGCGTCCAAAAACAGTTAAAAGCGAATAATGCACAAGGAGGGGAGAGATAAACTAAACAATTAAATAGGTCACCACAAGATCAACATCACCAGAGGTCTCCCTCCTATCTAAGCTGCTTTTAGGATCGTTACGCACGCGCAAAATGTGAGCACAACGTCAATGCGCGTGTGTGTTCTGTCCACTTCGTGTGTTGGCCCTCGTGTGTCTGGAATTCATCACGAACCAGAGGAAGGAGAAGAAGTTAAAGCGCTTTGCCAGAAGTTACAAGCGCGGAGTCGCAAAAGTCAACACTGCAAAAGCTCACTTCAGATCAGCGGCAGTTTTATCCGGTTACGCGCGGGCTCCATCACGTCATTTGCAGGAGTTGGAAGTCTATGTCTTCTTGTAGCTCGGGCTGTGTTGGCCCGGGCGCAGCCGTGCAGCTCAAACACCCGTGGCCTAAAATAATAACAAAAATAATAATCGGAAATACTTTGGCTGAATCATTTTGCTGGCTCCTCGGACCAATTCCAAAATATCTGAACACCACGATCCAGTATTTTCTTTGTTGAACAGGACACAATGTGCAGCAGCACGAGTAACCATTGAAAGCCTGGAGTTAACACTCACCCAGTGTTGTTGTTCTGTTTTACTTTACCAGGAGAATGTTTCCAACTTTCCAAGTGAAAATATTTGGGATGGATCCGATGGCAGACTACATGCTCCTGATGGACTTCCTGCCCGTGGATGACAAACGTTACAGGTACTAGATGTGGACACCGCTGGACACATGTGGGACACACACGTGTCTCCACAGGACCGTAAAACTTTGCGCCAGGTCGTTGGTTTTTACTGTTGCGCGCATTCCACATTTTGAGTATTACATTCCGAAAGGAAAATAATGCATGAAAAATACACGAGTCAAATAAATAAATGAACGGGTTCCTACAGGCATACTTCAAACCAGACTAATGATTATTAATGTTTCTGCAAGCAAACACATCGCTCCAAAAGGGTGTTGGTGACTGTGCTGGCATCCCAGTTATTTCTCGTATTGTTTTTGTATTCTCTTTAAATTATCACTCTCTCCAAATTGTGTTTGTTCGGGCCATTTGTTGGACATTGAAACCGTTCGTGTCGTACTCACCGTGTTTTCGCTCTTGCAGGTATGCGTTCCACAGCTCCTCGTGGTTAGTGGCGGGTAAAGCAGACCCCGCCACCCCGGGCAGGGTCCACTACCACCCGGACTCTCCGGCCAAAGGCGCACAGTGGATGAAGCAGATCGTCTCGTTCGACAAACTGAAGCTCACCAACAACCTGCTGGACGACAACGGACATGTCAGTATCTTGTACAACAGTTTCGTTTCACCCCAACACACGTACAGATTGATGGACCAAATATGAAATATGACAAATCCTGGATGCCATGTCCATGACGGAATATTATTATGAGGAGAAGTATTTTCTATTCGCCCCATGCTGATCGATACAGGTAATTAAACCTCCGGGGGTTTATAGTCGGATGGTGCCAAGAGCAGGTTTTAACAGAAATGACAGGAACGCATTAGACTTCTCTAGAAATAACGACGAGGATGTGGAATATTTCACGGCTGGAATTCAGCCTTTCCCGTGCGTCTTCTCATGAGCTGTGGCTGAAACCAGCGAAGGAAAAGAGAGATGCTTGTGAAGAGGGGGGTGATTTGGAAAATAATGCGGGTAAACGAGTGATAGACACGGGGCTGCAGTGTGGAAATTATAATTCAGAAATCAGTATTCGAGTTTTTAAATCTGAATTATTCTGATAAATATTCCCAATCAGTATTTACATTATCAGACGCGCGCACAGATTTAACCTGATCTGTGGAATTAAGGGGAGCATTTGAATGAATCTAGCAAACATGATCGCAAATAAATAACTTGTTTATTGGAATGTGAAATCATTAAAACTATCTCCCTGGGCTTTAAAGGATCTTTTCAATTTGAATCATTCCACCCCGCTGGGTTTAATATTTTAAACCTGCCTCGAACATCGAACACACTCGGTCTTTTTGCTGTGTTGGGTCATGATTGTGCACGAGTGCTGATCCGTCCTTTGTCTTGCACAGATCATTCTGAACTCTATGCACCGCTACCAGCCCAGGTTCCACGTGGTCTACGTGGACCCCCGCAAGGACAGCGAGAAATACGCCGAGGAGAATTTCAAGACCTTTGTATTCGAGGAAACGCGCTTCACGGCGGTCACAGCTTATCAGAACCACCGGGTAAGAAGTCCCACCCAAATCTATATGGCACTCACATGGTGTGCTGTGCAGAAATGTTGTGACTCAATTCTTATATGCAAGTATTCAAGTTGGCATAACGTGGATTTTTTTAAATTAATTATAATCGCAAGAAATAAACTAAAATACATTCCGTGGCTATTAACGTAGCGCCCACTGAAGGGCCAAAAACTACTGGTTTATAATGAGTCAGGGTAGGGAAAATGGTTTGTGTCATTATTATTTATTTTTGGTAGCAAATGTAGCGTGTTTCATGGCGCGTTCTCTGTGCGTAAAATGTGCGGATTCGCTTTTTACGCACAACAGTGGTCCCCCTTTCGGCCTCCTCCCTGCTCTGGTTTCTATCAGTCTCTGCTGCGCCTGTTTAGATTCACACACCAGCGCATTCATGGTTTCTTCAGGGTGAAACACAAGAACGAAGCTGGGCTCCCATCAGCAGTGTGCGAGTGTTGGTGAAATGTGCGAGAGTCGCTGCGTCAGATTCATTATCATCAGAAAGTGTTTTATGATGACACCATTGACCAAAAGATCCAGACGATCGGAATTCATTTTTAGTCGTCATGAAATAATAATAACGAGCAATGCTTTCCTGATAGAAATATCAGATGAATTAAAATGGCTGTGTCGATGTCACGTGCCGTGTCTGTATGTGAATGAGACGCTATGCAGCTGTTAAGAGTTCGAACATCAACATGGTCAGAACAAGATCAATTCTGCATTATTATTATTATTATTATTATTATTATTAACTCTGTATTGACACTAAAATGTTTCTAGTTCTTTGCTTGTACCTATCGCTTGTACGTCGCTTTGGATAAAAGCGCCTGGCAAATTACTTTGACTTTGTAGACTTAAACTAAACCCGCAGTGACATTTCTTCCTGAATGACTGAGCTGATTTTCACCTCAAGTTGATACTGCAGTTTTCCTTTCTCACAGAAATCACTAATAGGAAATAAAAATTGTGATTTGATGTGCTCTGGATTTCAGATCACACAGCTGAAGATCGCCAGCAACCCCTTCGCAAAGGGCTTCAGGGACTGTGACCCAGAGGACTGGTGAGTGTTTAGAACAGCAAAGGACTATTTTATTTCCATATGAGGTAAAAAAATTTTACATCAGAGCTGTCCACGCCAGAGAGCCTTTGAAAAGCAATTTTTCCTGTCTGCTGTATTCCGCAAAGGTGACAGATGGCTGCAGTTGTCCACAAAAGGGACGATAATGAGTGCCCTGATCTTTCATAATCACTGGATATTGTCTGAAACTCAATCATCTGAGCTTTTCTGACATTGACAAATGACCAAATGCTCTTTAATTGTCACAGTGGAGTCAACTGCACCCACCTGGGATAAACAGGCAGAAAAATATATTTTTCAAATGCTCCTCGCGCAGAGCTTAAATTGTTTTATAGCATTTACTGACGTAAAAGCGACAACCTATTAGGATTTTTTTTATTGTTTTATATAAAACAGACTAATCTGAGACTTGTGAAAATGCCTCTTCACCCTTCAGTTACTGTAAATTAGCAGCAGGTCAATGTGTAAATCCTCATTACATGCATGAGTGTAAACTCTGAAAATATGCATTCATCATTTTAGTATATAATTAAGAAAATGTGCCCTTGACTTTCATTAAATGAGCCTGAAACTGAATCCATTCTCCCGCTGCAGGCCCAGGAATCACAGGCCAGGCTCTCTGCCAATAATGAGTGCCTTTGCCAGAACAAGAAACCCAATGTCATCTCCACCTCAGCAGAACGGCACAGAGAAAGGTCTGCAGCTCGCTCCGTGTTTCACCAGAAATGAATTAAAAAAAGGCTCATATCTGCTGTCAAACATTCAACAGTCTTCTACACACATAGAAGCTTTCAGGAGATTTCCTTGGCAAATTGAACTTGTTCAGTTATTTTTCATATCAATTTACGCATTGCCTTGAATTTATCATCAGCCAGTCAATGTCAGTCACTGCTGATAAGATACTATAATCTATGATACTGTATAATTGGCTTGCATTGAAAACTAGCTGGAGAAAGATGATTGTATGTATCAGTTCAATTGTTTATCCAGTTAAACTCGCCACACCTCCTGGTTTAAAGTTTCTACTCGTGTGAAATCATTTCATAATGATGGTTTCTATCTATCATTTATTCTTATGCAACAACTGTCTCGTTGCACTGTGTAGTGATCGACACACCTTTTACCATGTGAATAATAATAATGGACATGAGGTTTTAATACAAATACACATTGTAAACTGTTCCTGGCTTCTACCCAAACACACCGGAGTCAGTGCAAGTCTCCAAAACCTTGTACGAGTCAAAACACACTGCAGCTCAGGGTTATTACTGAACACACTCACTGTGTACGACAATATACACACCCTTTCTTTGTCTGACTGTCTTTGTGTCTCTTCCTCCACAGAGGACAGTAGACGGGAATACGATCGAGACCCCAACGGCACGCCCATACACGCCGACCCGGCACACCAGCTCATGTCCCGGGTCCTAAGCCCTGCCCTGCCCGTCCCGGGAGGCCTCCACGCCGTCCCGCTCACCAGCGGTCGGCCCAGTCCCCCCCATGACCTTCGGTCTGACCCCCACGCTTTACCGCCGGACACCCTGCACCACCACCCGTACAAGTACCCCACCACCTACGAACACTACCTGGGGGCCAAGACCAGGCCGTCGCCCTACCCTTTACCCGGCATCAGAGGACACACATACCATCACCACATGAACCCAGCTACAGCTAATATGTACTCAGCCACAAGTGGCCCCTCTAACTACGACTACGGGCCCAGATAATGACTGCTGTCCACGGGGGCTAACAGCACGCAGCACTGTGGGGATGGAAAAAGTCCGGCAAGGCGACACAGTTATTACAGTCTATTAGTGGCTTACAGTTACAGGCTGGAACTCCTCTCTGCTGGATAAACCCCTGCCGTATTTATTTAAAGGAAATGCATCTCGGGGGGTAAACGTGGGCACCTGCTCTCAGCCCTTGAAGGGGTCTGATTTGACCTTTGAAACCCAAAGACAACAGCTCCACACCAGGTCGCCTCTCACCTGAGCGGCACGGACATTGAGCCAGCAAACACAGGAGGCAGTAGGGACCGCTCCTTATCACAGACAATACTTTTCATCACAGACTGGAACCGATTTTTTTTTTCTTTGTGTTGGATGCACTTTTTGATTTGCCTTGTTTTTATTGCTTTCAAAAAAGCCATATGTTATATAGTCCATCAACCTTGTAGGTAGACGAGATGTTTGCATGCTGAGCTCATCAGAGAGGGTGTCGAAACACATCAAATGTTTTTGTTTGAAAAAAAAAGAAAAGAAAAGAGAATGGATTTAGAAACATCCTGAACCTTTTTGAGCCGCTCTGAGAAGCTTGCACCATGGCACTGACTTGCAGCAATACAAAGTAAATAAATGAAGCAGAATGACTGTTCTGTATCTGTAAAATAAACATTTAATTCTTGTAATTCATAAAGAGATTCCTTCTTTGTGCCAACCCTCCAGAAAGTCAAAGTCCCATCTGCTGCTGCAGCGCCACACCACAGACAGTTGCAAAGAAAAGACAGATTACCTCACTGGTCTTATTGTTCGGGCGTCTCCGTCCAGATTGGCTCTGTTGAACCAGGCTGAGGTGTCTGCCGCTCCTGCAGTCTTCCGGAGGCAGGAGCTGGGAGCTGTCTAAACATTGCGCTGGCGTGCATATGTAGAAATCTGCCTCTGGATTTAAGAAAGAAAAAGTACACACACGCAGAGTGAGTCACTGCCGACCCTTGCTATTTTTGATAGAACATGTGGGCATGTGTACTGCAGGGATGCCGTCACACTACAGACTGCAGTTTGATGTTGAACTGGAAAATGAGATTTACATTTTTGCAGTGAAAGATATTTGACTCTCAAAATCTTAAAGTGATTATAATTTACATAAAAAAACGAAATAAATTGAATATTATTTTGTACATTACAATATTAATTAAAATAATAATATTGTTCTAATAATTTGTTTAAAAAAACATGTATTTTCAGGGATGTGGATCAGTGATTTTGCAGAAACATTTCACGAGGAGGGGGAAAAGAGACAGCACTTCCATTTCCCCTCTCTCCCCCCAAAAGGATATCATTGCTCATATTTAATGGGACAGTTGGCTGATATTTTAAGAACCCCCCCTCTCCTATCTGTGCAGCCATTTCCACCTCCTATTTGAAGTCCTATGAGGAATGCTCTGCTGTCAAGGTTAATCTAGTTTGGGGCTGGGGGTGTGGGGAGGAGAGGAGGGGGGGTCCCTACTTTGGGATTCGTGCCTGTCACGATACAAAGGGAAACGTCACCTAATGATTCATTTCAATAATGTCATATTTTTCCCTCCGTGAACTCAGCTGCCTCAGAGGAAGCCTGAGGGCAGCTGACCTCTGACTCTTTAATGGCTTGTAAAGGTGTCAGAGGTTATATAACGTTTCCACGCATTTAAACGCAAACTAATTGGTCGTGTAATTGTTTCTTTGTTAGTCCGCATGGTGAGTGCAGCTCTGTTATTTACTATATATATATATATGTGACAACGGAACCTTACAATGGAGCCAACATGGACGGCGTGGTTTGATCCGAGGCAGATTTTAGCCGATATTAATATTAAAAATGACAGACTTAATGGAGTTGGGCCAAATATTAAATCACCATAAATTTAATAGGATTGTAGAGCTAGTATTCAGGGGGGCGCATTTTAAAAAGTCGTTTCAAAAATCCATTGGTTGTTTGCTCAAAGTCATTGCGAAGAATAATATCGAAACCTACGGGGACATTTTCGAGGACGCGTCAAGCCGCCCGGAGTGAGCCTGCGGCGGCCTCAGGTGCTCTGGTCAGCCGCTGGAGGAGGAAGCACCGCCGCGGCTCGTGCACGCGGTTCAAGAGGTGACTAATTATAGGTTTCGTGACACAGAGAGACGGACAGGGCGAATTGAATGGAGTCTGAATAAGGACTGTGGCATGTGTCTGTGAGCACGAGGGAAACATGCTGAGAAGTTGTTTTTATGAGGTGAAAATGATGCTGATGCAGAAATCCTCTAAGGCCCGTGTTACTGGGTCTGTCGCTGTAAAAGGGGTCTGAGTGCAGATAGGTGGACAGGTGGAGGAAGTCTGGTTTACAGTCTTATAAAGGTTACAGAGCGGATGCAGTGTCTTTAAAAATACTTTAACTAATAAATATATATATATATATATATATCACTGAGAAATAAATCCGCATTAAAATGCAAGTATCTCAGAATCAGTATTTCAGTACACTTGGATTAGTGCAGTGACTTTACACTCCCGTAACATGTGTTTAAATCCCTCACATCCAGAACATAATGTTGGTCATGCTGTTTGAATCAGTTTGAATATGACACAGCTCTCATTTTCTAACCCTGACCTGCAGTCTGGAGGAGCCTGTAAAAAACACAGGACATTATAATTTCACTATTTCCGTCCAAAGTACCGTGGCAGTTTAACTGTGCTGACCTGAGATCTTTCATTTTACAGACAAATAAACTATTAACATTAGTTATTATTAGTTTTAAAAAGCAAGCAGAGTATTCAGAGAAATTGCGCCTACTGGAGGAATTATTATGCATTGCACCTCAATACCACTCCCTCCCATCTGCCTGGAGCACGTGCTGGAAAAGCTTCTCTGCATCAGATTTCTACACTCGTGCTTAAATGGGCACTGGCATGCTTTCAACAAGTTTACGCCGAGTATTTCTGATGTGTCGATCATTCTGCACAGAGGATAACAGAAACTTTCGTGGGTGCATTGAGGTGTGTGTGTGTGTGTGTGTGTGTGTGTGTGTGTGCCCGAATCCCAGGCTCCGGGAGACTGTGTGCCAAGGACTCACCACTGAAGCACACGGAGGATGGATGATAATGAGACCCGAAGCATCATCTGACGCTCAGCTGCATCTGGAACATCTGTTTTGACAGGCCCATCAGGGTCTCGAAGCGTCCATCTCACCTCTGTACATTTCTGCTGAAAAGCCTCACTTGGACAGATATTAAAAACAAGACAGGTAAAGCAACCAGACGTCCACCTAAACAACAGAACACATGTTTCACATTTCCCCCACCCGGGCCTCACAGCTAATAGAAAAGGTGCTACGGTTTATGGTGCGCATGAGGTTGTTGACGGACATTTTATGCGGCCCATCAAAACACATCACCGTCACAGGGCGGGACCCGTGATACGTTTGTATTAATTCACATTTGGAAAAATAAATACAAGTAACCTGGTGAAACTTCAGCAGAGGAATTATTTTCCTATGATCACTCTTTTTGAACATTTGTATTTTTTCTAAATAATCAGGCTCAGTGTGACGTCTTAGCAGGTAATATTACCCATGAATCCATCCAAGAGGTCAGCCAGTGCCAACATTGCACACACACAGTCCAACAGATTATGTCCCATCCCAAAGCCAGGCTGAACTCTGACCTTTAAAGACCAAGGAAGACACACATTTGTTGATAAGTGAAGCGCAGGGCCCGTTGTGCTGACAGCTTCCCTGTTCATTTATTGACTTCCTTAATGATCCATTATGAAGTGATTTATGACGTCCACCGGCCACTTCTAAGGCTGGTGGGTGGCTGTCGGCTCCATTCAGCAGACATCTGCACCAATGGACGCACTATTTGATTTATCAGAGAATGGACGGAAGCTGGCCCACGCCACCTCTAGTGTTTGTTCAAAGCCAACAGGAGAGTTAGGAAGCTATTATGAGGGCAAGATGTCACCGAAGGGGTCAGACACAAAAGGTATAGACAAGGGAACAAGGAAAACATGTCATTTAAAACCAGGCAGTTGACAGAGGAGAGAAGTCAGCAAAAAAAGGCTTTCAGTCCGAGTATTTTAAAAATGATACGTTTTCAACAAAATACAAAACATAAATGGTATAAAACTCAACACTGACCACAGGCAAAAACCCCGGAGCTGTAGTTCCACTGTTTTCCAAGACAGTTGCTCCACAGCGAGGCGGCTTGTCGAGGAGATGACCTTGTCTTTCCTCTGTTCACTAATGATTCGTGGCCATTACGTGGGCCCCGGCGCTTTGATTTCTCAGCCTTTTCCTGTAACAGCATGATGAGTTTCTCAATTTCGGGGTTATCCCAGGAGACAAAGCCTTAATGAAGCAGAACGCTGGGCGTTTGAAGGCCCGGCCCCCTCGGCCTCCCTCTCTGCACCGCGTTGTAACACAGGAGCTCCCATGCTGCTCATCACAGACATATTATTGGACACAGTGGACAGAAAAACATCACCTCTAGGTTTTCTCCTGGCTTCTTTCTTTACAAACGTCTGTTTCTTATTAAGACATCTCTATTTGGCATTGCATGTTCTGATTTCTTTAGATTTACACAGTCAATAAACCAGCTCAATAACAGGTAACACCACCCCTCACTAAAACAACATCCCTCTATTCTCTACCCCTGCTGTGATTAACCTTGTTGAACAAACACAGGTCAGGCTGCAGCGCCTGTGTGTTGGGCTAAGACCTGCTAGAATAACAACACGGGATTACATTGCTCAGGTGCGTTGTGTTTGTCAAATTCAAGACCACTGGAGCAAATCTCCCATCAGATAAGTCCATGCAGTCACTTCAGCTGCAGAGGGCATCGGCCTTTAGACAACAGGGGGCTGAACAACTTTGCAGGGGGCTCCTTAACTCAAGACAGCAGCTGTTTCAACAGCTTCCACAGCTGAAAGAAGGAAAAGCAGCTTTACATTTCTTTTAAGAAAACAGTACACAAAACATCAACATTTACCACAAAGCTGAAAGAGTTTTGTCCACAAGAACGTCGGAAATATGGAGTGGCCACTGCGTCACATTGCAGATGACAGATAAGTCTGAGCGAGAGTTAGCGTGTCCTCCCAGGAGTCAGAGGCTCAGCCGTTGTCAGCTCCTTCATTGTATATTGACCACAGGCTGATCCTCTGGTCCTTGGATCCGGCAGCCAGCAGTCTCTGTCTGGGGTCCTGGTGGTTTGAGAAGGCCACGCTCAACACCATGTCAGTGTGGTACTGAAGCACTGCCAGTGGCCGCAGCTTCTTCCAGCCAAAGACCCGCACCCGGTGATCCCAACCCGCTGACACCAGGAGCTTCCCATCCTCCCTGATGCAGAGGTGGGAAACCCCGGGGTTGACCAGCGTCACACAGTCCTGGAGCTGTAAATAAATATGGAGAACGAGATATTAGCAGGTGCTGAGCTATATAAAAAACACGCCTCTGAGGTTGTTTGCAGGTATTACAAGTACCGTCATACCACAGCTTTAACTTAAATTCCAAGGATGCTGGGTAACAGAAACGTAAAGCCAAACAAAAAATGATCAGACGTACTAAATAGGTCAGTGAGTCGATTAATCACTGCCACCTAAGAGACTGAGGCCAACACAAACACGGACTTGCGGGAGAGACTATCAGCTGATCTGATGACTGAGGTCCAAGTGTGGGGCTGGATCTGTGTTGAACCTGGCCCGTAGACTCCTGGGACTCAATCATCGGCCGCAAAACATTACGGCACGAGGGCCACAAGCAACTCTCTCTGCGTCCCTCTATTTGGATTGGAGTTAGGGAGACCTGATCTGGAAGCACGACGGGGGCTTTGGGTTACCTCTGTCACAGTTTTGTGAGAAAAGAGAGATAGACCATCTCGCTGAAACACTTGTTTGCAGAGGCCTTGTTGCTTTAAGCCCCTCTGATGAATTACGCTCGCATTGAAAGGTCCGGTCAGCGGGAGAAAAGACCCGATAAATACACTGTTGTAACATCTGCCTGCTAAAGATTAGCCACGGCCTGCTGTGCCCGTGATCTACAGTGTCCCAAGGAATGTATCAATCTCTCTAAGGGGGCAACTCTCAGGCACGTTATAATGAATGGTGGCTCAGATCCCTATCTAAAGGGCCTGCTGTGGTGGGCATTCCTGCGGCGCGAACGTGCTCTCACTGCAGCGCAGGGATCCCTGCCGGACAGAGAGATGGGACCCAAACATCTGGATATGGGAGCCAAAATCAAACTGGACAGCGTAAAATTGACTTCATAAGTTGTGTCCAGAGAGACTGATGGCCTACGATGGGAGGAGACGGAGGGGAATTTATCTGCATGCTCCTGTTCCGGGCAGGAACCATCCACGGACTGCATGTGGAAAATATAAGCCAGGTACTCGCAGCCCCAAGTGGGAGAAAGAGCCGGGAGGAATGTCATTGATCAACACAGAGCAACAAAGTTCACGAGAAGCAATGATGTGATTCCTTTCTCTTTCTTTTTTCAAAACCACCGTCCCTACAGAACCACTGGTATGAGGCAGTGACTGGTCATACCAAACAAACCAGATACACTGATACAAAGAAACCCGGGGGGGGGGGGTGACAGATTGTTTGGAGCTTTGTTATTACCTCAAGAATCTGGTATGCCCCTACCTCGCTGCATCTGGTCTGCATTAGAGGCCTGATAATGATGGGTTTAAGTGTCTGTTTTTGTTTGTTTTGCTTCCCAGAGTTTGTGTCAGAAAAAGGCATTTGTTTCATTAAAGGGTCAAATGTAAGCAGCACACGGCTAATGATGTCGTAATGCTCATTCAGCAGGACGACCCGTGCAATTGTTTTTACTTTCCACAGTCTGAGAGAGCAGAAGGAAAAGTGGTGAGAAAAAGGGCTCATTTTGCCCTGTGATTTAAAATGAACGATGCTCTGGTGAAGCTACGCTGGCTGCTGAGCAATGGGAGTTAACATGAGATTTCACATGGCTGTGGAGCGCCATATTTAGTGATTTCTAAAACAAAACCAAAAATACTCATATTGATTAATAATAACAACAATCGGAAATATTATTATATTAAATATTACATTATACAGAAGCATATATGTACAAAATACATTGGTTCCAGATTTCCAAAAGGGAATATTTGCTTTTTGTAAAAGTACAAAAGTACAGTAGAAAATTGAAAATTGGGAATTTTGGATTGTTGATAATTCAGAAAATTATCACCCGATTAATGGATGGTAAAAAAAATGTTGAACTGTAATCTTAATTGTCTTCATTAAAAAAGGAAAATATCCCAAATAATACTATGATTGATTCTATAACTTTAATTATTCCAGCTCAAGCACCGATGTATTTGCTCATTTTACAGGATGCCCCATTTTTCTTCTTATTGAACCTTATTATCGCATCAAAGACAGGATCCCTCTCTGGGAATCATCATTCATGTTTGTGTCCTTTCTGGCCTGTGTTATTCACTGATTAATGTGCTTGAAAACTACAACAGTTACAACACACACACACACACACACCATCTGCTTTCTAAACGCCAGCGCTCAGCTGTCAGGAGTCTACCAGCTCCGCTCAGCAGCTTGGCCCACAAGACTCGCTCTGGGTCTGTGATGGATCCAACACAAACTCACACTTCAGGATCCTCTTTTGTAGCGTGTCACCGACAGAGGAGACGTTCAAAAGGAGCGGTCCACTTGGCAGACCTCACTCAAGCCCCCTGCTTCACTTCTCTCCCTCGTCTTTTGCGCCAGACTTGGCACCGATCTAAGCGTTCACGCTGATCTACTGAAACGTCCCATCATCGCTCACTCACTGGAGCAGAGCAGCTGGGAGGCTTTTTCGCAGGTATTTCTGACACGCCCTGTCCCAGAATCACACTTGGCAGCGGGAAGATTACAGCCTTTTGTCACCTTGCCTGTTAGAGCCTGGCTCTGGCTGACAGGAGACGGACGTGTCAAACAGGTGAGCTGTCCCGTTCAGAAAAGATAGGGGTGGGATCACTCAGTAGAGATAGCCATGATTCTTATGACAGCCATCTTGGACATACATCAGTCCAACAGCAGGGCTGAGATCAAGCCTGACGTGACCTGACGTATCGTATAGTCGGGTCTCGACGCCGTGCCGGTGAATTCTGAGCGAGACAGTGTGGATATTTTTACCAGGACCAGGAGTTTCACCTGCAGAGACCTGTCGTCAGTCTCACAAATAGCTCACTGTCAGCTATGCTTGATTTGCACTGCTTATCTTCCTTTGCCTTTACCCGTTTTCTCTTCTTCTGGTCCGTAACCACTCATCTTTTTCTCTCTCTCTCCTGGAGTAGCCTGTCACTGCACATGTCAATACATTTGAGTGGCCGTCCAAAAATATGTGCCCATCTGGCTCAACAACCTGTAAACTCTGACACCCACGCCCTCATAGTCGCGTTCCAAAGACATGCAGTAGAAGGAAAGCGGAAGAAAGAGCTGAGGAGGATGCCTCTCTTCTCTTGAACGATATCAGGCCAGCCAGGTCAACCAGCAGATAAAGGCCTCTGGGAGCCATGTGTAATACATTAACCTCCATTCCTCGGGCTATCTGTCTTTATCTGGCCTTGATAAGCTCATTTCACAGCCCTTCGGCTTCACTAAATCATAAGTGCACTGTGTTGTGTCACGTTCAGTTTCCCCTCCATTTCTCAAAAAGCATCCATCTGCCTTGCCAGCCAGTTCCACTGCACTGGGCTGTATCGCAGAGGTAATTTGTGGGAAATGGGATGCTGCGGCACTTATAGCCTCCTCAGCCTTTATTGCAGCCTCCCACTGTGAACTACTGTTCCCTTTACTGCAGATGTGTTTTTTGTTTGGTTAAGGGGCCTCCGAGGTTTTGATATTTTTATTACCTCTCACGGGTCATCCGTCAGGACCCGGGGCCTGGGTCTGCCACCCAGCTCCCCCCCTCCCCGACTGCTGCCACACAAAAATACTTTTGTGGGAAGAACTGAGGATAGCTGTCTGGACGTCACACTGAGCTGCACTCCAGGATAATTTAAAAGCCCCTGTTGGAGCCTTTCCCTCTCCTTGTGCTTTTTTCCTGTCGTCCTCATCCTGGATTACATGCTGAATCAATATTTTGTTGCTTGAGCAAAATAAACCGAATAACCACCTTCCTTCTGCTTTTGGTATATTGAATCAAATGCTTCGTACTGTTTTTCTAGACGCGTTTTCATGGTGGAAAAAAAATGGCTTTGCAAATATTTCTAATTCAAGCATTCATTTGTAAAAAGCCCTGGAAAGAATAATACAGGTTTGCCCTATATCAGCTTTAGGTTCCCCTCGGCTCTGATTCATGAGTGTTGGCTGAAAAATTGGACCATTCCCTTTTGCTCATGAAATCAAGAGAAAATAGAGGCTGAAATGAGGCGTTGAGTCTCTGAAGCATTGGCCGTTATGTAAAATGAATTATGGTTCAAAGCTGATTCCCTTTGCTGTGGTAGAAGACTGTGTAGACCACTTCCAAGAACCGATGTGTGTGAGAGAATGTGTTAAGCATTCTATCAGCGTCAGGAGGAAAGTCACATTAGTTACTTTTTCAAAGACTACTAAATGAGATGCACAGTGCGCACTCAGACCACACATCCCATTAGTTACCATGCACTAATGACGCAACAAGTTTTCATCTATCGCCCTGACCTAATGTGAGTCTGTGTGAGCATGGGTGGCAAGACTCTGGAGTGACAGGCCCAGCCCAGCCCTTGGCCCCTGGCCCTGCCAACACTGTGTAACCAGCAGCTGATTTATGGCCCCTGGAGCCCCGCTGAGCCTCTTCCTCTTTGGCCCCTGATGTTTTCCAAAACAGCCCAGAGAATGGCAACGTGCCTCTCCTTCCATCTCCTCCATTGCCTTTTTTAAAGTTAAATTTCATGGCATTCGCAGAATTTGGGGTTTAAGCCTTTAACCAGGAACTCTTCAGACGGCCATGTTAACATAATCTTCTACCCCCCCGCCCAAGTATTTTGCAACCATTCAGCTGTGAAAATATTAATCAGATTACCTTGTCACAGCTATCCTGAGTTGAACAAAACAAAAGGTTAGAACAGATAGAACTATGATATATTGCTCACAGTAAGAGATTAATTCAGATAAACTACAAGAATGGACAAATGGTTATTTACTCAATAAATTGTGGACAACTTCAATCAACCTAATAAATTATGTTTCTATTATTTTAAATGATTTCCTCAAACACTAACACTATAACTATTATTGTACATCCTTAAAAATTCTCACTTAACTTTTGACATGTTTCTGTGACTGTCTTAATGACTGTCATATTTACATTTAATTTAAAACACGATACATTATTTTATTTTTCGTGAATTGTGGAACATGTTGGAACATGATTGGTGGTGCAGATGAAGAGGAACTTCAATTCTACGGGGGGTGTATCAGACAAAAAAGGCTAGGGACAACTAAACATTATGTCCCTCTATAGGCTCGTCCTCTGACCTGCAGGTTGTTCTGTCTGTCCAGCATCCAGGGAGTGAGCCTCTTCTCAGAGGAGCCTGATATGCCTCTCAGACGCTCGGTGTCAAAGGTCAGGCACATGACGGGTTCAGGGTGGGCTTTGGCTTGACTCAGCATGGACCTCTGGGTTATATCCCACAGCAACAGGGAGCCATCCTCGTAACCAGCCAACAGCAGAGGTCCGGGACCCGAGTCTGGCTGCAGGAAAAATAAGAGAAGTATAAGAGAGAAGGTGGAGGGACCACGAAATGGCAAGGAAGAGCAGAAAGAGCAGAGACGTGAGACGAGACCTGTGCAGTCAAAACCACAGAAACCGCCGTGTGATGCTGGAAGCTGAGTGGAGCAGAGGTTATCATTCTGGAAGCTCCCGCTGACACTCGGAGAGGCTCTGTGGGCTCCATTCGTCAGCCTGCTGCTCTGTCTTTCCAGCACTCCATTACACCACTCCTCACTTTGCTCCTCATCTGTATTACTGAGCCACAGAGCCCGCTGCCGGCCACGATAAATACAGCGAATCGAATAACTGCAAAAAAAATGGTTCTCCTCAAATGGAGTTTTGATTCAGATTTACTTCCACACTACAGTACATTTATTCATTTTTTAAACTCCTTTATCATTTTAGTTTTCTTCTCATTTTATTATAAAGACTCATTTCATTTCTTAATTTCTGAGAAGGAAATGTATCCTTAATGTTGCTGCTGCAAATGAACTGACATCATTAGGGTAGCAGAAACATAAACAATTAAAAATGATAAATTACTCTGTTGTTTTGTAAATATACAATTTCTTCTAATTATATGAAATTATTTATTTCTTAATAGAATCATTATGATCAGGAGATTATTCTGAGATAAGGAACAAAGTAAAGCAGAGGATCCTTGAACTAGATTTTCAGTCCATTGTTAAATACAAATGTTTAAATTCTCACACACACAACTAACACACAAATGAAGACTAAAGTCTTATATTATCTACATTTAACCCCTAACACTGAAGTTCAAGTGTGGAACTACAGGTGAGTCCATCAGTGCAGGTGCACAGCTGGGCTTCAGACACAAAAACTGAACCTATCTGTACAAACAACCTGTATAAAGCTACACAGATGTAGATTTGAAAAGAAAGAGTGAGCCGCACCCTCTCTCTGTTCAAAGATAACCTCAGTGCCTGTCAGCTTCCTCTACATGAGCATGTGCAGTCAGATGAGAACAGAAGGTGAAGTGATAAACGCTGGAGGCTTCATATATCATGACACAGCTGGAGGGAAGAAAGGAAGGAGTGAAGCAGGTAAGGAGGAGGATGTACCCACCATGCATTCCTCCGCTTAGCTACCTTTTGCTATAGAGCAGAGCAACACGGTGCACTGTGTGCAGATCCCTGCCTTTGTTTTAAAATATCTTCAGTAAAAGCACGATGCCCTGCAGAAGCTAGGAGGGAAAGAAATGTTTTCCATATGTGTGTGGGGGCCTTGTCTGCCAGCTTTTCATCCATCTTTAAGTCCTCTTCTCACTTAACGCTCAGTACTTCTCTTCTTTCAGTTTTAAATAAATTATAGACAGAGTTGTGTATTCCTTCCAAACACATCAGCAAGGACGAACACTAAGGGTTTATGAAAACAAATAAAAACAACTGAAAATCAGTGGCCCCTGGCTGCCGGCAGGGTCCGAGCCAAGCGTTCCAGGCTTGGGGCCCACCGTTTCACTTAAGTGAAGGACCTCCTTGATTGATGATGTCATGGGTCGGAGGTCAGGGAACCCTGGGTAGACACCTAATTCATTATATCCTCCACAGGCCTTTCTACAAGAGGGCTCTCTGCTGGAGTGGGGCGGAGATTCATCACCACGCAACAGCTGGAAAGACAGATGGAGCTGGTTGTTGAGGCCGGAGCGGCCGAGAGAGTGCGGTGATGCTAGGTGTTCTCTAGCATGGCTGTTAGCAGTCATGTGACCGCAGCCATTTTTTTCACAGCTGTGCTAATAGAAGACACGACGGCACGAAGTGCAACAAGACTATGTGTGTTGAAATGTCTGGTGAAGAATTACTGGCCAAGTCCTATTTCTATCCTGTAATCATCAGTATTATGAACCGGAATGAGTCTCAGTAGAGCACAAACAGGCCAAGGCCCAGCAGTCCCCTTAAATTCACTGAAGCTGCACCACACTGCACACTGTATTATTCTCCAGCAAGATCCTTAAATGAGAATTCCTCAGTTGTGTCCAAACTATTTCACAATGTTAAAGAAAGTGAAACCTGTTCATCTGTATCCACACCCACATGTTTTATATTCATTCCAAACCACATCCCTACTTCAAGTTCAATGATGACCCATCCAGTAATCCTGCTGTCTCACTAACAAACATGAAAACATGACCTCTGGGCAGAGGTAATAGTTCAGTAGTCCGGTCACTCAGCGCCTTTGGTTAAATTTCGTCCTTTTCTTTCCACGTTCACTTGGCCTAATCTTAACTCCCTGCTTTTGCTGTGGCAACTGGTGGAGACGTACCAAGAGCACAGCCACTGTCCCTCCAGTGGTTAGGCAAATAACAGCTATTGTCCATTATTTCAGTGGTTGTTTGGAATGCCTAAAATCTTTTGCTTCTTCAAATTGCTTGCCTTGTCTGCCAACAGTGTGCATTCTTAAGATGTTCAGTATTATGCAAGAGAAATGTCAAAAGTTAGAATTAGCAAAGGGAAGCAAATAATAATTAAGTACGGTAAAGGTTATTTGTCATGTTCTTCATGAAAAAGATTTTGTTCTACTTTTTGTATTTTTATGAGTTCCATTTTTGTTAATCCAGTCCTATATTTTTTAGAACAGTTAAATTAAAAAAATGCTCAACAAAGTAGCAGACATAACTGAGATGATCTGTGACATTATATGTAAGCATGTTGTGCTATTTTATGTTTATAATATTGTAGAAAATTATCTATTCTATTTTAAGGACACATTTTAAGATCTGAGAAGAACATCTTAATAATTCAGGGTGATTCTGACTGAGTTTTTTTTCCTCTATAATTTAATAGTCGATGTCTGTTCTCTGTCAAATAAATTACCACAAAGAAGAGTGAATACATACATACATTATAACGAAATAAAATCAGAGAGAAACAGTGTGTGTGACAGCCTTTCTCAAAAACAAATCTGCCGATGCGGCCGCCAAAGGCCCCAGGCAGGCACTACCTCAACATAAGGAACCAATCGCTTCTTTCGTTTTTGTCCCAGTCCGCCATGATGTCATGGCCACGAGGCAGCAAGGTGATGAGCTGAGAGTGATGGATATCTGTATAGGAACATTTCCTTTTCCCCGCCAGCCTCTGTTCACATTAAAAGCCTTGCACATCATACATCAATACTGTCCCCCTACATCCACGCACCAGTCAAACCCACATGTGGAGCTACTTTCTGCCTCCACGTCTGCTATGTTGTTCCCTGCTTCAATCCAGAGAAATCAGACAGCGAGCTCCGGCACCTTTTAGAAAGAGCGAAAGCTCAGCATTAGAACTTAAGGCTGTGAGGGATTTTCCTGAAGGGAAGTGGTATTGAGAAGAAAGTGAAGTTAAACACTGCGTTTAATCTGCGCCGTAAAATCCATCAGAGAGGGCTTACAGGCCGACAATAAATCTGTTGGTGAGTCCATCTTGGAAAATAATCTCCTCTCGTCTCAAAGGTGGGAAGAAAAGAGGGAGGGATGGTGAGAGGAAAGACAGCGAAAGGAGTTAACTAAGAGGCGTCTTCCTGGAGCGTGTGTGTGTGTGTGTGACAGAGACTGGGTGGAGAGAGGGGATGACAGTGTCGGCTGTTGCCTCCTGCTGTGTGTGGTGAGAGGAACAGCAGTTTGCATGTGGGCACTTCATGAAAGATGGGTCTTTTTTACATCTGACTGACAAAGTGTTCCCGAACTGCACTAACAGCACATACGGTATACAATTTCTAAAATGAATGGATTGGGCTGCATGTCAGGACTTTACATCTGAGTCAGAGGTTCCAGAGGGGAGGAGGCAGGAAAAACTGAAATATCACAAATAAACAGAGTATGAAAAAAAGACACAGACGTTAAATTGGGAAGACAACACTTAAGAGTTTGCTCCATCCCACTCATGATCCTCTGCTTTGTGAAAGCATCTGACCAAAAAAAAAAATCTCTTTCTGTGTTATTAACATGTGAAAAGCAAACTCCAGAGAAAGTCCAGCTTATGTGTGCATACGTGCATGTGTCAGGGGCTTCAGTCTAACCCCTGCTTGGATGTCTCTGCAGCAGCTCAGTGAGAGTAAGAGTTGAACAAGCCTCAGCCTTGAAAGGAATCAGCCTGAAATGATTTAGAATCACCTGGGCCCTTCGACTTTGAAGTCAGACAGCTGCCTGTGCTGTATTACATTGATATTATATAATTTATTATGCTATAATTGGTCATTATGTTTCCTGGCACTCAACACTGAAGCAGCATTGGCTCATAAATCAGATGATGAAAGGTGGCTGTAACAGTGAAATAAAAGGGAGAGGAAGATAAAAACACAAACAGTGTGTCAGCAGGCACAGGGAGACTCAAGCTTGTCTACATGTCTCAATGATAATATCACAAACACTATGTCAGCTTTATGGCTCTTAAATTTCACTTATTGAAGTAACTCTAATTAGCAGAACAGTGATACCGGACTGAATGTGTCCAGGCCAGCAGCTTGCCTCACTCTGGCTTTCCAACGATAAGTTGTGTTTTGATTGCTGTTGCCTATAAACTGCACAATTAAGTTTTACTGAACCATCCACAGTTTTGCATGCGTCTAAAAAAAAAAAAAAAAAAAAACCTTTGCTCCTCCTAAACCCCAAACTGAATGAGTTAATAATTAACCAGGAAAATAATTACAGGCTCTCCTTTAGGCTGGAAAATAAAACTTTCGACAGCGTTTACAAATAGAACAAACCCTTTTTTTTTTTTTTTACTGGGATCAGATTGGATGTACAGCTGCAGGCTGATATATGGCTGTGAACCCCCTGGCCCTTCCAAATGCTCTAATTACAGTGTTGGGACTTGCTTGCAGCAAAGAAGAAACCCTCAGAAAGATGGATCAGGACAAGTTGTTGGGCTGTAAATCATGTGCCACGTCTTGAATTTGCATTGTGTTTGCCTTATCCGTTATTACATCTTGTCATGTGCTGCCAGTCAATCGGAATAAGGAAGGTAAGTTTAGAGAAAGTACAATAAAACAAACAGTAAAGAAGATGTGGAGAAGATGAATGCCAGAGATAAATGACTGACCCTGACATGCAGTTGCAGGCGCATGCAAGCCTTCTGCTCAGAGTTCAAAATAACAGTTTCTATTGGAATGACAGGTGAGGGTGAGTGGTGCTTACCTGCCACAGTTTGATACACATGACCATCCCCAGTTTAGTGTCTGGGACCAGGGTGCAGACTGGAGTCTTACTGGGCAGCTCAATAATCTTTATCTGCAGAGAACACATGACAATTAAAGCTCAGAGTCAACAGAGCCTGTCCATTCCCTTCAGCTACACTAGCTGATCTGTGCAACAAACACACACAGGGCAGATGTGTGAGACTCAGCTTTTATCTCTTTTACTTTTTTCTACTTTCTTTTATTCTTAACAAGATGAAGCCTTAAACCAAGTTGCTCAAAATTAACAATGGCTTCATGAGCCATAGATTTCTGTATTAAGTTGCATGGCAGTCCATGGAGGTTGATGAGATATTGAAGTTCACAGCAGCCGCACTGTCAGCATGAGACATGAGGTTCAGTTTCTGTAATTTCCACTGTGTTGAAGCTGTGTTTGAGTGATTCTCTGCTGCCCGCCCCCTCAGCTTCAGAGTGGTCTAAATGTTCAGAGCCAATGTCTCTTTTTCACTGTTGAGAACACGTTACAATCACACATATATTACAGTTGTTTGTATAAACAGCCTGTCTTCAGAGCTATTATTTGCTTGTCCTCTGAATATTCAGTACAGAACAATCCATTAGTGCACACGCCCCACGGTCTATAATAAATCCTACTAAAGCCTGACCCAGCAGCATGAACGGTGTTTTCCTGTACACCCTGGCACTGATTCTGATAAAATACACAGCCTAATGAAGCCAGAGTGTGTGTGTGTGTACCCACATCACTACCAAAGCTCATTTCTTTTACTTCCTCTCCACTGATGATCCACAAATTCATCCTCATTAGACTTTAGATTCAGACTTCAGAACAGCCCTTTAAGGGAGTGATCTGTATTTTAGCACGAGGCCACATCTGTCCTGCATGTTTACCTCTGCGTGCCTGACAAAGAGGGCCTTTAAGGACTTCTCTGTGCCTCAGGTGATCGGTGTTCTTGTGTGGCATCACACTGCCCATAAATAAAACACCCACGCTATTAATTAATGTTTCTGTCATGCCAGCAGTCTGCTGGCAGGAACCTGACTATGAGCAGTAAACAGCAGAACCACCTGAAAGCGCTCAAGAGGAAACTGTTTGTTTTCTTGGTTACATGTCTAAATATTGACCTACCTGCTCCCATCTTGTAACATTGCAGGGGTTTTGTGGCAAGTGCATTGTATTGTCTGTTGGGGGAATTCAATTATGTGGGCGTTTGATTTGCAGACTCACGATAAGCATCTGTCTTGGCCAGTTATGCCTGTGGAATGGGGTGGGGAGACAAAATGACAAAATCGGCTGTGCCCTGTTTTGGTCTACCTTTTATGGGTGTGTGTGTGTTTCTGTCTGCCTGTGTCTGTTGGGACAATGGCATTATTGAGGTGCTGGGAGTCACAGGCGCCCTGATGCCTGGCTTGCCGGTCTGGGGTTAGCGGAGGCACGTTTGGCTGGATCAGGTGACAGCTCTGTCCCTTTCAAGTGTGGCTCCTCCGCAGTGAAACAAGTAACATGAATCTGGAGGCAATAAAAGATGGCTGAATCGCTGACTGCCCTCTTCCCATCCTGCTGCACCGTTCACACACTGGCTCCACACAGAGCTATAAAGACTTTGTGGGTGTTGGACATTAACTACGAGACGGACCGAACGTGATGTCATTCCAGTGCATAATCTGATCGAGCCTGGGAATTCTCTCTCTAAATCAACAGTTAACGCAGTCACAAGCCACTCAAGGTATTTCACCAGCAGGAACATCCTTGTTAATCACTTCGTAGAATGCACAATACCACCTGCTCTCTCAAGCAGCGCTGACTGAGACAAAAGCATTCAGTGAATGGTATGTGACAAGCCACTGTTAAAATGAAGCATCATGTAGCTGGTATTAAAATGTGTTCCTTCCAATGAGCTTCTTTGTCAATGATGCTGCTTAGATTGCTGTCTGACAGCTTCCGGCTGCAGGCCCACATTCACTCAGATCACATTCACTGATGATGGACTAAAGATATCATCTTCAACACATTCAGTGTTAACACAATCAGATTTCAATCACATAATCACAGCATAGACAATGGAATAAAACAAACTAAAAAAAATGAAAAATACAGACATAGGAAATGAACTGATCCTTCCTCAACTTTCCCTCTGATTCATACTCTATAGATAGATCTTACCTCTTCTGTCTGTTCTCCTGCAAACGCCAACAGGTACTTTCCAGGGCTCGAGTCCAGCAGGGAGCACTGACAGAATCCAACGCTGCTGGTCCACACCGAATCCACTGGCTCCCCACGGCCTTCTGTCAGGTCCCACAGACACACCTGCATGTCCCGTCCCTGACTGCCAACAGAAAAAAAGAACAGGAACTGTTATATAGCATTGTGTGCAAATGCTTGCTGAGAATCTACACTGACTGAAGAATCATATCAGGAGCTACAACGAGGACATTGTACTTCCTGACCTGATGAGGGCATCTTTGGACTGCAGAGAGTTGACCCAAATGACTGAGCTACCAGAATGACCTTCTACAATCTTCTCAGGCCTCCTGCTGTTCAGGTTCCAGATGTGGATGGCACCATTCCCTGAGCTGCAGACCCCGACAGGACACTTGTATGCATCACGCCATTACATTACACATTCACACATTATATACAGCAAATTATTCAAACAGTATATACAGCATAGTATATTATTCACAACATATATGCAATATATTATTCAAACAACATATACGGCATGTTATTATATTATTATCTTAAGTGTTTGAGTCTGAAAAAGTGTCAAATAAACAGAATTGAGAAAAATGGCTCACCCAGAAAATAAAAGGGGCGTGTCTCTTCCAAGGCAGTTAAAGTGCAGAGTGTTGAGTGGCCCACCAGCCCCCCTTAGGGTGTAGATGGGGGACGGAGCTGGACGAGACATCCCTGGTTCACGTGATCAGTGTTTGAATAATGGAGACCCCGACATTGCACCTACTGGAAACAGACAAAGTTATTTTGGTGATTTGTTTCAAGAGTTGGAAATGTGATTAATGTGGTCAACTCAGATCCTCACAACAAATTAATTTGGCTTCTTCAGAGAATAGAACAGAGAAGAACAAGGATAAATCTGACAATTTCTGCAGAAAAAGTCTTGTTAAGTTTGGAGAGAGGCTCCACTTAGCTTTGAACCATTCCTCTTCCACAGACAGTTGTGTTTAATTGTCTGATTGCACTGTCTGTTTTCTCTATTGTCAGCATCTAAAAACCCTGTGGCTTTCTCGTCTCTTCGTCCTCCTCTTTCCACTCGACATGATAACACCTCTCTTACTCAATACGTCATAAATCAAAAGCCCTGACAGCTAAATTACAGTCAACAGACGGAGATTGAAACTTCTCACTCCTCTTGCGATCAACAGCCGTTGTCCCAAAGGCAGAGGTAAGAGCTTAGGCCTTTTATGTCGTTTGTAGGCCGGGGAGCTAAGGAAACCAAACCAACCGCAGCTATGCTCCAAGGAAATAATGCGTCAACATCAAATTGCAGTATAATTAAATGTAGGTGTTTGGCTCAAGATAACTAATATCTATCTATTCATTCCAATTTCTAAACTTCTTACTCTGCTCAACACCACAAGAGGTTTGATAAATATTAATTATGTTGAAATAAGAACATTTAAATGGAAAAAAGAGAGAAGGAGTACTCATGATAACGCAGCCCACCTACTCAGCAGTGTGTTGTCAGAAACAAGAATCCCATTCAGACAAAACAGAATAATTAAGATAAATATTTAAATAAAAAGCCATGTTGATTTTACTGACTGTCTCACAGCCCTGAGGCTTGTGAGCAAATACCTCTCTTGGCACACTGAAAACATTTCTCGACCCAGTTATCTGCAATGACATGTTCACCATCCCAACACAAGACACAGGACGTCAGTCCACTGAGCCACTTCGGTCCCAATTAAAATACGTTACATCTTGCACTTGAGTGATCCTCTGAGCAAAAGACAGTGCAGAGGCAAGACAACGACAAAACTACAAAGAAAACCCTGCTGGTTTTTCCCATCCATGTGATTTATAGGCTTCAAACATCAACGGTGAATTTTAGGTGGAGACTGACTTTATAAAGAGAACACTCAATCATACAGATTCTGGCATGGTATAGATTTATCTGCAACAAATATTGAGCACCCCTGACCCCCACCACCCCGTTCCAACTCTACTTTTACTTATTATAACCTCTGCTCCCTGCAATCAGCAGAGACTGAAACTGGAGCCTGAGGCATTCAGGAGCAGCTCATTTCAGGAGGTTAGTGGGTAAATTGTGCATGTGAACCTGTGAAGCGGAGAGAGTCGGACCTCTGACCAGCCTGCCTAATTAAGGACACCTCATTGGAGCCAACCCATCAGTCTCACCAAGGGGAGACGCAATGTTTCCTTACAGGTCAAAAATGAAGCTTTTTCTTTTTAACTACAAATGATGACCAAATGGGTGTCTAACTGGAACAGTGAAAGCATATGGTTCTTTGCACAAAATGTTGACCAACACGCATCACACAGACCACTGAACCAAACCAACAGGAAACCCTTCGGCCAACAACTGAACTAACTTGTTCACGTGTGGTATGAAGAAAATGGCCAAAACCATCAACAGTGTTTTTGTGAGGGTCCATCAGTTAAGCTTCTCCTCCTGTGACTGGGTGGGAATGGCTGCATTCCTGAGTCACAGTCGTGCGCCTGTGTGAGTGTGACAGGAGGAAGCTCACCCTGATAACAGGTGGATTAAGCAGTCCTTATTGTCCTTGAGCGGCATGCCCTGCATGACGCCGTGAGTCACGGACACTGCAGCCAGAGACTGGCTGTTTTCACTGCCTCAAACACAGGGGCTGTAAAACTTTCCACTGCTAATCACAGCACGCTGTCAATCAAAGACAATATGTCACGGGAATTCCACACCAAACCCTCGTCTGGAAGACGAGAGCGGAGGGCCACTCTCCCTCGGCCACTGCCTTCCCGGCAAACCATTCCTTCTGTTTTTTCGGCGTCAGAATTTCCAGGCGCTGAATTGGCCCTGACAATGGCTCTGTTGTGGTGGCTACAAGTGAGTCACCCACAAACCCAAACACAAACACACAGGCAGCTCAGGAAGGGAGAGAGAGATACTGTAAACAAACAACATGGTGGCAGGATGTCACTCAAACCTGTTTGTAAGGGCCCTCAAATTGTTCTTTGTTAACAGAGAGGCGGCCGAACAAACAATCAAGCCAGTCACTTGTCAGGCTTGTATGTTTGACATAATAACACATCTCCAGCCAAGCAAAGATGCCTCGGCTGGACAAGCAACTGCAGAAAAGCTGGGCGGATCGAAGCAGATGATCCTCAGGTCACACATCTCTCTTAAGCCCTCGGTAACCTGCAGTGTAATGAGCGTGATAAGTATCTATGAGCCATTTTCAGACATGAACTCTAGAGGGTGTCTACATGTCCTTCACATGTGAACAATGCAGCAGGAGAACACTACTACACCACTACTACTGTCCACGACAACACCTGGTAACCACGCAGTTTCCAGAGTTCTGTCTGTAAATCTGAAAGCAGCAATAACATGGCAGAGAAATAAAAAGCAAATACCCCTCAGGACAGTCAAGATTCTCATTCATCATATTCACATCTCTGATATGACACCGGGGTGATAACAAGCTAGGCCTAATTAAAACTGTGCTTTGTGGTCAGGGAATATAAATCACACTGACTGATTAATATACCTGAGCTGGACATGGGAGCCAGTGGGAAGAGGCAGGAGAGGAGGATGGAGGCTCCTGCTGGCCCTGCAACAGATAAGACAGCTCTGGGTAATCTGACTCTAAGTCTGTGGATAAAGGCAGTTTGTCTCTTCTTGGGCCGTCTGTCCACACCTCCTGGGTAATTAGGCCTAATTATGAGAGAAAGGTCCGCTTCCCCTTCATGTTATTAAATAAGAGCCAGCCTCGTTCGCCAAGGATCTCTCAACACCAGCAAGGGGCTGGCGACCTTCAGATCAAACGCAGCCACTATCTGCACCCCCCCCCCCCCCTCCCTCCACAGCCTCTTCCACTGCAGCACCCGTTCCCCTCCTCGGCATCGCTGCACATATGAGGGCTTGAGGAGGGAGGGGGCAGACAGGGTATTCGTTATGATATTGGGCATCAAAGTTTTTGTTTTTTTTTTAGCTGTGAGTGAGTGAGAGGGAGCCCTGCCCACATTCCTCTCTTAGCTCTTTGGTATCATGTGATCGGCAGCGACCCACCTGAGCTGTCCCCTTGTCAAATTCTGCCATTCATAAATAAGAGCAGGGAGGGAGGGATATTCAGATCACAGGGGTTTATTATAGAAGCTTTATGAAGCCCCAGCTTCACAGGAGCCATTATGGAGGCATGGGATCCCAAGATCCCCTGCTGATACCAGACTCGTCAAATATGAGATCTGAGCTGCATGATGAAAACTGAAAGTAGATTACACACAGCTCAAAAGCTGCATTCTAGATAGCTCCCACACTGAAAAGCCAACTTTATTACCAATTACGCCAATAGAAGTTTTTACTCTAGTATCATTAACAGCATACTTTGACTACGAGTGTCAGAGAAAGATGCTAACTCCGTCCATTTCTGCTACATCATACCTCCACTGTTAGTCACTCTGCTGTTTATCGCAGGCTGTGGTCTTATCTGCTCTGTCCATGCTTTTCACAGTCTTGCCAAAGAGGCAACTTCCAGCATGCTGGCTGGTGGGGAGGGGGGCAGTGGGTGGCTCTGCAACCATTAGTCAGGCCTTCTGCCCAAACCTCAAATCCCCCCCCCTCCTAGGAGGAAGCCAACGTGCCAAATTGAGAGCGAGGTCCATTATAAAAGTCCAGTTAGACAAACAACATGGGAAGTGGCAAGGAAGACACACGCCCTTTATTGTGTCTTGGAGGGGGTATCTGGACTGCATAAACAGTTCAGTGTCAGATAGAGGCTGAAGTCAGACACAAGTGCACCAACACCCACTGTCAGTCACAGATCCAGTGAGCGGTAAGAGGTGGCATTGTTCGCGTGAATGGCGTGAATGCTAAGCAGGGGCCACTGCAGATAAGAGCTCAATGCCTTGTGGGTGTCATTGAGGCAGGCACTGATGGAGCACTGTGTCAGAGGGTCCTGATTTAGGAGGTCCTGACTGTGGTCAACAGGTACCAGGAGCCTTATCTGTTTACACTATCAGCCATTTCCTCCATCAGGTCATTTGCCTGGACACTAGAGGATAAAGGAACACAAGAGGGTCGACAGCTCGAGTGTCATCATGCATCTCCACACATTTCGGGTGTGATGGCGATTTGGACCCCGTGGGGTATTTGCTGTCCATACAGCAAAGACACGAACACAGGTTGCAGTGATCCTTAAAGAACATCATGCAACAGGGGACACAGGGCAAGGACAACAATAAGAAGTTACACTGGCTAAACAACACAGGGCCCGGTGTCAGAGCTGTCAACCATCTGCAGGGGCGTGAAGAGTGACAGCATGAATACTGATCAATAAACAAAGGCTGACAGAGTGATAAATATTTCTTCCTGGTGAAAAGCTTACAGAGACGTCAACTCTCCTAACACATTCTAAAATGATCCAATGAGCATTGGAGCACAATGAGCACTGGACAAATAAACTAAAAAAGGAGCTATGTCTGAGCTTAAGGTGGCTTAGTGTTTGTATATGCTGTCTTCTCATCCTTCAACAGTCACACCAGACTTCAGGTGATAGAATCTGTCTGCAAAAGTTTGGGCATATTACACATAAATATTACAGTTTAGAGCAAAAATAAAAAAATGGACAGCATTCATCACAGGACCCCGCGATACTGCAAGAAACAGTGAAGCCTAAATCCTGCTTATTGTGTGCCAGTATTACAGTTTAGTGCTTATATTTATCAATGCATGAAATAGTATGTTAGAGTATATTCACATTTAAATCACGAATATGTCTGATGGCTGGAAAGTATGTACTTAAAAATCCAACCTCTGTATGTTCCTATGGCAAAGGACACAAAAAAGCAGATTTTATGATGAACGTTGGTCTGACTTCAATACAAACTCAAAGTTAAAAAATATTGAAAGGGATTTTTCATTCATTTGATCCACATGAAGTTTTAAACTTTCATTCTGCTGACATTTACCTTCACATGAACAGCACGTCGACGACTCAGAAAAAACTATTCTAACAACAATTTTGGTTTATAAAGATGCTGCCTTAGTATAAACGAACATGACGTGACACAAATGGGTCAAAAAGTGACAGAGAAAGAGCAGGACTGGTGAACTTTAAATGACGCTAACTTTGAATGAGGCTAGCAACAAGCTAGCACCTAGCTCACATAGCCCCACACAGCCCGGTAGTCAAAACACAGCCAGGCAGTTCCTGCAGAGCTAAACCAAGGCACCACAGTGACGATGGAGGGCAGAAGAGTAGAGAAAATACCAGTTCAGAGAAACACCGGAGCGAGGCCGGTGTCAGACAGAGTAGCTCAGCTGAGGAGGAGACGAAGCATGCGGCGGCTACAAGGACCTCTGTTTACTACTAGTGAGCTGCCCAGGACAGTGCCTGTACAGAAAAGAGCTCCCGCTCTCTCTCTCTCTCTCTCTCAAGTGAATATTAAATGACAATAATAATATAATAATAATATATTTCCTACATATTGGAAATAAAGTTCGTGTTTCTTATTTTCCGTTGTGATTTAATATTCACGAGGAAGCTGTTGTCTGCCTCACCCTCACCTGTTGAACAATAACAACATATTCTGTCTTCCTTCTGCTGCCCTGGCTTTTGTTTCCTCTTTCCTCACCTTGTCGTTGAATTCACCTCCTCCATCTGTGGGACTAGCGGCCTCTGTGTCTGGATGTGTGTGTTCACAATGACTGCACTTCTACAGTGTTTCTCTGCAAAGAAAAAAGATGAAATAGAGAAGCAAAGACTTAATGTGGATGTGACTGAATCACACGTTGCTGCCTTCTGATATACAAGTGTAAAATAATTGAGAGGACTTCAAATATGTGGGCTCACTGGTGTGCTACAAAACATTCTCTCTTCATAAAAAACAGCTGTTAGTATAAAACTTGCAAAGCCTTGTGATACAGCCTGAACAGAAGTGCCTTTATTTTTTTCAGCCTTTTCAGTCTAATTGAGAAAAAGAGACAGAGAAAACACAGACCTTAATCCACAGAGCACACAGAGCCCTTTCATGCCACTGCTGGGAGAAACCTTTATTTGTCCATTCCTATCATGGAGAAAGCGGGTTTCAAGCTCGGCTGGGTCTGAGCTGGAAGATTAGATGAAACCAGAGTGTTTTAAACCTCCTCTGTGACCGTGGATTAGATTCAGAGTCCCCCTGCACTCTGAAATGAAACAATAAGGTGTACAGGTGGATCAACGGGAGAGGGAGCAGAGCATGTAGTGCACAGTGGGTTTGAAACCTAAATGATGGATTTGCCCAAGCAGGAAATCCCCGAAATTAGAAAACAACATTCACTTCATTTTGAAAAATACCGCTTTGGTGGAATTCCATTCTAATATCATAACAATATTTTGGACTGGGGGTGAGACAGAGGATCACTGGTGTGTTTATTCCACTAATGAGTTATATCAAATATATAAGAACTTAATGACATACATAAAAAGGGTAAGTCAGCAGTGAGTTCAATGCAATTAGTGCAAATGGAGATGGCACGACGGCACCCTCAGTGGGAGGTGGGGGAGAGTGTGTGCGGATACCATGGCCAGATACCATGGCCTACATTGTCATCAATTATTCCTGGCTTCTCAGTTTACCCAGGGGCACATTGGGTGTGGGGGACAATGCCGGGGTGCACTTGAGTACCTTAGTCTCGCCGTGGGTCCCAGGAGAAAAGGGTGGAGGTGTGTGACATGGCTCGGGTGTGTATACAGTAACGTCTGTCCAACCCGAGAGACCTCCGGGTAAGGAAATCCCTGGAATCCCACTCTCACTTCGGCCGGCCGGCTGCGGGGGCAGGCAGGTCACTTTACAGCTCATCACCAAATTAGAAAGGCTGCGGGTCAGTCTCACAGCAGCCAAACCACAGAGAGATAGAAATAGATGGGAGCGCCACGACTCGGCTGGCACTTACTCACATCATCGTGGAGAGGCAGAGGCCTGTAGTGAACACAGGGGGGGGAAGACAGTGCTTTAAGTCCCCACAGTAAAGTATTAGACAGTAGAGTGAGGGTAGTACCAAGAGAGGATGGGCAACAGGAACAAGCAAGTGCAAGCATCTAGCTAATTTATTCAAGCCAAAGGTAATACAATATTTCTATTAATAACTTCAAATCTTACTGACTATTCATTAATTGGACTTGTCAACACTGAGACGTTTCCAGGACACGTTCAGAGTATCTGGTACCATCAGTAAATATTATCTGTCGGGCCTCCCTGTAGACAGAGCCATGCTGGTAAAAGCTCGTGTTGACTGGACAGACACAGGTATCAGTGTTCACAGCTTACACTCAGAATAAAGGAGTTTATTGAAGGTTGACCAATTCTAGCAATACAGTCTAAAAATCCTCAGTCCTCAGTTATCCTCAGTTGTTCAGTCATTTTATGTGACATCAACTCATCGTCCCAGAAGGAACCAACTGAGTCCATATTAAAATGAAGGATGGCTGAATTGAACTGATCTGCTTCCGTTTCATGGGACTGTTGCGATGCCTGACGGCTCACTTTCCCCAGCTAACATCCTTTAAACGGCATTCACAGGCAGCCAAGCTGGGGATACTGGTCATGCCAGGGTCCTCGTTGTAATAGAGCCTCGGAGGTATTGGAATTCTACAGCGACGGTATCCACCACCAAGAGAACAGAGCCTCTGACGAGTCAACAAACTGTTGACAGAATATTTAAAAATACACAAGCTTCAGATTGTGTGTGACTGCATCTGTTATTTTCTGGACTGAGAGCAAATATCTGAAATCTTAATGTTCCTGATAAGAGAAAATGTTTCTGAAACAAGTCACCAATGAAACATTTTAGATATGAGGCAAATTTCCAACTCATCAGCTGGAATCAGCAGCAATGAGTGTGTGTGTGTGTGTGTGTGTGTGTGTGCGTGCTCCTCATGTCAGAGTATGATGAGTTTGCATTAAGTTATCAGAACAGAGGGAGAAGATCCAGCACATGGGAGTGAGTGCTGGACGTGCAGGTATCATAAAATGCAATGGCGAGGCCTCCCTGCCTCCTGTTTTCATTAGGCATCTGAGCAGGTGTGAATGGAGAGATCTCAGGGAGGGCGAGGAGTGAGCCGACCGCCTGTCACGTTGAGGAATAGAACAAAACACGGCTTTAATGAATCAGTATGTAGCAGGAAGGAGAGAGAGCTGATGCACGGGCTCTATCTGCACCGCTGAGCCATCCTCCCTCGGAATGGTGAAGTAGGGGAGGAATCCAGTCTCTAAATTCAATATTCTTATCAGTTCTTTTTGAAACTCCTCTTTCATGATGGAACTCTTTCTCATGGTCACATCCAGAGCAGGACGGAAGGCAACACAGATTTCTGACCTTAAATCAGTGGGTTATCCTTGAGCACATTTATTGGACGGAGCCAATATCATCTGCACCTGCAGACACGATATAAAATGGTCCATGATGATTGTAAAATGTGATGGTGATTAGTGGTATGGTTAAAGAAAATCTTAAGACAATTTGATGTGACAAAATAATATTTATTTTGCTTCATATTTGCTTCAAGGAGATGATTATAGTTTTGGCTTATTCCAGCAGTTTCTTGTCATCATCCGAAGACATCTTTTTCCCATTGGAGGGTAAAAAAAAACCCAACAGCGATAACGATGGTCTTAAAATGCTCTGTGGACAGAACCCAGATCAGTGAGCCGAGCAGAAACGCATGCCATGTCTCCTCCTCCAGGAGACGCCTCAACACAGTAATGACCACTCTTCATGTTGCTGCTGCTGCTACTTCATTTGTCATACACTGTGACATTAAGGCTAAAGGTTACTCTGTGAGGGCTAATTACTGAGCAGGTTATATATATACACCGCGCTCATGGAGCGTGTGTGTGTGTGTGTGTGTACCGTACCATAGCTTGGCTGTGACAGTGACACTCCTGTTTTAGAAGTGTCTGAAAATGTTGAACTTGTTTTGGAAACACAGAGCAGAGGTATACTGTAGCTCTGCACAGCTTTATATTTAGAGGACGCTCACGTGTCCTGCAGGCTTACAGTCAACCCACATCTTGCCGTGCATGCAGTTAAGTGTGGACGCACAAATACAGGTCACACAAGAGAGATCACGTAACAGACACACCCATACATCCACACACACACACAAAATATACCATGCAAGCCATCTCTCATCTCACCACTGACCAACAAATAAACACACACAGGCCTGTGAGCTGGAGGGGACGCTAACAGATACGCACTGCATGCAGAAAGTGTGAGCTTGTGGCATTACACTGTAGGGTCCAGTTTCAGGCCAGTGGACATTTTCAGGACTGAGTTAGATTTAGGCTGAGGTTGAGGTCTGGTTGAGGTTCAGTTTATTTACTCTTAGGAAAGTGTTAGGTAGAGGTTAGATTTAGGTTAAATTTAGGTTCAGGAAAGCTTTAGATTATGGTAAGTGTTAGTTTTTGGTCTGATTTAGGTGATTAGGGTTAGAGCTCTGGAAGGACACGGTCGGTGCAGCGTCCTCCCCAGGAGGGGCCCCACGCTCCTGCTGCCAGGAACCACCAAAAAAACTTGAGGAACTTATTATATTTATTTGTGTGTTTTCAATCTGTTTATTCATCAATAGCATTAAAAATGGAAGAAATATGAATATAAGAGATATGAAAGCAACAGAGACCATCAGTAGAGTATAGAGTATGGACTGCCTCATTCGAACCCTGACCGGGATAAAAAGGGTTTAGGTTAGGGCCAGGGTAGTTAGAGGCTCGGGAATGCATCGGGTTCAGGCTTCAATGAGCGTCCTCAAGAGGAGAAGTACAGCAAAGTGTGTGTGATTCATTCAGCAGCTCACCCCACCATGCAGAGTTTATTGGCTGCACAGGAGACACAGAATCAATCACAGAGGCACTGACAGCAGCTTCGGGGTGAAGACCTGCATGCCGTCACTCTGAACAAGTGCGTCCCTGCAGCTCAGCCTCTGAGTGCTACATGTTTATGGACATCAGCAGGAATAAGGGTCGGTGTCCGATTCAGTAAACTCTCTGGCTCAAGCGCTTCCTCAGCTCTCCAGCCTGATGTGCAGGAAAGCCACCACGGCCCTGAGAGGAACTTAGATGAATGCAATGTGACTCAGACTGATAGAGGCCCAAAGCTGTGAGGATACTGGGGATCTGCCTGGTTCTGCAACCAATCTCAAGATGTTCAGGCCACGCTCACACCTTTTCAAAAACTCTGCCTCAAACCTGCTCCAGCCCCTGTGACTCTAAGATGAAGATGACTGCAGAACAACAAAGCAATGAAATAAATGAAATTAATTGAGCAATTGATCACTGTCATTGGTTTAGATTAAATAGAGGAGTGAGTGGGAACACGTTGCAGGTGCAACAGCATCCTCTGAATCCTTTCAGGTTGCACCAGAGGGCCAGACATGGCTCGTTTAGATCAAAACACGAGTTGTGTTGCTCTCTGCATGCAGACTGCCTGTGTCCTAATCAATGTGGTTTTGGCACACACACACACACACACACAAACAATGTTCCTTTGCGGTGCTCTGTCATCAAACGGCAGTACAGTAAATCTCAGCTCCCAGAGGTAATGAGACGACTTCCTTTGTGGCAACAGACCTGACTAAATGATTTAGGAGTTGAGGCTTCACATGATAATTGCTCTCTTAGTGATGTCTAGTGATGCAAACCACAGACGATGACACTGAAGCACGGGCTTCTTTCTTTTTCTAGCCGGTGCCCACAGGCACTGGTGTTGTGCGTGAGGCTGTGGTCGGCCGGATCGGCCCTAGATTGGACAAACCCGACCGCAGTGTAACACCGAGCTCCTCCTCTTCAAACAGCCACATCCTGCCTGATAAAGGTGGCTGAAGCAGCCATGTGTATTGAATTTAGAAGGTTCCTGGGGGTATCCTGCTCTTATCAGGGGGTCAGATAAGCTCATTTCACAGGCCCTCACCTCTGCTGGGCTACCAACAGGACCCCGGTCTGACAAGAGCTGACCTCAACTCCTTTTTCTCAGCATCGGCAGCTGCAGAATGAGGAGTCAAGGACGGAGGCAACTTCAGACTCTGTCCCTAAGCTACAGTTGTAGCAAACTCAAACACGCAGTTAGACATGTGAAACAGGACGACCATGACGCGGCCGGCGGGGGAGTGCTCAGACTGAACTCGCTCACAATCCAGAGCGAATGCCCTTTTGTTCTGATGAGACCGTGCAGAGGGAGGGACAGACTGAGCTGCTTTAACTTGGACATATTGGACAATGAAGGCACGCAGCCTCATCTCAACACCTCAGCGTGTCTGAGCCTTCGACGCAGCGATCTGATTGTCTTGAACTCGGGAGGGAGAAAGCACCAACAACTCTCAGAGCAGATTAGAGAACTCACCTTGGCTTATCAGTCTGAGGGCCCCTACTACACCAGGCCTCCAGAGGATCTCTTCCCCAGCCACCGCGCCCCATCCAGGCCCTGCAGGCTTCTCAGCCTGACAGTTCTGAGCCAGATACTGGCAGTACAACAGAGCCGTCATAATTGGCCCCATTCATTTCTCTGGGATAATCCTCGCTGAGGCTGAGCCTTTCTATTCCGAGTGTCATTTCTTCACTAATGTTTACACAAGGTATGTATCGGTTTCTCCTCCTCCTCCGACGGCAGAGGGGCTGTGTACCCAGTATATGTGTTTTAACGTGCGTCTGGAGGTTCTGCTCTTCCTTCTCTGCCCGGCTGCGAGAGCTCAAGACCTGAAGTGACAAAGGCCCCGTGAATGTCTGACTCACAGACAACTGTCAGCGTTCAATGGGCCTGGATTAAGACTGAACATAGACCCGAGCGCACCCTGACATGTTGACATGTTCTACTAAGTGCATTTCAAGGTGGATTTAGGCTGTTTGCTCCATTGTGGAGGGGCAGAAGAAACACAACGGCTAAATGGGGCTGAGTATTCATGAGGCGGCGGCTGAACTTTACTCCCACTGTCTGGGCTAGGACTGACACCGACTTCGCTCTCCTCTCAGGGTGAGTGAGGCTGCTGTGGATCCCGTGGAGGTTCAGGGGTTTCAGAGAGCTCCGTCCTTAACCAAACAAACACGGTGGAATGTCTGCCATTGTTGGTGCAGTGGGTTGAGTGACAGGGCCGCATAGCAGAGCTGCCTGTCAGCAGAGACGAGTCCAGGTCAACATGTGACCACCCCGGAGGACACTGCTTCATATTAACACAAGACAACTGCGCACAGATCCACACAGGTACATATATACACGTACTCCATCGGGGATCCAGCAAAAAGTATTTCTGCTCATAACCCGAGGCTAGCAGTTTCAATGTGCTTCTAGTCTGTGTTACGCTAACTCGCTGCAGGCTGTGACTTCATATTTGGCGCAAGGACATGAGCATGATATCAATCTTCCCTTTCAAACTCAGCAAGGGAAAAAAAGCTGTCTCTTTGTTACAAAGCTCTTTTTTCACCCCAATGGAAAAAAACTCATATACACACATGCACTCCATTACAATGTATACGTGTGCACGGGCATGCTCATTAACCCACGATACAGAACAATGATCAGTCAATCAATGGGCATCATTACTTTAATGGTGGCATTGTGCATTCCAATGACTTATTACTCTACATATAAATTATGTATCACAAAGCTTTAATGGAAAATTACACGTCTCTATTTACATCTACTAAAGTTGTCAGCCAGGTTACATCAGGCCTGCACTCCCCAGCTCTGGGTTTTAGCGCAGGTCATCATTATCTGGCCGACCTGAAAGATGACCCCCCCCCCCCCCCCCCCCCCCCCCCCCCCCCCCGGACCCGGGGGGTGCCCCCCCTCAGCAGGACACAGGCAAGGTTAACTGGTGTGGAGGTTTTGGACTGAAGTAAACCATCAACAAATACATCACAAAATCATTCATGTTCAACAGTTGTACTGTGTATAAAATGACAGAGCAGATGAGACAAGGCAGGAGGGAAGTGGAAGGTAAAAAGCAAACCGACATTACAGTTCCACCAATGACTTCCCTCCCGTAGCCTCGGGCCCACCCTGGGGTCTCTGAAGTGGCTCGGTAAGCTCAGGAACATAGACTCAATTACCCCGAGCAAACACGCCGCTACCGCTCGGCGTTGTGTTGGTTGGCTGGTTGGTTGGTTCCGCCGGTCCCCAGGCCAACCAAACGTCCCTTCAACCCGAGCCGCCCCCGGGCCCCTGCTGCGCGGCACCGCAGTATGTGAGCCCTGTGTGCTCCGAGTGATAGAGTCAAGCTGTTCCTGCTGAGCGGAGGTCAGGGTCCTTCAGTCAGCACCTCGGCCCTGAATAGAGCACACAGGAATCCCCCTTCCCTCCCTAACCAGGGCTGAAACTCGGCTCTCTCCTCCAGCCCCGGTCCAAACAAACCTGGTAGCTCTCTCTCTTTTCCCTCTCTCCATCTCCTGGCACGCTGTCACTCCCCTCATCGAAATCATTAATCAGACGGGGCAGATTAGACTTCAAATAAAAATAAACTACAACCACCGGCCTACTCTTAGCTGCCCCGATCCCTGCAGCAGACATCCTTATTGACAGTTCTCCTCCTCCTCTGCTTAATGGTCCCAAGATGTCCAGTGCAAGCAGCTGGACGAACATTTAAACACTTTGGCAAACTCTGGGGGTCTATTACTGCTGTATTGACATAAACAGCTCCCCTTATCTTTGACAGTGAGGACTCTTGAGGCCTAACCTGTCACCCATGTAAATACACAACAGATAACCCTTATTGCTTTGGCACCAATAAAGCCAGCCTGCTCCCCAGCTTCACTCAAAACACACATCTTTTATAGGGATTAAGGGGATTAAAAGTGCAACCTGAATTCAGACATATTTTATCCACTGACTACTTCATCCCTCCTTCCTCTTGTGGTTCAGAAATAAAGGGGAGAAGTGGAAGGCAATAGTGCCACCTTTGGGTGGGGCTGAGTAGTGCAGCTGTAATAGAGCTCTCACAGTTCTGTTATCAATAGATAGGGTTGCTCTGTGCCTGGCCTGTGGCATCCACACAGCTTTTGACAGCACATGCTTGCGGTTCATCCACATTCCTCCATGACTTGGGATGAAGGAGGGCATGGGAGGAGGAGGCAGAGTCCTGGCGTCTGCTTTTGGACTCTGCTGGGCCCTAAACAAGCTGGGGCTCCCTGGGCCGGGCTCTCAGCTGGCTGACGGACAGGCGGCCTGCCAACTGTTTGTGTGTGTCCATGGGAAATGGGGTGGTGTCGCTGCAGCGACGGCTCTGGGGCCATCCATCAGTGTCACGGGGGGAGATGGAGAGGGGGTGGGGGTGTGTGGTATGTGTCACCTCTAAGACTAATGGACAGGAAGTACAGCCAGAGAAACAACAATATTTGCAGAATATATATTCAGAAAAACGTTAGGCCTCAAGTCCGTGTTTCTCGTATGGTTTCAACACAACCCCGAGCACAGGCCCTAATCCTGATTGATGAGCCTGTTTATTTAAAAGAAGCTCACTCTGTGGCCTGGCTAGCCTGATCTATAGCCAATGCATTTTTACAGGCATGTATGTGGGATAAGCGGAGTCTTCGTTATGAATGACATGTCAATGACACTAACCTGTGCAGCCGGGGATTAAGTCCATGACTGACCTAAAATAAGATCCTGCTGCAGGGGGAGGGCATCGCGGATCTGAGAAAGCACTGTGAAATTGGGGGCCATTTTGGGGCTACATTACAGCGAGAGAGGGACACGATAAACCCAGGTTAAGTGTTACTGAGGGACCCTGTGTGCTCGCCAGTGCTCAGAGACCGAGGGGCTTAACCTCAGCAGCCTGTGACTGTGGCGTCCAGGCCAGAGCGCTTGGTGATGTTGACCTTGACTACCTCCTCAGCACAGGTTGGGTGGATGCCTACTGTCTGCAGCAGGTGGGAATATGTTGCCCCGCACCTGAGACACACACACACAAACACAAAGAGTTGATTCAAGCCGCTGTTACTCGCACTGCACCATGACTGACAGCTGTGTAAGTGATCTATGCTTTAATGAGTCCTGTCATTTTGCGCCATCAGTCATTATGTAAGAGCCTGTTTGTCCTCCACATGGTGTGTAGCTTAATTTAAACAATGCTGAAGAGCCCAGAGGAGAGGAGCCAGCTGTGAAGCGTATGACTGATGTTTTGTACAGATTCACTGAGACAGAACAAGGTCCACGACTGTCAAAACACATCCAGTCAGCCCCAAAAGCGATAGCTGATCATTTAGACAAATGTACAGTGCACCCAGAATGTAATCTAGACTTACTGGAAGCCCAGAGCAAAGCCCTGTGTGACTTCTCCTGCATTCGGACCAGTGAAGTGCAGACCCAGGATCTTCTGATCTCCACCTCGCTCACACACCACCTGAGGAAGTAAAATCACAAAGTCTAGGCAACCAGATTTACCCATTATTTTCATCTTGTAGACTGTAGACCCGGTGGATCCTCAGTCTGATTCACTAGGCCTTTATCTTGCCTTTATGTAACACTGACTGGCATCACGCTCGGCCACGGTGAATTCCAGAGGCTTGTAGAAAGCATGGTAGACCTGCACAGACAAACAGAGACGACAAGTAATATCAACACAAAGCAAATTATAGAGCATGTGTTATTGTTTTATTTTGTTTTTTTGCTTACAGCTTATCAGTATTTACAGTGATCCACTTGTGACTTTTGTTTAAACTAGCAAAGCTCGCTTGCTAAAACAAAAACACTGAGGGAGTCTAATTTGGGAGGCAAAGTCAAGAGAGAGGAATTATGAAAATGGAAGCACTTGAGTTCATGACCACTGGGATGCGTTAGCAAAACAGTTCTTTTCTTACTACTATCTTAAAATAGAATAAGAAAAAAAGGATTGATTGTCACATCATCAGTTCATAGCTTTCCTGAAGCTTTTCTTACATCCTGCATTTTATGTTGTTGTCTGAGAAGATAATGATTCAAATGCAGCTAATCCTTGAATGATTCATGGACTCCCGTTACAAGACTGCATAAATGCTGAATCCAGATCTCAGTGCTTGCTCGCGATGCAGAGACATTTCAAAAGGCCTGAATGTGACGCACGTCGAGTGTGTTTTATTCTATGGGGCAAACATGCCGACACAAGTTGCAAAGGCCGTGCAGCTGTCGGGGGCCTGGTGCCGCAGCTCCTCCTCAGATCTCTGCGCGCCTGTCATCACCCCATACACACCTCAATCAGGCCTCCTGCTCGCCTGTCAGTCACAGCCAGGAGCCCCACCTCGCCCGCTAAACCGTTTATCTAGAGCCTCCTGCAGGTGTTGGCTAGTATCTGGCACAGCTCGTGCATACACAAGAAGGTAAAACACAGATCTGCTTATTTCTGTGTTGTGAGTGTGTGTGTCTGTGTGTTTAGGGCTTATGGTACATTTATATTTCATGAAGGACGATAACATTTGAAGTCTGTGATTATAGTAATTAGTATAGTAATTATTTATCTGCATTTTAAGTTGAAGTGTGGTCATATAGAGGGTTTTTATTTAAAATAAAATACTTTATTCAATTATTTACAGTTGCTAAATTCACTGCTTATAAAAGTATTTTAAAGACACATTACGTTACCTCAATGCCGTCTTTTCCATGTCTCCTCTCCGCCTCCTCCTCAGACAGACCTACACAGCCGTACTCCAGAGGGGTGAATACTGTGGTGGGAACCTGTCCCACCAACACACAGAAATATTAACTTCGGTTATCCAAATACTGACTTATTTGAAATCATTTATTTTAATCTAAAACTGTATCAAACAGATCATCAGCATATCAGTCAATCAAATGCCGATTATATGTAGGTAGAGAAACTCAGCGCTGTGTTCAAACATCCATTAAGACTTGGTGAATGACGCATTTCTGTGTATATAAGATGATGAAGAATGATGATATATTGAAAAATGTTGTAGGTTTATTCCTAACTTATCCGCGAGAAAAGTTGGAAGTTTAGACAGATGGGGGTTTGGGTGAATATGATACTGAACCCCAAAAAGTTACAGAATGTATTGTATTGTTATTTAATCTAATGCAGGAATAAAACAAGGGGCTCAAAAGGCCTCAAAGACAAATTAGAGGAAAAATTGCTGGCTCTCAGAGTGTGTGTGTGTGTGTGTGAGACTCTTACATTGTCGTAGTTCATCAGCTCGGTGCTCTGGCCGGCCAGTCTGTGAGCAAGAAGTTTTCCGGCTTTAATTGCTGTCGGTGTCAATTCAGGACGACCCTTAAACAGGAGAAATGCTCATTTATTTTTGTCTCTTAGCACTAATTATCTCTCGTAACGTCCTGTTCATTGGAAAACAGAACTTCATGTAATATTTAAAAAATCTGACTGCAAAAACAATATTCTTGTAAAATGTAAGAAAACGGGTAAATACCATCACTTCAGTGAAACATGACTATTAAACCATCCAACGTCTTATCTCTGCTTCTATGTTTTTTACTTTATTGTCCTGGATTTCTGCCAAAACACACACACTAACGCACCAAACACGTATGCACACACACAGGAAACAGTAGGGCTGCAGGGCAATTCTAAAGGCATGACTTAAACCTGTTAAATTTCTAACACACATCCTGTTGACCAAAACACCTCTTGCACCTCCGCATGAATGTGGATGTGCACTGTTTACACACCAGACTGCGCTCGTCATTGTAATGCATTTGTTGGCATTCTTTCCTGAGATCATGAATGAAAGCAATGGACAAATTGAGAGATATATAAATCATCTTGGTTTAAAAAAAAATAAAAAAAGAAGGAAAAGAAAAATCCACCCTGCTGCCGTGAAAAGCTGACAGACAGATTGGTGTGAATCACGACTCATCAAAGCCAGCTGTCAATCAAAAAGACGCTCAGCGACTGTGTGTGTGTCATGAGGCCTGGGAGGCAGGAAGGAAGTGCACAGCTGGTGGTGATGAAAAAACAACACTGATGCTACACAGAGCAGGTAGGACTAGTATTAACAAGGCTGGAGCCGCTCTGAACGCACAGTGCCATGAGCGTCATTTTGTATTCAGTATTCCGCCAAGGGCCCACTGCTGGAAAACCTTTTATTTTACGTGTGCACAAATGAATGTTCTGCCTGTGAGGTAACAAAATATTGTTTTACAGTTTATAGTATGGACTTAATAAAATAAAATTAAAATTAATAAAATAAAAAATATATAATTTGAATGGAAACTATCTACACCTGAGTTTGAGCTAATCTGAACGCTGCAGCAATCCCTGATCATACTGTAGTTATAGTAATAGTATTAGTTTATAACCAGTATTCATTTAAAAAGTACTGGTGGGAAAATAATAAAGAGTATTCTGTATTTACTGTAATCACAGAAATGTTCCAGAGCTGTTATCTGTCTGTGTTATTCCACATTTCTCTCTCCCAGTGATGACACACTGTTGGACGAACTGGCATGGGTGTGGACTTCTAGTAACCTTCCAACAACACTGATTTCCAAATTAAATCAAAACTGCAGACTTTCGCAACGTTTTCTGATTGACCAATGTTATCAGCGTCATTTCTTCCATCTGTTTGGCAAGTGCTGACAAAACCTACCTCACCAATGTCACCAAAAGCATAGATGTTTGGCACCGAGGTAGACTCGTCATCACCTACAACTATTTTCCCCGTCTCCTTGTTGAGCCGCACGCCAAGCTTGTCGAGGCCCAGTGCTTTGGTTTCAGGGGCTCTACCTGAGGAAACAACGCGAGATCGATTAGATCATGAAGAGAGGTGTGGAAGAGGAGACACTCTGTCGTCATCAAAACATTCAGGTTGCTACAGGGACAATTGAGAATATTAGTGATCAAAACTTAAAGCCGATACACAGCGAGGCTTTCTACAGCGCAAACAATAATGAGATAATATATCTGGGTTTGGGACGAGCAGTTTTACAAATCACGCAATTAACTCAAACATGTGGAGAGCTAACAGCTCCTGAGGAGGAGAAATGATGAGCAGCTTATCCCATCGATCCCATGGGACGGACAGAGGTGCGATTTCTGACACTTCCTGGGAGACGGTTGACTGATGCTGTCGGCACTGAGTCTCCATGGTGATGGAGCATGAACCACTGCCTTCTCGGCCTTCCCCACAGCTCCTCATAACCCGCCTGGGTAGCATAATAAACACCCGGCCCTGAGGTACCCATGTAGATTCTATCGGACGGCAAAAACAACAAACCTCCGAGACCCTTTTTCCTGACTGGAGCCGGAGAACAACGCGCTCCTCCTCGTCTCAGACCAGTGGGCTACAGGGACCTGTCTAGTTCTCCACAGCATGGGTGGTGGAATAGGATTGAGAGCACAGACGAGGATGACGGACAGGAAGTTAGCCAGTCATGACCATTTCCCAAAAGCAGTTGCACTTGTAAATATTTTCCTGTCGTCTATTGCCACAACACTGGAGTGTATTCCACGTTACTCTCTAGTTGGTGTCAAGTTTAGCATCACACACAGTTTTTTCATAGGAAAGTATGTTCCCACAAAACAGGTTCAGGTTTTCAGATTTTCATGTTCACTTATTTGAATTTGGGAATATTTGCATAATATTTCTGAATAGTTGACTGACATTTTTCAATAACTAATGAAACCATTAGAATCTGTTTAAATCCTGACAGAAACTCAGCAGGTATTTTTTGAATTTTTGAATTCAATTAAATTTCAGTTTTAGAAAATACAGATACACGTATTTTCAACAGTACTACAGCAATACATATTTATAGAAATACTCTGGACTGCGAAATATATACTGCTATAATTGAATAGATGTCACAAAACATAGCTCCACTGCTAACAAACTGGTTTAAACCTTTTGACAGTTGGAGAGGTTTCACTTCAAAACTTACTTCAACATGTCTTCGTAGAACCTTATTAAACCTATTAATAAATGTTTTTTTAAATGTGTAAAAACAACTAATGAATGTTTCAAATCACACGCAAAATGTAGTCATCACATATCATCAAATAATATGAAGCTATAAGAAGCAACAAAGAAATGATGAATATCTGCTCTTCGACATTATCGTGTGACTAGCCCTTATGTATTTATATTAACCTATAGATGCTCGGAGGGTGTGGGGGGATTTGCGGGGGTCTTTACATCCTGTGGAGGGCTTACCTCCCTAGCAGCTGCTGCAGCTGAAACACTAGGAGCTTGATAGTTTTCTGCTTTGATAAATATTACATTTCAGCTTCGGTTACAGTGAGATTAAGAGCCGACACAGATCTTTATCATAAGAATCTGACTGCTGGGTACAATCTTTGTCTGTCTGTATAAATGAGGCATTCCAGTCTGGAATACCACTCAGTGCATTGTATGGCGACAACACAACAGCATAGAGGAGCTGATAAGGGGCAGGATCTTGTAGGATCTTGGACACACACAGACTGCAGTCAGACACATGGACCGATCTGAACAAAGCCTGTTGTGACATGAAGAGGAAGCCTACAGAGCGCTAGGCTAATTAGCCACAACAAAGCTGAAATGAGCACTGGAGGCTTATCAGATCAACAGACAAAAGGCAGAGCAAAGTGAAGGAGGTGTTATTCTTGGGAGAATACTTTGCACAGGCTGCCAAAAATCCATGAAAGACCAAAATAGTTTCATTTCATGATGCAAAGATAAAGATCCCACTGGCTGAATAAGTAAGTCATTGTTATAATATTGAGGGAGAGTAAAATTAAACTAAATATGTCCAGTGAGAGTTCAGTGCCCAGACATGAAATGCGTGATTCAATACTGTTAATCACAGTAATCATGGTCACGCCACCTGTCTGAAATATGATTATTTAATATGTATTAATAATATACACAGTCCCCTCTAGGTCTGATTCAGTCGCAGAGGAGAGGAGCAACATCAGATCAGGAACCTGATCTGCAAGAGGCAAATGGGCTTTAAAAACAGTTTTCAAAATGACATCCTCGAGTACTGTAGAGCAAAGTGAGGAGGAAGACTAATGTGTCCACTATCTGCAGCCAGACAGGAAGTATGGAAATGTTCTGTTTCCTGATGTGTTTCTGTGGGCACACCTGCACAGGGGAGCGGCCATGAGGCCAGGAAGGAGCAGGGGAAAGGTGGAGGCAGGCAGGGCCACGGAGAAGGATGTAGCAGACGCTGGTGATACTGTCCCCCCTCTCCCCTCTGGCCTTTAATAACTCCGCAGAGGCCTGGGACACTGCCTGGCCCCTAGTGTAAGGTCAACGTAAAGGGAAGTGGCCTTGTACTCATAACTCCTGCTTGCACACATCAAAGAGCAGGGACCAGGCTGTTACTGGTTCTCACTGAACTGTATGGGAACTAAGGCCGTCATGGACATACAGTGCATGGAGCAAAGGTTTGGGTAGTAGCACTAAGAGAGGGAACTTCGGATGAGTAGTAGTAAGTTTTGGAAATCAAAGTTGTGGTGATTCAAATTCAGCAGCAGATGATGTGAAGTGAAAGAGGGTGCAACCGAAAGCAAAAGGCTTGAACTGGGGCAAACGTGTGTTTTTGAGTTTTCAGAATGTCAAGTTGTTGGCGGAGTTATCGTGTGATCTCTGACCCTCTGCAGCATCCCTCGCATGTAATGATGTAAAACAATCCAACGTGCACTCACTGCATATCCCATTCTCACCAGCAGTGTCACGGAGCGACGATGTGGGAATTCAGCAAGGGTGAGAAGAACGAACGTCATTTCAGCTGCGGGGTCACGCACAACCTTGTCACTGTCACACACATGGAGCAAAAGGACGGTGTTTCCCCTCACACACAGACAGATGCTCATAAAGCAAGAAACCTGGAAGTCAGATTTTCGGAAGCACGGCGACGTCTTTGAAAGCGCTCAACACAAATAAACGGTCGTCTCTGACGGATGTCCCCCCCATTGTTACTCACACCGCCACTGTAATGGCACAAGTGAAATGATGGAACAGAGAATGGATAGACGGGGAGGCACAGAGCCGGTGGTAGGAGCAGGCGCAGGGCAGTGGGCAGGGATGGCAGTGACAGATGCAGGGTTGGTTTCCGCAGGGCTGGCACGGGCAGGAAGGTGCAGAGACGGAGAACAAAGGGGGGAATGTGGTGACCCTGTGCCTGGGTGCATCCTGCCCCGTCCGGCCCCTCTCCTACCAGAGAGCCAGCATTTGGTGATTAACACTTCCCCTGGCCATTCCCATCGCTCAGGCTTTATTACTTTGTTTTCAGCCTTGATTCTTCTACTATCTGCTGACGCCGCACTCTATTGAGGATGACAATGAAATTGATGGTGGCGGGGGAACCCAGTCATAGCTGAGTTTTATTTTAGGGATCTATTATTACATTGCAGGGAAACAATACAGGTGTAGATGAACATGCCGTCCCCAGAGAGGTTATACAAAAAGAGGATGGGGGGTTAATGACTCATTTCAAGGGTTTTTAATATCTGATCATGTTGTTGAAACTTGTCTTCATAAGGAAATCAACTGAGACAAGACATAGATTAGTCATAACAAGACTGGGCTCCATTAAAATTTTGAACACTGAGTCAATTCTAAAGCCAGTCAAAACACATTTCTATTCAAGTCATAACCCCTGACTATATCAAGTGATACACTGTCACACTAAAAACATATATTTGAAGATTTTTGCATTCAAGTCATCCAAGACATTTAGGTCTTGGACATTTAGTCTAGTGAAACTAAATTTGGTTTCATAAGAGCACTGTTGCACCAGTCAATACCACTCAAGTTTTTGATTTAAATTAACTGTCGCTAAGTGACACACACACAAATGGCACACAGACTCACCCACTGCCCATAACACGGAGTCGTAGGTGTCCTTGTGCTCACTGCCTGTCTGGGTGTTGGTCCAGGTCACCTGCAAGCCTCCTGAGGACAGTTTGTCCACTCGCTTTGGGACGCACTTCCATGCAAACTTGGTCCCGTACGTCTCCATGTAGTCCGTCACTAGACCTGCTATTTGCTGCATAAGAAGGAGAGAATACTCACATTCACACATGATGTCATCTCCATCGTGATGTTCAGATAATGCAGGCTGTAGGGCAGGGAGTAACACCTGATCAAACCCTCGGAGGGCGATGCTGCGAACCATCACTGTGGTGTCCAGGCCGATGCCTGTGAGGAACCCTGCGCACTCCAGAGCCACATCTGAGCAACACCAGGTTAAGGAGTCAAGCGCTGCAGTGATGTATCTCAAGTAGCAATGCAAAATACAAAGAGTTATTTTAAAACAGGCGTTTTAAACTGATCTGACACTGATGTTACTTTTTATATAATCAATCATTTTCTCTCCCAACTGATCGCCGGGGAATTTCACCAGCTCTCTGGCAGACAACGGATACAGCTGGCTCCAACTACAAGTCTGCAAAAAAACAAAGATGGAGAAGCTCTCAGCTAAACTAATAACACAATAAAAACACATTTCATCATCTGTGCAGCACACTTTGGCCAAATAAAACAAAGCGGGTCCAAAGTTGAAAATGTTTACTTTAAAACCTACAATTAGAGAGGCGATGAGTTGTGCAACTTTACCACCTGAGAGGGAAGTCAAGAGGTGTGAGGAAAATGAACAAGAAGGGGACAGAAAAAGCAGTGTGTGTGTGTGTGTGTGGTCCAGGTGAATCACAAATCTAATCCAGCACTGACATCTGTACGTTGAGGAGGGCTAATTGCTAGCATTTAGGCTAATCCCTGCGGATGGGGTGTGCCATGTTCATGGCTCAAGTCCGCACATCAGTGCGCTGAGTGAAGCCCATCACCCGCATGGATGAGGCCCCTCTCCCCCTTGTTTCACCCACTTGGGCTCAGACCTGCTTCCCTTTCGGTCTGCTCCACCTGACAGCTCCGGGTGCCTGCAGCACTTCCTGTCCATGCTCACACTAACCACTAAAAGCCCCCAGTGCCCATTTTCCCCACGTCTGTGTAATGCACCGCTGCGCTTAGCACGTATTGTGAGGTGGCTTAAAGAAGATTAGGCAAAGAGCTTTAGTTTGATTCTGCACTTTCATCACTAAGAAACTGCCCTTTCCCCTAACACTGCTTTCAACTACCATGTCTGGTTGTGTTTTAACGCTGGTCTGTACAGGTGTGAGACACATTTCAACTAACTGAGTTCAGTGAGGAGAATCCTTTTCTACAAAGAGGACCTTTATGGACATTGGGAAATGGCCTCAGTGAATGCTCATGTCCCAAATTGTCTTTCAATAGCCCATATTCAATTTAACCTGGCTTAACTAAACCCTTTTAACATGGATATAACATATACATTTTAGTGAGGGTTACAGGGAAGGGATTATCTAAAAACATATCCACTTAAGATACCTTCAGACATGTGCTGAACACTTTCCTGACATATTCTGCAGAATATTTGTCCAGACAGTGTGTGGACACTTCCAAACAATTGGAAGAAGACAAATAACCCAGGGTAAAATAAGTGGTGCCAAACATGAAGAGAACTCTGGCAACAATGGAAAAACAAAGAGATTCAGAGCAAGTATTCAGTTTTTATGAATTGACTCAAAGAGTACAACATTTTAGTATCTGACCTACAGTCATACACAGAGACTTTTTAAAATATTAGTATTTTAAAAAATATGTCTTTTTAATAAACCACAAATGCATAGAGTATGAATGCTCTGACCCTAGGGGCAGTTTAAGGGAAATTTAATCTCTGACAGTCCCTAGTTTAACTTTAAAGTTTTACAGTGGAAGTCTGTTCAGTGTATCAACATGTGGCCAGCTGCACAAAAGTTCTGTAACATGAATCTGTTTCCTGCTCCCCATTTAGATTGTTATCCATGTTTGAGACAAAACCACCATATGCTAGGTTCCTGAAAACACCACAGACGGACATCAAGCAGTCACAAAGGTTCATTTGTTTCAAATGTGCAACTCATTGTTATTATTGATCTGATGCAAATGACTGAACTGGTCTTTTTCCAGAATAAATTGCCAAAATAAATACTGAAAATGCTGAGTTACTGTGAGTGCGACGTTACACCGTTTACCAAATACAGAGCCAATTGATTTGGGAACAGACATCATGATATTTAACGTGTATGTCATTAGTAATTCTGTTCCATATATGATCCCACGCAGTAGTCTGGACCACCCACCACTGCAATTTAACATTTTTGTACCATTATTTGATGATATCTTTAAGGTTGTGTCAATTTATTGATATGAGAATAAATATACTGCATAAATAGCATCATCCTCAACACAACTCAACACACGGCTCCATCGCATTCATGTACTGGTCCATCTCGACCAGTACGAGAGTACTGTTGGCACACGCTTCGTGCTTTCTCCCAGTATCGTGAGGATGGCAGCCGGCTGTTGGATTCAGCCCTGGGGCCAGATCTGTCATTTAGCTGTGTGTGTGCTCCAAGGCCCATTAGACAGCCATCACTCACTTGGACCCCGCTCCCACTCCCGCACAGGGCAGAAACAGCTATTTGGACCTCACCTGCACAGCTGACAGCTCTGCAGCACAACAGCTCCAGCTCCTGGAGCTAATGCTAACCCGTAACTAACCCAGTGAAGCCTGCAGGGACGTGGAGGACCCCACTAACTGTCACACACCTACATGAAAGGACTTCCTGAACTCAAGTGTTCCCTCTGAGAGGATAACTCTGCTTCCTATACAAAGTTGAAAGAGTGAATGCTACAGTGGTAATTGTTAAAAGACAGTTCAGGTGGATTTGTTGACTGTAAATTATTTTGTGTTGCCATCAAGTGGTTAAAAAGCAGAATAGCACACTGATTGGCACCCATGCCATTTCAGAATAAGATCATCCAGGACCCTGTGAATCTGAACAGTAAAAAAAGGGAATCAAATGCAGCATTTCAACTACAAAAGTGTAACAAGCCAAACCAATTCTAATCTACTTTCATTATTTTAAATAAAAAACAATTAAAATCTCCAGGGCATGGAAAGCCAGTGCAGATGTGAAGTGTCTGTATCACAGATTATAATTTCTGTTTATCTGTATCCACGGGAAAAACAATCGACGCAACCCAGGTAGTACGACAACCACAACCACCAATCACCGTCTGCATGGGGTGCCAAGAGGAAACATCAGGGAAGGACCAATTAACGGGGTGATGACAGGAGCTAAACGGTTGGATTAAAGGGCTTGTTCTGTGAAGGTCAGGATGCACGCCGCTAATCTGAATCACGAGGCGAGGACAGGCTGACAGGAAGGGAGAAAAACAACCTGCATGTCACCGATGAGTGATCACAGTGCGTGACAGTGGTGTGTCAGCGAGCAATATATCGCCCGGGTAGAGCGAGACATTAATACTGCAGAGGTGAGCGTCTGTTTCCCTTGTTCCTCTGTGTCCAGAGTGCACTGGCTTGTTAATATCTCCCCAGTACAACAGTTTAATACAGGTGTGCGTGTGTGTGTGTGTGTGTGTGTGTGTGTGTGTGTGAGTCGCTAGGTGGGAGGCTGTTTTCAAAAACAAAGCTTCCTCACGTTTTTCCGGGCGATGTTTTCAGCCAGAATATATCATCGCTGGTGATGCCATGCTCCATCGCCCCAGGGATCTGCAATAAGAGTTAAAGCAGTGAACATAACCATCAACCTAACACTCAGCTATCAACATATCTATCAATAACAGATTGCTCCCTAAACCTACGATCTAGGGTGTGTTGAGACTTGTTCTGTCTATGTGCCACCATGGAATGCTTCCAAACCTCACTCCGGCTGTTCTATCTGTTGATCTCTCCCTCTCTGTCTCACTTGTTCATCTCCGTACTATCCAACCAAACAACCACATGCTGGCAGAGAAATCCACTCTATGATGATACTTACATTTGTCGGGTACTTAGGCCGTCCACCTGTAGCGATCACTATGTTCTTGGCAGTGAGGATGGTCTGTATGCAAGAGGAGGGAAATGGCATGAGCGTGTGAAGTCTCTGTTCATATCCTTTGGAAAACAAGGAAATGTCAAATGACAGAAAGTGGTCTCCACAGTGTTGTGCGTTCAGGTGACGATGGAGACACTGAAGTAACAAGCAGCACTGTCAGTCGGCTTTGAGGTGTTCAAATATAGAAGCGCTATGATAGCAAAGTTGGCTTGGATTCAGATTCTGCACCTCATTTTATAACGAAGCTCAAAAGGAATTAAATTATTTTAAATGTATAAGAATGGGATAAAAACAAAAGTGGTGGCTAAAGTGAAACTGTGTAAAGACATTGAGGAACTGAAATAGATATGAATCAGAAACTGACCTCTTTTCCTGCTTTAGTTAATCCTTTAACAGTGTGTTCATCCACCAGACTTCCTTTCATGTTCAGATACTTCACCTTCCTGGAAAACAGAAAACCAACAGACTCACCATTTCACTCTGGACTTGTTTTCTGTGTATTCCCACCACATGTACTCTACAACAATGGTTTAATAAGAAACTTAAATACTTTCAATACATACACATTTGATATAGAGAAAAAAAACCCCATTTGAGATTAAAAGATTTTGGGAAGATCTATTTAGAAGTTAACACCTGTTTGCCTTCCAGGCAGTAACTCAGGCAACATGTACAGTAGTTGCTGAGTCATTCCAGTGATTTATGTGCAATTCATCATACATGTTGTACAGCTGTAAAAGTGCCTTAGTACTAAAACATTCAAACCATGATGGGACTTAAACTTAAAATTAACTTAGCTGCACTAACCTAAAAAAAAATCAAACCCCTGTTCATCATACATCACCACATTTAAATGAAGCAGTCACTGCTGGAATGACCAAATAAGTCTAAAGAGAGCTCATGGGTCTGACTTACTTGTCCTGTAACTGAACTCTGTGACCCCAGTTCAGAGACCTGACGTGGTTTTGGACAGCCTCTGCCATGGTGGCCCTGGAAAACGCATCACAGGTGGTAAACACAGCAGACAAATGCATTCATAAAGTTCCAGTGCACAGGAGAAGCTCTCCATATGCCTGAGTTTGTGTTTCCTAAGACATACAATTCATAAAGTTAGTTTTTGTAAATGCTTTGAGATGTTCTTCCAATTAATTTCAGACTTTAACATTATTTATTATAAAAGACTGAACCTGCAGCACAACCTAATCTCACTCATTTTTCATTTTTACCATGGATGATGTCATACTGTACTGCTATCACAAGATGGTGCTGTTGAGCTATTCATGCTGAGAAAAATAGAATTTCACAGTGAAGATGGTTTCTCCCTTCAGCTGGAGGAATATTAAGATGCATCACGTAGAACTGGAGCTGGGCTCACCAGTCATGGCAAGCTGGGCCTGGGATCTGCCAACCGTACTTCTTAGCATCTTTTACTGCAGTACCAAGAAGAGCGGCTTGGTGCATCAGCTTCTTAGGAATGCAGCCAACGTTAACACACGTTCCACCAAGACCCCACTTGGTACCTATCTCAAAAAGTATTTCCACAGGACTTGAAGACATCTTAAAAATTTAAAACAACAACTTTTGATATTAATGCCAACAACCAATTCAATGTTACCTTTGACAGATGGCTCCACATAATCTAGTACAGCCACTCGCTGCCCCAACTGTGCAGCTGTAAGCAGAGGATGTGTGGTAATATATTGGTTATACATGACTTCATGCTGCTTAGGGAATAAAACATTGAGAATCATGGGAATGGAAGATCTCACCTTCTTTTGAGCAGGCAAGCCCTCCAGAACCTCCACCGATTACCACCAGGTCATAGTCGGATCTCTCTGTATAAGAATAATGGATGATCATTAACAAAATAGAAATCAGTCGATGACTAAACCACAACCTAATCTTTTGATCACTCATCTGATAAAAATGACTAATATGAACCCTTATCAGACATATCACGATCTACTATTATTATAATTATTAAAAATATATAATAGTATTATTATTAGCTATATTTTAAGTTAATATACAAGTTAATGAATCCTAATTACATTTCTGCTAAAGGGTTTGATAACAACTCCTTCAGAATCATGACCCATTTCTTTAAACGAGCAGCAGGTCTGCGGACTCACACCTGGAAGCAGAATGACATTTATCTGAATCCCCTCAGTGCTGGTTAATGGCAGGTAAACCACACAGGAGAGAGAAGCGTGTCATGACATCATGACATCAGGTGTTTACATGCACGGCCATGATAACACTCAAGTTAGCAGGAGCCGTTGGGAGTTAGCTGCGTGCTAACAGCAACACCTCCGTGCAGTCAGCCTGAGCCCGGAGTCTTCTCTGATTCTACATGTCATATGAGAACATGGCAGCCTGTAGTTTTACCTGTCAGTGTCCTTGTTGGGACATGGAAACACTTAGTCCCTTTCCACCGGTGCCTGCTCCTCCACAAGGCAGCCATGTTGTTATTGTGGAAGGACCCCTGCCTGGTGAGGAGGTGCTTACGTATGTGCCTGAACAAAAATGCCTCACAAAGTCATACAGGGTCATAATTCATCGTCTAAAAAGTTCAAATTTTCATTAGTTTTTTAAAAAAAATACAATTTAAATTAATATCTATGGAACTCTATATGCATAAACTAATACTAATAGGAACAGTTTAGTGTAAACACCACAAATAAACACATTTTAACCGCAGTAATCTGTAACTGCTTGCCATTAAAGGTGTAAACTCTAGCAGGCGCTATAATGACCTAACACCTCGAGTCTCCATGGAAACCTAATAAAATAAGACACAGGGGCAGACAGCAGTTTCTTTCCAGGCATGATTTATTGAAAACACACCAAATTTATACTCTACAAACCAGTATTTTTCCGTTATGTTTAACAAGCGTAATATTTGCCTCTGGGTATTAGTAAAATGAACATAATACATTCTGTCACTGTGGCATAGCTTCTGCTCGCTACCAAAGCATTAACAACTTCACTCCTCTAGGAAATCAAAACCATTTTTTGAATGACTCTATCTCTTTTAAAAGTTTATAATACAATGTCATACAAGGCAGAAACCCACCAACAGTCTAAACTACTCAGATTTTGGGGGAAAGGGGGTGGCAGGACAAACGATGAATGAGTGAGTTGAGTGGAGTGAGGTGGGGGGGGGGGGGGGGGTTGACACAGGTGGAGAAAAGGGGGAAGGTGATGGAGAGATGGAAGCTGAGGGAAGGGGGAGTTATATAAAACACACTTATCTTTATATACCATGGAAAAGGTTAAGGCACATGATAGGTACAAACACATCTGCTACTGAGTAGTACAGTTACTTTGTTTTGATCGGTCTGTGAATCTACACAGGTAGATTTCTTTGATTCCATGTGTGTCTGGGTCCAGCTTTTATTTTACAGCACAGTTTGCCTGGATGTTTTCATTTTGCGAATGTACAATGTGCTGCACATCCACAAAACCACATTTTTTTAAATTTTCTATTTTGAATGCATGCAAATACACGTCCGGATCCTTTGGTTGTGGTACCGCTTAGTGCAGTCAGGAATAGACAGTCATGTGGGTCTATAATGCTGTGAGGGTTCAGTATTGTCCAATGAGAGCACACACTTCTGAGGACACATGAAAGGGACGCTGGGTATCATAGCTATTTGTAACCTCAGAAATTAAAATCTAAACAGTAAGTTTTTTTTGGAGTTTATTGATATTTACCACAACGTACATCTTTGTAAACACTGTGTAAAATATGCAAGCTTTATAAAGTCACATACGTCACAAAGAAAAAATCAGACTTCAATGCAGGCACATGCCGTTCAACTCGATGACGCATGAGTGACACCAACTTGGATTGGACTCCTGCTTTTCTGTCTCCTGTTCAAGCCGGAGAGGAGAGCGCACACGTAACCACCAGAGTTCCAGTGCAGCCTCATCAAGCCAGAGTAAAAAATGGCAATACGTTTCTGTATCCCTCTGCTTTTCTGCATCTCCACTGCTCACCCTATAGCGTTGTAAAAATATATACTTTATGACCAAACTGGACTTTTTAATTTATACAGTGTGATGCAACCTTTCTTTTTTAAATTTTGCCCAGAACATCCAGATCCACTCGTTCGTCTGTACTCTCTTCCTGCACACGAATGAATTAGTTAATATCCAAATGACACCACAAAAAAACTGGCACTTGGAAAGAACATAATATAAACACCTGTACAGATTTTCTTCATGCTCACGACTGAATATTTCTCTTTAAGATGCACGTGTGAAGAAGGATTGAGGGCCGGCGGTTACTTGGTCTGAATGCATCGGACAGAAAAATGAAGGGTCTTTTCTAAACACTGCCACCTCTTGTCTTCTATCCTCCGCCTGCTTTGACATATGTATTAGAAAGAACACTGCAGATAAACATATTTTCTCTGTAACCTTTTTTTTTTGACAAATACAAAATATAAATAGGTGATCGTCGGCATAACTCGACAATATTTGACACACATTTAAGTTACGTGGTTATTTCTTGCTTACAGACATGGTGAGCCTTTATCAAATGAGATGTGCTTTCCAAACAATGTGATATTAACAGACAACTAAGAAATCCACCATTTTTTGTTTGTTTGTTTTTTTCCTTCGTTTTACCATTTTTTTGTTTTGACCCTAATATACATTTACATAAAACCAACAAAAACAAAAAAAAAAGAAGCTTTTAGATCTACCCCTTCCACAAGAGAACAATCCTCTGTCTCTCTTTTCAAAAACACAAATCATCTATAAACAAAAATGCCTTATATCCTCTTTAATACACATCATAATACACAACAAAGAGCGAGCGACCGGGAAACTCCAAGTACCACGTTGCTTCAGGACGTGAGCGGTCAGGCGTGTAACCGCAGCTCTGTGGGTGAACGTCGACATGTCACTGGCTCATACATGTTGACCACAGGGAAACAGAAGGTTTCTGCGTTTAAGCTCGAGGTTGCAGTGTTAACAAAAACTGTATCTCTGTCAGTTGAACACACATCGTCACTTTCCTTTCCCCAAACCACAACTTCTCCTCAGACTCTGTTTTATAAAATCAATCACCTGTGAATCGCGTTGGATTCCAAAGCATCTCAGTGCACTTTTTTTTTTTTCCTCTTTTTTTTCTTTGTTTTTTGAAAAAACACAGTGAACCAAATGGATTGTAAATCTATGAGAGCAGGCTGCTGGGAGCACATGTGTATCCACTATGCTACATCTCTTTTCAGGCTCTCTCTCTCTCTCTCTGTCTCTGTCTCTGTCTGTCTCTTTTCCTTTCTCCTGTCCATCCCACAAACATTCAGGTGACCTTCAAACACACCAATCCAAACCCGTCTCACATCCTAATACCAACGCTCGACAACAAACTTGTTTAAAACCCACAAAATTCAGGACACACTCTTCGCAGATGTGAAAACTGAAATTTAAAAAACATCCTTTTTTTCCATCTCTTCTCCTACCGTCCATCTCACACTTGTTTCACAATTCATTTCCTTTCGTCACGTCGTCGACCTGCTACATTTCCAGTCCTCCAGCACCGGCCTCTGTCTGTTTCTGTCGCTCCGCGAGAGTCAACACTGTAAAAATTCACACGAAACCCAGTGGGAATGTAGATATGAGAAAGTAGTAGGAGTAGTCACTTTGTCTTCTTTTAAAAATGTTCTCTGAAAAGCATGAGAATGCTGGCTGCTGCTGGGTAGTCACTGTTGTGATCATTATTTTTTTTTTATTTCTCTAATCCTGTTTTCTGTACAAAGTCCAACTTCAAAGGTGAGCTCCACGTGAAATGGCAGTGGTGATATGAGAGATCCTCCTCGAGATGGGGGTGTCGCTCCATTCTCATTTTAAGCCTGAAGCACACGGACAGGATACAGACATATTAGAAGAGGCATCTTTTTAGTTTACACATGACAAGACATCCCTAATTACAAATAATGACACAGACACTGAGTAACACGTTTGTTTTGATGATTAGGACGAAATACGTTGTTACAAATTCCATGAAAAGACAAAAATCAGAAAGAGAATTAGTCTCTCAAGAGTCATTAACCTTCAGAATGTACCTCCCCTACTGCAGCATTCAACCCCAGACTCATCTGGTTCCTCTGAATGCATCAAGCTGTAAGGCTAGAGCTGGAGCTTGGCTCACGGCAGCGTGTAAACATCAGCAGCTCTTTGTTTTGGTTTCCTAGCCCCCACATTTCAGATACTCTTGTCAACCTTGTTTCCATGGACTGACTCGTGGAACCCAGATTAAGAACCACTGTGTGACACAATATGTCTTTGTGGACAACGCCTCAGTGCTTCGGAAACAGCTTGTTGTGCTGCCACCACGTGGCCACGAGAGGTACAACAGAGGTAAGCAATATTTGCATTACAAATAGTCTCCTCTTAAATGGAATACTGTCTCCTGGAACACGTTAGTGAGATATACGTTCCTCCAGCTGTGGTCAGGAATGTGTATTTTAACTGCATGTCATCACAGAGCTGGTAAGTTTTTTTTTTTTGGTTCCACAGATAATATTTGTTGGTTTTGGTCTTTTCGTGGGATTTGTTGATGAAAGAAAAATGAGCTAAGTCCATTGAAATATCATTTTTCAGACTTGGCATCTCATTTAGCCATCAGTGGATTTGGAATGAAACCCCCCAGATTTAATTCTGTTTACGTAACGCGGCTTAGACAATCACTCGACATTATCAGAGCGCTTGACAACGCTCGTCAGTGTCAACAAACACGACAATCATGACAGTGCAGATGGCAAATGGAGGCAAGAGACAATGAAACAGATGCTGCTGAGTGTGCTAGACGAAAGCCTGCATGTGCTAAGTGACACGGACTTACCTGATGCTTCATTCTCACTATTACCTGTACCTTCTGACTCAAGTGGCAAAATCACATCAAATACCAAAAGTAATCTATTCTCTGAAGAGTCATTGTGTGATCATGTAATAAAGGATGGAGATGGAAGAATGGAACAGATGGCCCCTGACAGAGATGACTAAGGGAGGAAGATGACAGAGGGCCTCAGGACAACGGTGGTGAGGAGGAGGAGGCAGGAAGAGAGAGAGAGAGAGAGATGCTGCTGATACAACAAATACTGACGCACACCCAGATCATTTGGCAGCCCTGCACACGCCAGTCAGTAAATATGGTCTCATCCTATATGTGACAGACGTGTGTGTCATTGTATAGCACACGGACACTTTACACTCTACACTCCATACTCTCTTTACACTACTCATCCTGAGATATTTGGGCTTTTTTGTTTTGTTCAGTCGTGTCTGAAACATCGTCAACAGAGTCACCTCTCTCTCCTGCTGTGCTCTCACAAGAGTCACACAGACTTCCCACAAGGGGGCTGGAGACTCAGGAGAACGCCCGGAGAGTGTCAGGAGCTTATCTGGAGCTCGGTGCCTGTCTCAAAGCAACTTCAGAAACATTCCTCTGCTCTGTGCGGCAGAAATGATGAAGGTCTTTTATCTTCATTTGAACTCTATTCACTGAAATCTCTGAAGAAATGCATAAAACTCCCTAAAACTTAAAAAAAGACACAGCGGAAGATGCATTTCTTTCTTTGCGTGCCAGCATCGAAGTTACAATCCACTTTGAGTGATTTTATAAATTCCATGAATTTAAATAGAAGGTATTTAAATGGACTGCCTCAGACTCAAAATGTATGTTAATTGAATTCATGTCAGCTCATGAATACACAGTGTGTGTGCTCCTGTTACACAGTACACGTCAGCTCCCGTCATCTTGCATGAATCATTAATCAGAGATCATATTGCTCTGACCCAGGAAATGAAGGACTGGTGTCTACAACAATGTAGAGAAGAATGTTTATATGTACCTGCAGTGTGTGTGTGTGTGTGTGTGTGTGTGTGTGTGAATCCTCCTGCTTTTCATTAAAGGAACAGAGTCTCTGCAGCCTCCATGGAGAGAACAGAGGATTGAATCGCCTTCATCATTGTCCACCAGTTTCAGTCAAGCCTGTCAGGGAAGGCAGCGGCTGAAGCTACGTGCACATTTTAATCAGACTCATGGAGCTGGATTGTAAACACAGACCACGGCCTGTCTGCTGATTTCATGTACTTCAGAGGAGTCAGATGGGTTTTGTTTTTTTGTTGATGAGTTTGGATGTTGCGGTGGCAAAAGCTTGGAGCATAAACTGACTCTTCTCTGACCCCAGCCTCCCTTGGTTACTGTTGCTATGATTTCACAGCTAACTGGATACAATCGCAACGACATGGCCATATTTATCAGCTGTTTCGTTTTAGGTTTCACAGCTTTACAGCAACCACAGCTAAAATTAAACTGAACTGCTTGAGTTTTTCAGCCATAGTTGGCTAGTAGAACTCATTTAAAACTCATTAAAACTATGATGGGAACTTGTCAACACAAGTGACCCATTTTAATAAAAGAATATAATACAAAGGAATCAAATAAAAGACAGGTTAAAGCTGCATTTTTCAGGAAATAGTCAGCGTCCTCAGGGATGATCCATGCCGAGACGTAAATAAAGAAAAACCTTGAGTTAAAGTATTAGGACTAATGTAATCCTGATTAATGGCTACGGCTTGTCACAAATCAAATGTTTTCATTTTTAATGTTACAAGCTTTTGGGAATGTGACATCACCACATTTAATTTAATTTCCTTCAATCCAAACATGCAAGTGTGCGCAAATGTAAAGAGTTTGAAACTTCCGTGTGCAAACTGACTGCTCTGGGTGCAGGGTGACAGCAGGTCTACGTGTTTAAGGATGAGAGGAAAACAGGAGTGAGCCATGAACGAATGGGGGGATGGTACAGGGTGCTACGATCCAACTCAAAGGGTGAAGGGTGTTAGATTATTTTTGATGTGCTTTTAATTTTCCAGACCTACCATGCATGCATTTAGACCCAGGAGTCAACAGGCTGGGGCTTAACATCACAAGCGTCCACCAGACTGACCGCAGGCCTGTTACTCCTGATATAGTGTTTCCTATTTGTGTCATTCTGTGGCCACAGGAGGAGGGGTTACAAAAAAAAACAAAAAAACACAAAGCAAAACAAAAAGAGGTCAGTACATTTCAGAAGTACAGTCACACGCCCGCTCACACATACACATGCGTCCAGGATCAGAGGAGCCCGTGTTAGTTCCCTGCCTTGAGGTGAGCTGGGAAAGAAGTCATCGCGGTTACAAAACACATGCAAATGAAAGAGGAGGACAGCACTTTCACAGCCAAGCTGCATTCAGAGCGAGCGGCGCGACTCTGGGAAGAACAGATTGAGAGGACAGCTCTGGACTAGCACGACACAACGCTGTACACACACACATGCTGTGGTTCCTCTGGTCAGCGCTGGTCAAAGCGCCGGACCTCGCCAGACGTGACAGTTTAACTTAACCAAGAGTCAAATATTAAGAAAAACTGCTAGTTAAGGTCACCAGTGAATACTGAAGCTGCTACTGTTAGCTGCTTTATTTTTGGTTTGTCTGAACTCTGGCGTGAAAACCATTTGAACTAAGACGTCACGTGAAACTGAAAAACAGGAACAAGAAATGTACAGATCAAGATGTTTCAGTAGCTTTGCAGGTTTCACAAGTATGAATAAGTGCATACATTACTTACAAATATAGATGTTATCGTTCATAAATAAAAGGAGCTAATTAAAGAGTTCAGCCTTCAAACTCCATTTTGCATTTTTGCAAAACACCAACAGCTGTTATGACAAAAAGACAAACTACATTAATTCAAATGAAAATCAACACGAAAATAATGAACTGAATTTTCTTTTAACATTTAAATACATACTGTGACGCATCTTTTTTAAATAAAGCCAATTTAGCAAATCAAATTAAACCAGAGTTTTTAATAGTGTCTGAATAACTGCAATACCAAATTATTTTCAATAGAAAAAAGTACATGACAGCAGATGTGGCCTGTGAAAGACTTAGTTGTCGTAGTTGTAACCTGCATGTTGAAGCAGATGCTGTATATAACCACATACGCTAACTTGGAGTCTTTGCTGTCAGACTCAAAACAAACACACCACCTCCTGTTGAGGGCGGATTTCCAAGCAGCTCCACAGTGAACACACTCTGCTGCCGTGTGAGTCGGCTGGGAGGTCAGAAGACAACCACCTGATAATGCAGCAGTCTGTCCACTGCCAAGGGAAGGTCGTCTCCACGAGGAGCGCTTGCTGGCGTTTCTTTAATCAGCCGCAGATTAATTACTTTGGAGATGCCAAAAGCTTACGCTCAATTAGCTGGTGGGCCACAGATCTGAGGCTGGGCCACGGCGCTGAGCTGAATGACATCTTCCTGCCTATTTAAACAACCGATAGAATTAACCCTCTGTAATAGGAACCACCAGGAAGTGATAATATTCCAATGAGACATCATTTGGTCCCTGGCTCCTCCCAGGAGACCAGGAGGGGTGTGACTGTACCTTTAATGGCTCCTGCTCTGTCAGGTCCACTGAGCTGTCAACTGCCTTGTATTTGCAGTCCTTGTCCCTCTGGTCAATGGTGGAGTAGCCATCTAAAGAGGTCAGAGAGCAACGGTCAGTGACTCCTTTAAAAGTGTCTCCTGTGTCCACTTGATATGCACATAAAAGACGTCCACTGGCCCAGGACATGAATCAAAGAGATTCTTTACAGGGATTCCTCACCTGTGTTGAACAGTAGAACATTTGAGTGAGTGTCATTATTCACCATAGAGCCAGATAAATAGATGTTCTCTAGTAATGCTTTTTTAATCTCTCTGGCACTCGTGTCTTTACCACTTCCCTGTGGGACATCTGTGTAAAGGGACGTATAATGTCTTCCTGCAGGTTCAGCCAAGAGCCTTTCCTCTATTGTTAATACTTGGGAACACAAGGTAAGTCATATCACTGAGAACACTGGTCAATAATTCCACCTTTTGTTGACATGTACAAGACAAATGTATCTTTGTTTCAGCAGCTATGAGTAAAAACACAGATTGAATCCCTCCTGCATCACCCAGCAGAACGTGCACTCACACGAATCACAAGGTCAGCCATTCATTGTCTCATTCATTTATTCATTAAAAGCGCTCATGGCGGAGCGATGCATATATGCTGGAGTAAACAGAGTGATTGGACAGTAAACTGGAGGCCTTATCTTTTAATGTATATACATTGATTAAGCTGCACAATAATTGCTTGTATAAATCAAGCCTACACATCAACATTTGATATTTTCTACTTGCAAATTTGATCACAAGTTGTCAGATTAGACTAAACTTCATTAGCACAGTCTGAGCTTTTTGTCTCACTGTCCTCTGGAGCAATGCGTCTACTTGTTAGAAGTAGCTGTAAAAAAACCTTCTAATTAGAATGGAACTCAGCAGAGCACAAACTTCTGTCAAGGCCCAACACTCCGCTAAAGTCAGTCAGGCTGCAACAGACGTCACACACCCGTGGACATCAGTTCCCTAAATCTGCTCAGTGTGAGTCAGTGTCTGAAAGTTCCTTTCTAGCCCAAACCACATCCTGTTCATGTCCAACTATACGGTTGGCTGTTTTGGTGTCATCTGACAAACGAATGGACAGGAGGGAAAAACAAAACCTTCTCGTCTCAGTGTTTTGTAGTTTGTAGTTTCTAGTTTCAGGGTGTTTGGTTGCTTGATTCACATCCTAATGGATGAAATAAAACGTGCCTGTTAAGGGTTGTATCTTCTTGGTGAACACTGTTCTTCTCCTAATCTTTCCAAATGAGTCACAAGAGGATTGAGTGTTCACACCAGAGAAGACTGTCAGAGTTGCAGATGTAGATTTAGATTTACTCTGAAGTGAGCACAACAGAGGAAACGTGTCCTCTGATACATTGAGCATGTATTCATTATGTATTAGGCGAGAACCACCCACACCTTCGGGTGTAAGGCTTCTACTGAAGATTTGTACAAACATCTTGTCGAGAGAGGGATCTTGCACGCAGCATCAAAGAGCTTCTTTCTGAGGTTTGAATTTTCACATTTAACAAAAAAAAAAAAAAAAAACGGCCACGGTTGAGGGACAAGTGGAAGCGACGTGGAGCCCACGGCCCGCTGGAGCCAGATCAGAGGACAGAGAACTCGTCTCTGGCTGAGGACAATCATGCAGTCTGGCTCTTACCTGGACCCAGTTCATCCATAGGTATCATATCACCACTGCCACATTTCCTGGAGCCTGAAAAGCATCCATATGCCATTTGTTCAAAAGCGGCTCTCACTCACACGCAAACACACGTTGAGTCACCGAGCCAAAGTGGATAATGGTTCTCAGCCAGCGATGGACAAGAGCGGGCAGGCACAAGCGCCGCATGCATGTATGGATGCAAAAAAATGTTTTAATTGAGCAGCCAAAAAGTCAGGATAGTAATTTGCTGCTGTGTTACAGACTCTTCTGTCGAAAGGATGTTTGTTGTTGGGCCAACGTTCTGCAAAAAGTGGAAATTCCTGAAAAGTTTTTGGTCTTTTAATTGGATGTGTTGATGCAAACAGAAATGGCCAAAGCCTTTCAATTTCTACATTTTCCTCATTCTGTTCAGGGTCTCCATGTTTTTTTTTTTTTATTCCTACCTCATCTAGACAACCCACAACCAACACACACACACACACACAATCAAACCAACCTTGGTTCTTCTCCATCAGGGGTAGAGTGGTGTCGTCATATCCTGGTTTGCCGTTCTTGATTGCTTTAGGAGTGGTTGTCACTGTGGGCTGAGGGGAGCGACAGAGCAAACCACATGTCAACCTCATGGAGCCGTATCGAGGAGCACTTTACCCTGTGATATAACTTTATTGTCTTATTGGAAACCTCCATTACTGTTACAGATCAATTACTTTTCTCCAAAAATCACATTTCCAGGGCCAGAATTCACAATAAAGGCGATCCAGCTGAAAAGCAGTTACCTGGAAGTGGCTTTTGTTCCAGCCGTCCTTAGTCAAAGCGTTTCTCAGCTCCTTGTAACTCCACACTGTCTGCAGCACATGGGACGCCGCCTTTGTTTCACGGGCTGATTGGCTTAAAAAAACACGCAGGAGGTGAGAGATGAATGGAGGAATAACTAGAGCAAGTCAACTCTGATGGCAGAGTGAGTGATAGCGGCACGCTGACGCTCTGAGTGGCTCCGGGGTCTAGTTTTTAATTCACAGCCAGATGAGTGTATATTTCCCCTCATTAGCTACCTCTGAGCCACCAGTATTAATTACATGGGGGGTGGGGGCTCACTTCAAAGTTGATCTCACAGGGCTGAGAGACACCGCAGCTCTTTGGACTGTGGATGAACTGGGTAAATTATTCCTGCTCGTCAGAGCGATGAATACTTTACTGTAAAGTGACGAGCCTTTGAAAAGTGCCCTTAATCTTGAATTAGCGGCGTGCTGTTGTGCTGTCTCACTTCATTTTGGAACGGCTAACATTATGATAACACGAGACACCTCTCGAAACCAACGTCTGTTGGTTTTCATTATCACGTCGTTGAGGGGAACTTTGAGGAATGACTAATCACTTACTCGTAGAAGCGGCCGCTTCAGAGGCGCCCTGTGTAACAATGCCCTCCAGTTCTGAGAGCCTGTTAATTAATGTGTGGCGGGGAGCGGTGCGTGTGGGCCCGGGCTTGTTAGAGTGTGGTGTTGTGGTCGTCGAGCTCGGCCCATTAGAAACATTCTTCATTATCCTTCATGAATACTAATATAAAGGCTCATGATGCAAATAGCTTTCAAGGTCACACTGTAATTATCTGTACTGTATATGTTTCATGTGTCCGTCCTACAGCGTACATGAATATGAAGCCATTGTTCCTGTTCCTGGTTCACTGACGGTAACACAGTCTGTGATATGAGCGACTGCTCTGAAAACACACGGGGGAAGGGGCCTGGCTGGAAAGCAGACTAATAAATAATCTCAGGTTTATTTGTCTTCACCGCCTCAGGCTGACGACACGCTCACACGTCTGCAAATGCGAAAGCGAGCGTTTGTCAAAGTTCTTCAAAAGTTGAGTGACGCCACGCCGCGGATTTGTTTCGCCACGAAAAGCGAATGTTTTATTCACCCGCCGCGCACGGAGGGAGGTCTGTTACGGCTACATTTGTCTGTGACCGCGGCCTGATTCTGAGCCAAACCTGACACTGCAGGATACAACAACAATACTCCATCTAAGATGCGGCAGGTTCGACACGATGACAGACACAGAAGCAACACTGAAGCATTATTCCTCATAACAAATATGTGTCGCTGATGTGGAGAGCAGTGTTTTGTTTTTGTATTTTTTCACAGCGAACAACGACTGCACTTACACTGATTGTTGATTTTCTACAGCACATGTTCCATCGCTGTGATCCAGAGGCATTAAAAATGTTAGTGAGAAGCTCACTGGTGATGCTAGGCTAGAAGAGAAAGGCCAGTCGACTACACAGTGAGTATTTGGGCATTTGTTCAGCGCCTTGTTTTAGAAAAAGGAGTTCTGCCAGTGTCGAGTGTGTAATCGGGTTAATTAATGCGTACAAATCTGCCATTAAATCCCCAACAAAACCAATTTAAACCTTATTTCAATCCAAAGACAATGTACTCCTCTGTAGCCCAGAACATTGTGTCAAGGGTTGATTGCGTTCATGGCCCAGTATGTCTTACCTGGTCCTGTTGATGGCCACCAGCTTCTCTATGGCCTGGGCCTGGATGAGGGAGCGGGCGTTTTCCGAGCTGTCAGTGACGATCTCGTGGATGGTGTTGAGGATGGCGACCACAGTGTCCTCCTCCAGGTTCTTAGCGGGCCGCTGCTGACCGCTGGGCAGGTTGCTCACCAAGTCCCTCATGGCATAGCTTCCTGTTAGGCGACACATTGTGAAGTGCGTGAGAGGGCTGACATCACACCAGGCATTTAACATTTCTGGTGAATGGTTAATGGTCCGTACCGATCAGGTCCTTGTTGCGGCGGTCGATGGACAGGTTGCGCAGGGCGATAGCCACAGCTCGGACCACCTTATCCGAGTCGGAGCGCAGCAGCTCCACCAGGATGGGAAGACCCTTCTCCTTCCGCACTGTGGCTCGGATGTAGTTGGACCACTGGAGGGCGGAACGAATGTTAGACTGTGGCTCTTTCATTATAACGTCAATCTTCGACCTCGAGTGTCGGCTGAGGGAGCGCACGGCATCCGGTTTGACATTCATGTAGACTGGGAGCTGCCCAGTCTGACCACACTCCACTGGAGGAGTCCAGGTCACCTCTGCAACAGTGAGGGACACATGAAATGTTCTATTCCTTAGCTCCAGCTCAGCTCTGCTCCTTGGTCTAGACTGATTCACATCATTACACAGTGGACATGTGACACAATTTGTCTTAATTTACCCATCAGTAGATGATGACTTCTCATTTTTTTGTAACATGAAACATTAAGTTTTACATCAAAGGGTCTGTCCTCTAAGTACTGATGCCCCCAGAGATGTTATTAAGCAGAGGAGCGGCAGGGCTTAACCACATGGTGGCAGTGGTAAGCCTTGGAAAACACTTTAATCCTGTGATAGGAGCCAAAGCAAAGAATGAGAAGGACTCAAAGAGGACGCTATCCTCCCGAGCAGCAGGGACCCGCTTTGTCCGACCAGCACCTGCGACAGAGGCATGATGGGCTAGTGGCTCTGCAGGTTCCTGAGCCGGGGCCAAGCATTCTCATTAGCTCCAACACGGAAAAAGGAAGAAAAAAAAAAAACACATGACAAAGAGACAGATTTTTCCTCAAAATATTCACCTTGGCTGGAAATCAGCACTCTTGAATTATTCACAACAGTAAACGTGAGACATGGGGTTGGACTCATGAAAACAAATCCAAGGAGTCGGAGCAAGTGAGTGCAGGCGCTGCTGATGAACTCACTGAGGGATGTGTTTACAGTCTGACACATGGGTGTTAAAAGAAGCGTTAGCGCGATTATGCTGCCGTGGGCTGAATATAGCCTGCACGCTGAAAAACATAAGCGACTGCTCTTGCCTGAGGTGCTGCCCATCTGACTACCGACTTTGCCTGTTGATAATTCACTGCTGCCTGCGAGCCAGACAGCGACTCAGCAACGCCGCGGCCTCTCTGATTGGAATTAATGTCTGTACCTGGCTGGAGAGGTTCTCACATCATCCATCATCAGAGGCACGAGACGAGTGTGGTGTGTATTAGTTATCAAGCCCATCTAGTTATGGAACCCCACACTTTGGGGAGGTCCAAACCATGAACGGGATAATGGATGAACAGACTGTATCTACATGTATTTCTCTATTGTAAAATTGGAAAAACTACCAAGATCAGGTTACAACCGATACAACCCACCCCCTCCCATCGGCCCATCACGAGAAGCTGAGTTTTCCTTGACTTCCTCACAACCTCTGTGCATGTCTCTCTGCAGCAGAGGTGCATGTCTCTCTGGCTGAAGAGCCCGTCATGTGCAGTGAGGGCGCAGCCAGGCAGGTCTGCATTTTCTTTCAAGCAAATGAAATTATTGATGGCTATCGGTTGTGTAGAGAATTTAAACAAATCATAAAACATACCAACCTTACGGATTAGTTTGGAACTTTCATCTTGGACAGGAGTATGAATAGAATATTTTATTTATTTATTAAATATTTAAAATCTAAATAATTTATAATAGTTGGAATATTTTTTTGTTTGTTTTTGGAAATAGATTTTCAATGGTGAGTGAGCAGCTGTCCCATTCATTTGTGCCTCTGTCTTAAATGGTTTGCAGAAACACATGAGAACCTCTGCAGGCATTTCCCATTGTTCTTTATCCTACTCGAGTCCAGGGACTGTAGTTTAGAATTAAACACACATTTCCGATTAATGAGACGAACACAATACAATACATTAATAAGAAATCTAAATAAGAATCTTGACAGTCAGAGAGTGTCGACATGTTTTATCCTCCACAGCCCTGCCAGACTCACAGTCCACTGTCCAGCGCTGAGATTTTGCAGAGCCCCGGCAGCGGCCTCCAAGGTGTTGTAGTTCTGGCTCTCCGTCAGCAGAGACAGGTACAGCCTCACCACTTCAGGCTGATACAGCAGCTCAAAACCTGCAGGGAAACACACACACACACCGGTTAGACTCCCTGGCAAGACAGACAGGCCAATTAGGGCGTGTGAGGATACGGACAGTGCAGAGCTGAGGTTTCTCAGACTGTGGGGAGAGTGCTTCAGCCCAAAGGAACTTTTAGAAGGCTGATGACTGCAGACGACCGCGAGTCACGCCTCAAACATCCACCACAGGTTCGGAGGAACCGTACTGTATGGAGAGCAGCTGGTGTCCAACAGCAGTCTGCCATACATTTCATAAAAATACTGAACCATTGTCTTGTGTTTCTGCATAATAATAATGAAGCTTTATGCGTGTTTAACGAGCACTGAGCACATTCCTCCACAGTCAATCGTTAGGCCTCCCTCTGATGTGAAATGTAATTACATTATCAGCCATTAGACAATAGAGAAGCAGGGAGAGATGGAGGCGTCACATCTCATCAGATCATATTTTATCCATTTGTTTTTTTCATTATTTTGTAGAGAGCGATGTGCCACTAAGTGCTTTTCTAAGAGGTCAACTGGACTCACATGAATTCAATTAAAAAGGTCAGAGAAGGGATATTTCTTCTGTCAAGGTCATTGTGCTGCTCTTCACATCTCTGGAAGGACGCATACATTTTTAATGGAGTGACACCCCCCCCCAGAGGAGGCAGGGACCTCTCAGATTTCAGTAGCAACCCCTCTGTGATCATCTAGAATCTAGGGGGGATTGTGAAAATAAGGTGTTTCTATTATGGAACATTTAAGCGATTAAATAAAGTGATGCATCAGAAAATCTGAAGTGCACATGCAAAAGTCAACAGCAAAATGTAAAATATAATGTAAATAAAAAGCTCCACTATACTTCTAGTTCTACTGTTTATGAGTGTCTGCACAGTTGGTGCCCTTCCTGTGTAGTAGCTGTGTGAACAAATTCTAGTTTACATATCCCATCGAGTACTTGTGAGTGCTATAAGTATAAGTATAACACCAGCTTCAGTTATCACACAGCGCTAACACTTCAATAGCTCACAGTGTGGTTTTCTGGTTCTCGCTTAGGATTTAAAATTCGTCTGCCGCCTGGATCACAACTTACCTGATGCTTTGAAACTAGTGGCTAAAACTGCCTTTTACCGAAATACCACTTTAACAACAGCTTCCTCCCTATCCTCTACAAGATCCTCCTTCTATCCATCTACGCTCAAATTAAAGAAAGTACATCCCACTGTTTCTTCCCATATCTTCTGGGGCCAGTATTTCCGAGGTTCTATTTGAAAACCCCTGTATTATGTGGGGAAGGATACACAGTAACACTGTTTGATTGATGCACAAGGGCTGACAAAGCCCTCATGGCATTTTCAGATGTAGAAACAGAGAAACGTTTTGAGTATAACTGTGACGCGGGCCTGAATGTAAAAGTGTAAATAAAATCCCCTAAGAGGCCATCCTAAGGTAAGAGCCCCTTTTTTTTATTGACTTACTTTTTCCGTAAAAGAAACGAGCGGAGGAGGGAAAAGTGCCAATTTTGAGCTTGAGACATTCGACTCAAACATACAAACTGACAGCTGCGTCTCCAGCTCCACGTCTCACACCCATAATTTACCGAGAGCTGAAGCCTGGGTGCTCTCGGCGATTGCCAGATCCAGACGCAGCAACATAGTTGTTAACACTCCAGAGGACGGGTTTCCATCCCCTTGGCGTTTCCCCTCCAGATCACGCCAGGGCTGCTTCAGAATGCGCGTGGGAGGAACCACGAGGTCGTGAGAATGTGACTGTGGCTGCTGCTTGAGCTACAGACGCTGAGGCAGGAGTCGTCGTGCACACGCTCCTGGTTGCAGCCATATGTTAAAGCATGAATCACATCAATAGGTATTCACACGGATGACGCAAGAGAGGAGAGGCTGCAGACCAGACGCTGCGTCTCTAGGCCTTCTGGGTGCACGCTCAGCAACCTGCAGACCGTCCTGTTGATACAAAATTTGTCTCCAAGGTAGACTGTGTCTGCAGAAAAAATGTCAGCCATGTTGAAGCTTAAATATTTAAATATTTTCAGGAAAGAGACATTCTTTCATCTAGTAATTCCTGGGCTTTTGGTTTAGCAACAACCGTAAGCCACGGATGAATGGGCCTTTTATAAATGAGGATTCCAAGACATAAATAAAACCTGTTCTGTTCAACTAAGGAGGACGACAACAGAGGGGAATCCACTGGGCCTTTGAACTTATTCCCATTTCCTTACTCATATTTCTCCCTTGTGCCAGAGAGTATCTTTACCATGGTTTTCTGCTGGCGTCCCCATGACTGAGGCCCTGAATGCCATGCCTCCCTCCTGGTAGCACTGGCCAGGTGAAGCAGCCACGTATCCCTGAGTCGCCCGAGTCGCTGTCTGTTAGGATTTTTGGTCTGATAGTTTCCTGTTTGTTAGGCTGATTTACAATTCAGAGGAGGAGATGAGCTGTCAGTGTGACAGGACCTTTGCTTTGCTCCGGGCGGGCCCCATATTCTGCGACGGACTGCAAACACGATGAGATCACGTCAATACGGATGCATCAGGCAGTGCGGTATGGAGGGTTTGTGAATGAGCGTCTGGTTCGGTGAGAAAAGAGCTCACCAGCTGCTGCGCTATCATTGCTCGGATACTACAGAGTGGGAGACTATTCATTTAGTAAAGTTTACATATAAAAATAAAACCTGAGTATAGGTGTTTATTTAATTTACCAGTAGCACCGAACCTGCCCTTAATTCTGCCTGTCTTTGGACTGTAGGCGGAGCCAGTGTTATGAAAACCCATGTCGACTTGTTGACTTCACACTAGTTCCACAATAATGTAAATATACAAAACATATTTATTCAAATAGGACTGTTTCACTGAGTTATGATCAATCTGTGCCATAAACATGTGAGTGAAACAATAGATGGCCTGCGCTCACCTCAAACCTACACAAACACAATGCTAAATATAATCACTGAGTCAATACATTTAAGTGTAAATAAACTCCCTCTGAGCTCGGCCCACTGCGTCTCTTTCTCCTGCAACACTGGCTGTTGGTGTGGCAAACATCCCTGCAGGACTCCTGCTGAGCTCGGCTTCATTACCAGTATGAAGGGACACACACACACAGGAATACAAATAGCCACGTTCGCTAACATATGCACAAAATGCTCTGGAGATCTAAGCTCATCCCTAAATGAGGTGAGAGGGGAGGGGCAGCGGGTTACTCTTCAAAGCAGAAGACGACGGTGACGTCTCCGGCAATTAGCGCCCGCGCGCTGAAGAGACGAGGCTTTGTGGCGCTGCAGTAAATGAAAACTGGGTTAAAAACAAAGTTGGGTCGAAGTGATTGAGCGGCGCGCCGCACAGAGCTAAAGAATTAATACGCTTCAAGCAGCTTTGCTATCGACTGCAATTAAAGCCAATGTGTAGTAGTGGGGCTGATAAATGATGCATCTTAACTGATGGGGGAGGAGGGGACACACACATACAATGACTCGTCTAACTCCAGGATAGTTGGCTGCGAGCACGTGGAGCTGGACACACACACACACATAGAAAGTGATGCTCATCGATCCACTGTGCCTATATCACGTCCAGAGTCTCTTCCTGCCTCTAAACAAGTGTTGCACTGGCTCCATTTCTAGGGCACTTACATCATACAGCACTTCTGAGGGTTCATGATGGTGCATCACTTTCTACAACCCATGGAGGACTTTTGTAGAAAAATAGAGAGAGAGAGAGAGAGAGAGAGGAAGTTAAAGAGAAAGGCAGATGTAAAAATAAAACAAAACTAATGATGCCACCAATTTGATGCTTTCATGTTAAGTTTCCAAGCTTCGCTTTATTTTAACTTGATTTACTCAGAATTTTACACTTTCTGACTCAATGCCTAGGATATACTGATGTAGTTCAGGGGCATTCTTTGGTCATGTAAACAGCACATATGTGTGCGTCCTGCATGCATCAGCTACACAACAGAGATGCATCCAAAATACACACAGAGGAAAACACTGCTTTTTAAACATTATGAAGGCTCATTCAATCTCAATACATCAAGAGGATTTTCTCTACAATGCAATAAAGAACATACAGTGTAGTTGGAGTACACGACAGAGTCAGAGGACTGTTCATTGTCATATTTGACATGGACGATCATTTTATTCTGGCAACTGTATTCCTAATAAAGGCAAAAATACTTTGTGCGATTCAGAAAGTGATTGTTGAGCTTTCCAAGTAAGTGTCAGAGAAAGACGGTGTCATGGAAAACTACTTCCAAAAGAAGTGAGAAGAAACAGTGTTGGGGCAGCGCTCAGCACGGGGTCACTCATTCTCAACCAAAGAGACGCTGCATCAATAAAGTCCGTTCCGTCAGCCAGGCCTGGTCTCCGCTCTCATTCCACATCTGACACTCAGGCACATTTAACCCTGCCAGCCTCCTTTTCATGTAAGAGTGTCTTTATAGAAGTACACAGGCACTTGGGAAGAGTGCTACAGTGCTAATGAAGGCTCTTTGCAGGGCACAGCCACAGCAGGGCGATGGCTAAAGAAGCACATCATTAAAAGCAGTGTGCCACCGTTGTAATAATGGCTCTCGACTCTCTCAGCTTCATTAAAAACCATAAGGTGCACAATGGAGCCACATAAACAAAACAAGTACACTGGCAGAGGTCAGCGAGTGCGCTAATGCCGCTTGGAAAAGTACCAGATGGATGGAGTTCAGAAACAGGGTCAGTGAATTCAATGGGAGTGGGTGTAGCTCACCAGGTCACAGGAGGTTTCTAATCAGAGGACCAAAGAGGAAATGCTCCTAAGAAAAGCTGTATTTGTTACGTCTTCATAAAATAGTTTGATTTGTCTCTAAAGGGTCATTGGATGCATGCAGATCCCCTGGGTTGGATCCAATCGATGTTTGCCGTCCCTTCCTCGGCGTGAGTGCAGCTCAGAGAGGATCGGCCGAGGAACGAGACGTATGAATTCCATTTCTGTGCGAGGGACGCATTTTAAATCAGGTGTGAATCAGGGTCACTTATGAGTTGCATGTTAACGCCGAGTATAAATCTCAGAAAAGAGCATTTAATTGAAATTCTGCTTCTGCTGCCCCAACCTGTGTGTAATTTGGGTTGTGGTGAGCCGCCGTGAAAGCTGCTCCTTCATAAAGGTCACACCCAAAACAAAGGGGCTTTGCAAATAGAGTGTGACCCACGTTTGAAACACACAAGTGTCCTCGTTTTCAACCCGATGGAGAACATGTGAAGGAGGCTGGCTCCTCTTTTCTCTGCACGGCCCCACTTGATGGACTTGGATGCGAGCAGAGCAAAAACAGAGACCAGTGCCAGGCTGCGAAGGCTGTTCACCCTCCATTCACCCCGTCACACTGACAGGGTTCAGGAGTCAGAGCTGTATTCTCTCCTCTCATACTCAGTTGGCCCACGCCACACATTGGCATCTCCATGACTCGCCCCGGGGGCAGCGTGCATTAGCATACCCTCACGGTGGATTGGCCTTAGTTTGTTGGACGTTGAAAAAGGGAGACAGAAGGTGGCCACTGGCCGGCCCTCCTCTTGGACACAGCGTTTAGGACCACAGAGATGTCCCGGTGTGATGGGGCGGATGCCGAGCGGCGAGAGGGAGGCAGAGAGAAGAAACGTGGCACAGACGGCACAGGGGGAATATGCGGCACAGGTCCTTCAGTCCCTCCATCCTTCCATCTTTGCCATTTCGCGACGGGGGTCCTGCATCGGCACCACTGAATGTCTGGCCAGTGAAAGCGCGTGTCCAACCGTTTAGCACAATAGGAGCCTTTTCAGCGAGCTGCCTCTGCTGTGACATGGGGGGGACGCTTCCGCTTTCCTGTGCTGACAGGCCAGCAAAGTCCCGCTGTGGCCTTTTAGTTTAGACAGGACGAATCAACACCGGCAGCAAAAGACGCAGGCAGTCAAACTGACACTAAATTGTCTGAAGTGTCCAAGCGCTCCTTTATCCAAGTCCCCTGAACGACCCCTGAACTTTGGGGGGAGACGCAGAGCCAGTGGGTCTCTCAGTGTTGAGCCACAGTTGGTGCTACTGGAGTTTTTCCTGTGGCTGGCTCAAGAATGTGCCTCGCAGCTATGCAGCCTCTCAGCGGATCAACGGCGCTAATGCTCTGCTTGTTGGTTTCCAGTGTTGCTACTGCTAATGTGACAGCGTGTGGTGGTGTTGGGTTGTATCTCAGGTGTCAGCCGAAGCTATTATTTCCCTTCGGAGGAGGAAACATATAGACAACATTTGTCACTCGTCACGTTGTCGAGGACAAAAAAAAAAAAAAGTAGCTGCTCTTCAACAAATGGCTTTCAAAGTTAATGTCGTCTAATGTTTCAGAATGTCAGAAAGAACAGCTCCTGCCACACTGGGGACGCGTGACGCACGAGGCTCCGTCTCAGTTTATTCTGTGACCGAGCGCTTCTTGTTGAACCCAGCTTCAGATTCTGAAGCACGGTCACCGGTAAAGCCATGAAGCTGCAGGAGAGCCAGGGAGGAGAAACACAGAACCACCAGCTCCATGTCTGGGCCATTAATTTGGCCGCAGACAGAGCCTGCTCCTCTACTGATAACATTTATTTTATTCTTCCTGTTTCTCTTTCCCGCCTCCTCTCTCTTGCTTTCTCCAACAATCTTCATTTCCTGTGGCCCTCTTGTCACCTCCCATATCTCAACTAAAACCAATCTTTCTGCCTACTGATGTAGACAATTCAATGTACAGATGAAAGAGTACATGATGGTCGTGCTAGGGGTTGCCATGGAAACCCAGTCTCCATCACCTCTACCTAATTCAATGTTCTTATGAGACAGCTGGACCAGAAACAGCCAAACAAGGAAAGGGAACAGAATGCGTTTGCAGCTGAACAATAAATATTTATATATATAACACTAGAACTAGTTCATTTAGACGACAAATGCGTAAATACAGACCTTTTTCATCCTTAAGTACAATTCCCATAATTCCACAGCAGCTGGCCACAATGCCGGCCTGGAGGCTGCAATTAGTGGCCGAGCCCGGCTGATGCTCTGTGCACGTTTGTGTTTAGCAGCAGCTTCCTGAGACACTCGGCGGAGAGACGTGTGTTTCAGCATCACCTTGAGTGCCTGCTCTCTTTACTCAGGCAAGTCACGTCCTCATCCAGACACAAACGAAACTAGAGGCTCGGGCAAAAGCAAGAGAGAGAGAGATAGACGGGCAGAAGTAGGTAGCGGGAGATAAAGACACCGATAAAGAGCGTAAGAGAAACAAAGAGGGAAAAAAGAAAAGAAGGAACTCGCTGAGAAAAGCTGTGATGGGCGGCAGACATCGTTTCCTATTTCCTGTTTGGCAGCGTGGTTGTTCACCTGAGCCCGAGAGAGATGAAAAACAAGCTTAAGTTGTCAGGGTGGTGTCATGCTCCGCAAATTCGAACTTATAGCTGCTTTCCGAAATTCTACATCTACTCTTCACATCTGACGGAGGGGGGAGGGGCGGCGGCGGCAGGGGGGTGATGATAATTAAGATGAAAACAAGAGGACAAAAGAAAAACAAAGTGAAAGAGGAGGAAGGCAGGTGACCAGGGAGCTGGAAAGCACAGAATCATTTGCTGAGAGAGAGGACAGAATAAAATGGAAGGTGTCGAAGGGAGACGAGAAATCGTGACTGAGTGGATTTGAGCTATGAGGCTTGTACGGTGGATGGGACAGCTGTCTGGTAAATAGTCCACAGAGACTGGATCATGTCAGGGAAACTAGACGGCGAACACGAGGGGAAGAGAAGAGAAAAAAAAAAGCGTCCTACAGCCTAACTGAGAAAAACGGATGCACTGCAGCACAAACTAAATGATACGCTCAGCGGTTTGGGGATGGGGTGGGGGGGGGGGTGTCCTCAGGTGTGTAGTCTTTGGGAATAAGCTGAGATAATCATGTGCCCTGATGGAGTGTGTGTGTGTGTGTGTGTGTTAGTGGGGGACCTGACACAGCGTTACCTGTTTATTTCTCTAAATCCTAACAGCCTTTTTGTCTCCGAGATGAAAACGTGCAGCGTGTAAATAAAAACAACGACTTTTACGCAGCAATCAAACTGAGTGAAATGATACAATCTTATGAATATAATCGCAGTCGTGTATTTCTATATATTTTCAAAGGCAGGTTTTGTTGACCAAAGAAAAACTTCAAAGAGAACACCTAATTGTTCTGTCGACTGAGCTCCTTCGTTGTTTTAACGAGGTTTTTGTTATTCTCACAGGACGGACTCAGAAAACATCAGGGACGCAGCCGCGATCACCACACACACACACACACACACCTGGAGTGTTTGCATTTAAGAACGCAAACATCGTGTGCAGGACCGAGGATATGCTTTGTGACTGGTTGCCAGCTGCCTGCGTGATGTAACCAAACAAGATAGTGATGCAAGGTGACAGAAAAATGGAACCCTGTTTGGAAGCGTGTTAAAAAGATAAGAGTGTATCACCCTGTTCCTTTAGCTAAGTTTGTTTCCAGCTATACTCGTCCCTGGTCTCGCAAAACTTAATGAGGTAATCATTGTGGTGTACTGATTTCTGTCTGTCTGCTCTATTATAAATAAGTTGTGTGAAATCGGGGTGGGGGCCAACTCGGGGCCGAACACTGCTGCTGCTGCCTACAAATGAGACACGTGCAGCAGTCCAGCTCTTTCTGAAATTATGAACCCCTGAACACCCGTGTGGCTCTGGTCCCCGTTCCGTCTTTGATTCAGTAGCATCAGGACAACGTGAGCCTTTGTCTTAGAGGCAATAACTTCTGTAATCCAGCGGCGGCGGTGGTGAAATACATCGATGCCTCCATGTGACAAATTGAGTAAGAGGAGGGGAGCTGCTGATTTAAATGCAGCGAAGCCCAGTAAAACAACACACTGTGAGCAAACGTACCCGCTGTGGGCTGTATGTCACCTTTACATTCAGAAAAATGAAAAGGGAGGGGCCCCAGTCCTCTGAGCAGTGTCTGGGCCTGGACTCTTCATCAGGGATGCAGGATGTGGGCTGTGATGGTGTTCGACAGCGGAGGGATTTCCTGTGTCTGTGTCGGTGTCAGCATCCATCTCTCATTTAGTGCTTCCTCCAGCCTCGCCGGCCCTCCCCTCTGGGAAATTGCACACTGAAGTGTGATGGATACTCTGGATTAACTCTCGCCTTGGAGGAGGGCAGTCTATATGCTTTTACTCCCCCAAACTCACACACACACACACAGCTGTGGTCAATTTTCCCAGGTAATATTCTGTTTGCCTCCAACACCTCAACAACATCACCTCTGATAGCTACACAATATCACACTCTTTGTCAAGGGCACAGTGCACTGTCCTGTTCATGCACGTGTGGCATATGAGTGTTACAGAGAAAGAGCTTGTGTGGAAGCGAGAAAAGACTATTTATTGACAGTTTTTTTTTAGTGTGAATTGTCTTTGTGTGCACGTGTGTGTGTGTGTGACACAGAGACAGCTGTATGAATCAGAGTTTGTTTGTGTGAGTGTGTATCTCTGTGCACATGCATGTGTGCTTATTAGAGTCAAATTAAAGGCAGTTAGAAAGACATGAGCTTCCCCCGCTGGCGTCAAATCAAACGCACATTCAAATCCAGAACATGTCTCCTTACGGGCCTATCAGGACAAGTGGCTGTGGACACTAAAAGTGCTGACTCGTTTGTGAGCGGTGAAGCAACTTGATGCAGCGCAGGAGCAAAGTTAAACAGCTAAACTGTAATCTGGAGCATCACATACCGCGCGACGCTGCTCGATTTTATGCTTGGGAGTGAAATGTTCAGGGAGGGACACTTTGATTGGACAACTTCCAGTGCTTGACTCTTCCTCTGCTTCGATTGGAAGCAAGGACAGCGGTCCTGTGGGGGCACTTAGGTCCTCCTGTTTACAACAGTCTAGACTGTTTACGACCAATACTTCATTTAGAGTTGAGCAGTAGCAGGACAGTGGTGAATTCCGGAGGCTCCGCTGATGTCAGTGCGCACATCATTAATCTGCTTTTAATTCAATTAAAGCTTCTCCGTCCAAAACAGGAAGCAGCGCTCACGTTCCAGGAACGAGTCTCCGTTTGTTAACTTCATCTCACAGCACTTTCTCATTCTTGTCTCATAATTATCACTTTGCTCCAACTATTCAGGTTGGGGGGGGGGGGGGGGGGGGAAAGAAGCAGGGAAACATTTGATCACTGCTGTGTTTGTGTGTGTAAAGTGCACCGGCACATAGGAAGCACTTTGCCAAACACAGGTGTGTAAATGCTGCCACGCGTGAATGCGCGCACGCCCACAATCTAATCTGCGAGGACTTCATTCTGCTAATGATGTGCACCACAGTCACTCTCCGCGCGACCCCCTAGGAACAGCATTATTATGCGAACCTCTTTGTGTTTCAAGCAAAACACAAGGTGGTCCCACTTCAATAAACCTTGCTCCCCTCTTTTTTCCTTCCCTGATCCTCGCTCTATTATCTCCCCTCTTCATCACTGCCTGTGTGAAATTGCTTGAAAGCAGTTAAAGGGGCAGTGGGGGGGATTTGCACTCACTAAAATGTCAACTGCAAACCACTGGCTATTGCCATAATTAGTCCTTTTTTCCCTCCGTTGTTGTGCTCAGTTTTAATATCAAAAAGGAATGGGGACGTGAGCAGCGTCAGGTCAGCGGCGGCGAGCAGAGTGGGATTCAGTTTTAATCCCAGGTCGAGCTGGAATGACCTTTTAACAGTACAGTGCTGACACAAAAAATATCTAGACATTATTGTTGTCATTCTCTTAGTTTCACAATCTTGACTATTCTTCTCCATCTGGTCAGTCGACGATGATCTTTATCATGCTCAGTTTTCCCCTGTAACTTTATGGTAGCTAGTTCCCCCGGTTACTTCAATGTGATGACCAGATGTTATTGTACATTTTGTGTATGGGTCAGCTCTGTCTTGAGCTGCTGGCTAGACTGGGCGTGTGGAGGAAGGAGCGCTACCGCAGGTCTTTCATCTCAATTTTACAATGGTTTTACTATCTCTGCACTGTTTTTTGCACATTTTTATTTGTATATATTATTTCAGACATAAACTGCTTCTTGTGCTGCCCCTTGTTTCCCCTTAAGCTACTGTAAATGTGTGTTTCCCAACTGGGGGATGAATAAACTTTCTATTCTATTCTATTTTCTCTTTGTTCTTTGCTGTGTGAAAAGGGTCTCCTAATCTCTGTCTACTTATAATCAACAAACGCTTTCTTTTCTGTTCTACTATTCTACCAGCAACACATCCAACTTGGACCTAAATTACCTCAGACTCGTTAAAGGCCCCATTTGCACTTGGCTTTTCAGACAATGATTAGTTGCAAATGGATTTGGTTCGCACTTATCCACACATTTCTCAGCGAACTAAAATTTCATGCCTCAAACTTGGTTTTGCCACCTCTGCTAACTCAGAGGGAGTCAGGCATGTCTGAAACAGCCTGTAATGCATGGATGGCACCCATTCAGTGGCTGCATCACAGGGGGAAGGATGATTTATTTCCTCTGTTCAATTTTTATTCCAGGAGTCATTATTACCTCAGCCAGGCCTTAAAAATACACAAGACTTACGGCCACAGCTGGAAAGATTTAAGATGGTTTGCTCCCAAAAAACACTTGAATTCACTTTGAACATTTGATTGAATTGCATCTGAAAATGCTTCTTGGCTGCGTTTCCAATTGCTTTATTCAATATCAGAAAACCATCCACTCCACCGAGGATCAGTGTTGGGATGTAACAGTGTGCATTTACTTTGTTACTGTACTTTTTTTCATGTATTTGTAATGAAGCAGATGTACTATACTCCACCAGGGTGCTCCAAGGTACACAACTAATAATACTGCATCTGCTGGTGCTCCGTATCCTCTGGATAACATCAAAGAGGAAGACCTTCCAACATACAAGGGCTATTAACCATCTGTTCTCAAGCACCACACACAGCACATTAGTGAATGTCTAGGGAATATAGTTATTCAAAAGTAATCGATAATATAAAGAGAACGGCTTGACTTATCCAATCAGTGTGGGCAGGTAGCAAAGGTTAGCATCATGTCTCATTTAGAGTCACAAACAGAACAACATCAAATACATTTTGGCTGGAAAACCCAGTACAGCGAGATTATAGCTGATGTTTTTGGTTCAAGGTTGCTGTTTTTATATATTTATCCTTTATTTAACGAGGAGCTCCCCCTGAGATACATTCATTTGTTTTTGTTTGTACCGCATTTAGCTTGATCTCCCCAGTAGACTGCTACAGCTGAAAGAGAACAAAACTATAAAACTATTAAGTGACTCATCACGTCTTGTCATCCACTGGCCTCCTTTTGTTAGAGGAGCATCCACTTCCCCCTGGATGTGACAGGGCCAAGCACAACAAGGCATCCCTCAGAATATTTGGCATGCGGCAGGTGTATTGCCGAGGGAAATGCAAAAAGGCCACAGAGAGAGAGAGAGAGAGAGAGAGAGAGAGAGTGACGTAAGGTTCCAGACGGTCTGGAGCGAACCCCGTGTAGAGTTGACCGTCTGTGTCAAGATACCACAGCTGAGGGCGAGAGAGTTTGTGTGAATGTGTATGCACAAGTAGTATAAGTATTCATCAGTGTATTATGGAATAACAGGTAATAATGTGATTTTAATATGTATGTTAGCTTTCAATTTATTTATAGAAATCTATGACATGCATGTTCGGCACTGTATAGAACATCTGATTTGCCTTAAATGGAGTGTGGGTATTTAAGAAAGCTACTGTTTTCTATATCAGACGTCTCGGGAAGAGACGTGCTTGAAATGTCACTGGCAAATAAATCCTTTCAGGATTTCCACTTGGTCAAATTAATCCGATCACAATATCTTCCTTGGTCACCAGGCTCTCAGCACTATTTAGGGCAGGGTTCAAATTACACAGCAGCTTTCAGAAGAGCCACATTCTGTGATGCACCACGGACCAGCGCTTGGGAACAATTGCAGGGCTCATGTGAAAACGTTTTAAAGCAAACAAAAAGTCAAATCTCAAAACCACCGGGACACAGATAACCTCATGTGATTCTCATACACACCCCTTCAAGTACAACACGACAGCTGTCGGTGGCTTGAAGCCCTTCTCTGTCCACTGTCTCTCTGTCACTGTTTTCCTAATGATTCACTTCTGTCTTCTGCACTGAGCTGACTGAACTGTGAGTGGGTACGACCCATAACCGATTAACTGAGGATCAGGAGCCAAAGTCAGCCTTTAACTTCAAAGACATTGACTGTTTAAATGATCAATATCAGCTGAATGTTTCAGCCTCTTCATAGCTCTCCCTCCCTCAGCTTTTATCTCTGTATTTTATTGTTAGACTTTTTCAAACAAAGCTGAAAAATCTTTCATACATGCAGGCTGGGCAGCTCTCTAGCAATGATGGTTTCATGATAATGTCCTCACAAAACATCACCAACACTGTTTAATACATTAACCCTGCTCTTTCATTGGCCACGGCAAAAATGTTAAACTTCCCTCCAATGCAGCGAGCTCAGCCATGCATTGCAACTTCCGCCCGAGCCTTGGGCACGTCCTTGATATGCGACACTGAGCGTCTGTTTGTTCATGAGGTCGTTATTTGTCATCATTCGGGGTCTCACTTGGCCGTGAAATATGACAGCAGGAAGTCAGGAGAGAGAAACCGAGCTGACCGACTGACTCACCGGAGCGGTTCCCTGACTGCGTGCTAGCAAGAGGTCAGCGAGGATCCTGCTTCACTACCTGGGTGTTAAATTTCACAGCAATGAGGAAGGAACGCACCCACAGAAGACACACACAGCTCCAAACTTTGCAATATAGAACAAATTATTCATGATATTCCGCTTTAACTTTGGTAGACACGGAACTTCTCCTCCCTTCAAAGTCGTGCTGCCATTGAAGCCGACTTGGCAGCAGTTAAAGGGGCTTTATCTTGAAAAATGGATCTACTTGAACATATTTGCTCGTAGCGGCAGGACGTTTATTGTGCCTTTAGGAAAAAAAATGATTGTTTTTATCTCTGCAGCTTCCAAGGCATGGAGATATTACACAGAGGATTAAAAGAATGTGATATGTGCCACAGACCCATTCAGTGAGATGCTTCTCCTGCAGCGGAGGCAAACACCCAAAGTGTAGCTCTGTTTTTTCTTAATTCAATTCAGCCTGTGACTTTTCAAGAGCTTCAGAGAGCAAGAGAGAGGAGATACTCCGATAGCGAAGCAGTCAGAGTTGATTATAGTACAAACAGACATCTCTAGTGGTTAGATATCAAAGAGGGTAATAGAATGCAATACAAAACTGCTTGCACAATTGTTGTTTGTCAACACTAAGCCCCTTCCACAAATTAAACGCTCGGCTTGCAAGACAAAGCGCTGAGACATGTGACACAGTTGCTTTCTTGGTAAACGCTGCTGTTTTCTCTATATCTCAATGTGCGTTTGAGCAGCGAGGGGAGCACAATAAATCTCCCAGGGCTGGAGAGAGCACTGAAGTGGCAGCGAGCAGCAGCAAAAGAGAATCAGCCAGCGAGGCAGAAAGAGAAATAAAGAGGGCGAGCTCGTGGAAAGCACCGAGGCTTTTCAAGGTCTTAAGTGCTTAGTCAGATTGCTCCCCGTGCCAGATGTGACTAATTGGCGCTACCTGATGAAGCTGTGTCATCCATCAGCTTCACTGTAAACTACAAGCAGTGTGACATCAAGATTCATTGACTGGGAATAAGCTCTGCCAACAGAAACAGAGCTTTCCAGTTATTTCCTATAATAAGAATAAATTACTGCGGTGCACGGCACCCTGTAGCCCAGAGGGAAAACGCAATCAAGAGTTAGCTGATATGGATTTTTCAAATGAACAAATTACATATATACTGTCACCTTGATGCTAACAGAAAGTTACTGTAGTCAGAAATAAACATTTATAAAAACTTTGATATACTTTGATATGAAACAACGTATATGTTAATATGGCAATGACAGATGTGCATGCTCCCCAGAGGATAAGATCGACGGAATTTAGGCATCTGGTGACATCACTGTCTGCGTGGATTGCAAAAACATTATGAACCATGGCGGCAGCAAGCGACAGTATGACAGCATGAGCAGGCTGTATTATAATTCATTACAAAGTATAGGCCTAACTATAGTTTCTGCATCCGTGTAACAAAAATACTTATCTGCTCATGCTCACAGAGGCTGAACTATCCAAACTGTGTTGTATGGTGTTGTTTTATTTCTAGTTTTTCTTGGAATGGAAGCAATGAAAGGAGGATCGCCAGATTGTAGAATGTGCACGGATACTGAAGTATGTCCAAAGCTACAGTCAACAAATAACTCATATGAAACAGGTTTTATAGGCCGGGCTGCCACATGTACCACAGCCAGGGCTGAGCCCAGCTCCCTCATCTGTCAAGGTCGAATCTCTGGCCGTCTTTGTTCTGCTGGGAAGTGAGCATTCATTACTTTGGTGCTCAGGAAAGCACTTTCCCTCGTCGTGACACTTCATCGAGTCAGTGCAGCAGAAAGAGTGTAAGACAGAGGAGATGAATGGTGACAGAGTAAAGGTAAAGGATAATTAATTTGAGGTGCCATGATATCCTTGGGGCTGCCGATGCACTCACCTCAGGTTCGAGGAAACCTCGGCAACAACTCTTGACTTTTAAATTCTTTGTTCTTCTGATCCCACAGCAAGTATATATGCACACATCACATCACATAACACAACACAACCCCCCCCCCCCCCCTTGGTATATTAAATCAAATATTTGAACATTTGTTAGACAGCAGATATTATTGAATCTTTATCTTTTTGACAAAACACAGAGAGTGAACACCCTAACCCTGCAGTCCTCCTCGGCTCCTCATTAGTATTAGCATGGCTCATTCTGTCTCACTCTCACATCATCTACCTGACTTCCAGACGCAGCAGTCAGCAGTTTCACTGATACACCCACAGACAGGGACTACAGGCTGCTGAGCACATCGGAGCATTTAGCTGCGGAACAGGTGCATATTCCTCCCTGGGGACGTCGGAGACTTCCCTCAGTGTTGTGTTCACAGCTTGTTCCTCAAGATATTCAAACACAACCTGGAGCATCGATGTACACAAAATTGTTGGGGAACTGAAAGTAGCCACGGAGCTGGTTTCTACACACACACGATTAATGAGGTCCCAGTGCGAGGGCCGGCCTGGTCCGAGTGTTCACCTCTCTCTGTCTGACATCAGATCAGAAGCAGGATACACGTGTAATCTCCCATATCTCCCTTAGCCATCGCCACCCAATCAGAGCCCATCTCTCTCTCTCACACTCTGACGACTGAGGGGACCTGGTAGCGGTGGTGGTGGTGGAGGGAGGGTGTATGGAAACATACATTTCCATAGACAAACAAACAGCACCCAGATGACTCTGATGTGCCCTTAAGAGGAAACACGGTGATATATGTGATGATTATCACTGTTGTGATTCCCCCGCGTGTTGACCTAACGTAGAGTGTGATTTGTCAGTCTGAGAGGATAAAAAAAACACAGTATTTTTATGCATGACATTTAGGTCTATGCCACTAATTGTTGGCTGTGGATTCTGAACTCCGAAGGGTGCTGTTTGCACATTGTGTAACGTAATCGTGCCACAGTTGTAACCGCTATAGATCTGCATGCCAGCTTGGCTTTTGTCCATGAAAACCCAACGAGTGGAAAATATTAATTATCATCCCTGGAGCTTGTCTGCTTCCCTTCACTTTAGGAATGAAAGGGGGGGGGGGGGAAGCAAAATCGGATTAACTTGGAAAAGCACAGCAATTAATTGTGATCTAGTTTAATGACAGCCCACTTTGCCATGTTAATGTGGCTAATTAACAGGCAAAGAGGAAGTGATATTGACTTTGACTGGCTGCCACTAGACACCGATGAAGGTGCTGATGAGCAAATACCACGCAACAGTGGGTAAGAAGCGCCAGCGACTTTCAGTGACAACAGAGAGATGGACAAAACGCACGCACACACACACGCGCTCGCAAAAACAAAGCAAACACACATTCTATTACCGTATGGATGCTCTTCAGCATGTGCTGCACACTAATTGCTCTCATTACCACCGCTGCCCATTGGTGCCAGAAAGCAGAAGCAAAAAGAACGTGAGTGAGCACACACTATGGGCGGAAGCAGCAGCCGAGTCTGAAGACACGTTTCTACTCTTCAAACCCCCACCATGAGATGAGAGGAGGGGAGGGGAGGATGTAGGAGGCAATGTAGGAAAGGATTAGTAGGGTTTTCAAATCAACGCTGAATCCATATTTAACAAACACTAAAATATTTCTGTCCTCTCAGTTTACAGGGACTTCACTTCATCGTGGTTTCTATCGATATCCCAACTGGCGCTGTACTAACAGCTGATTTCATTATCTATACAAGGAACACTACAGCATTCTGGGAAATCACGTTCTCTCAGAGAGTTAGAGGAGAAACTTTATACTGAAGAGAGAGGCAACAGCAATATTCTATGTTCAACACGTTTCAAGTTAAATTATTTCAATTTAAAATGCCAGTTGATAAAACTCCAAATATAAATAGTTTACTGAGAAAGAAAAGATTAAAAAGTTAAAATGTTGTTTGGCACATACTAATTTGTTTTGGTCTGAAGTCACAGCTGATCACACAACTCAGCCTGGAATCCCCACTAGTTGAACATAATCCCAGGTGTGTGTGGCAGCATCTTAACTGAATCGTCCCTCGACACCATAGACACGATGAATTCAGAGACACAATCATCAAACAGCGCTGATTGAAGAAACCTGTTCTTCTGTCAGAGGCCTCCCACGCTAACACAGCTGAGCCTCAGCGAAACACCTCACGCTCGTGTCCCCGCCTTCCTCTACACAACGACATCTAAATGACTGGAGTCACCTCCACGCTCTCCTCACAGCAGCAGGAGCGTTAACAGGGGGACGCGTCGCCTGCCAGACGGGCGCCTACCTTTTGACGGCTCCGTGCGCTTCGGCAGATCCAGCGTGTCGTAGTTTTTGTCGTTCTCGCCATTCTTTTTACCTGGGGGAGAGAGGGAGAGCGGGGGAGACGACGTCAGCGTCGGCTTGTCAGACAGCTGGACGGTAAAGGAGGATGTTGCAGAGACCAGGGTTAGACCGACATGGATTTAGAAGGCTGATGTCATTGCTTATGAACTGTACAGGAATTTTCTTTACACGACATACAGATTGAAATATCCAGCTGAAATATTTAGGAATTCAAATGTTATGAATTTCACATATTGGTCTAATCCAGGACTGTAACCACACACCCGTCAATAATGAAGTGTGTACTATACACACTACACAGACAGCTAAAAACATGGCACAAAAAAAACACACCGTCTTCTCCACTGGCGATAAAATCACACGCTGAGCACAAGACCACACACACACACACACACACACACACTTTCTTTCCACACTCATACAAGCACTTTAACAACATGTATGACAGACAAAATACTTTGAATAATGCAGTGACTGTCTGGGGGGTAAGTGGAATGGGGGAAGCACCAGCACCTTCCATGCACATGAACATTCCCACAGGACAGGAAAGAGGTACGCAGACAGAAAGAGACAATATCATAAACTGGGCAGGAGCTACTGGTCCAACACTGTACTGTCTACAAGTTGCGGGCGAGTCCACAGCTGCACCACAGCTCCATTCATACTATAATGCCTGCAAGGGTGGGTCACATGACCACTGATTTATCAAATGACAGCTTGTCTCCTACACGTGTGAATACTTGTATCGTAGTACAATGTATACTTTAACTGCAAAGCAGCACTGATGTTGCTTTCGTCATGTGTAGTTTAAATACAAATATGGTATTGAAACAACACATGAATGTGAAAGTACTTCACTAAAGGACCTTTTCAACTAGTGAAGAAGGCTACCATCCTGAAAAATCTACAGGGAAAACCACTATAATTATGATTATAGTGAGGTGTGACACACACACGCACGCACACACACACACGCACACACGCTGGCAGGGCCTGCAGCAGAGCTTGACATTTATGCTTAAATACAACACAAAGGGATCAGAGATGAAGGGCTCTGGCTGGATACAGTCAGCAGCAGCGTTTCAGCTCTGTTTGGGATTAGTTTTATCGTCAGTCTAAAAGGCTCCGTTCAATCACACGTGGAGTCATAACAAATAAAAGTTTGGGGTTCAGATTTCAAGTTTGAATTTCAACTCTATTACCGCATATTTGATCGGTTTGATTAGTCAAGCTCCACTTAGCTCCTGACAAATAGACTTACCTCTGTTACCGAGCACCTTGAACCCTTCACTTGCTGTCAAAGACTAAAAAACAACTAACGCTAATGAACTGTGCGGACTGGAGATGTGGGAGTCTATAATCTGTCCGTGCTACGGTACAGTAGGTGGGGATGGTGAGGGAATGCATGTGGAATGAGTGAAAAAAAAAGTTTTCTGAAGTCCTTGCAAGTTTTTCACATTTTTGGAGGACACCCAAACCTACTTCTAACTATATTCTACCACAAGGGGGGAGGAGGAGGAGGAGGCAGAGCGAGGGGAGGAAGGATGGAGAGGAGGAGAACTGAAGTGAGAAGGGTTGAAGGAGGTCCACTCACCTTGATTAAACCATTCCTCTATAGTTAGCCAAGGAAGCAGCAGCAATGCCAAAAAACACAAAGCGGGGAGAGAGAAGAGGCATGGTAAAAAAAAGATGTGTGCGCTAAAGAAGAAGCAGTGCAATATATGTGAAGAGTTATCCACAAAAAGAGTCATATTTTCCTGAATATGGACGGGTGGAAAGGGTGAAAGGAGAGGAGGAAAGGCCGACGGAGAGTTTCCGAGAGCGAGGGGAGGAAAAGGCGGAGAGAAGAGACGAGATAGGAAGCCATTAGCAGTCCATAGGTGTTTTCTGCGAGGCATGTTCAAAGAGTTGGCATCAGTAGAACGGATTTTCTTTTTTTTTTTAGAGGGGGAATTGAAGAGCACTCAGAAATATGAAGAGAGGCAAGTGAGGGAGAAAGAAGGAGAATAAAAAAGTGGAAATAACTGAAAGCCTCCAGTTTCATCTAGACGGGCGGAACAGAGAGCAACAGCCTCACAGAGGTGGCTCGTGTTTGTTCGTTAAGACTCCTGCGTGGGAAGAGACGTGCTCAAAGAAAAGGGCAAGCCGAGAGTCAGATGTTCATTAGGTAAAACAAAGCACGAGCGTGTGTTGATGGCCAAACATAACCTACTTAAGGTAACAAATTACCCAGGCTATTGCCGGCAGTGTTGCTTAACTACCCGCCTCCACGCTCCTTTATAGCTACAGCTAATGTTTCTATACCTGAGCCTCTTCCCTCGTAGAAAACCTTCAGGGTGTGCGGCAGCTTAACACAGCTCCGGGAGAGAATTCCTGCGGTTAATTGGGTTCTTTATAAATCTGTATACGTGTCAGCCCGTGTGTTGTCCCTGACCCCTGAACCCAAGGATTCTCCAGTGAGGCGTTGGAAGTCAAGGGTCAACGGCGGGTAGTCCCACCTCATTGGTCGACTGATTAATAGCAGCCATTATTGTTTTACAGCGGGGCGATAACAATGTCGTTTAGCTAACAGCCTGGGAGGATGCCGATTAAGACGCAGCTAACGGCACATCTGTTAAGTGGAGCGGGCAAACGACGAGATCCTCCTGGCGCAGCAGACGGCGCCTTGATAGACATCAATTATGGAAGTAATTTAACAACATATTGAAGGTGAGAGGTCACAGTTCCACGGTGGACGGTGCCATCACACAACAGTCTGAGCTGCAGCGGGCTCTGAAAGAGAGGGAGCTCAATGGAACGACGATATTTCATGACATCATCTTCTTTTAAGGCTGTATTTAAGTATTGGGATGTAAGTCTCATGGGGGCTTGGATTATGAAAAGCCTTCCATCAGAGCTGGATGTGTTTTTAATCGGCCCAGAGTTGCCTGTTCAAACATTTTGTACGGCTTTAAAGAAAGATGTGTTTTACTGGAGACATAGAAATCTCACTTTGGAGTTTTATGAACAAATGATGGTGATAAATGGTGAATCAGTTTCTTGCGTCTCCCTCCTGCCTCATTCCCACCTTTGGCCTTCTTCCCTCCGAAGCAGCCTGCATCATCCTTCTTCTTCCTCTGCGGCCCCGCTGAGCCGGGGGCCTGCGGCGCCGATGGGTCCTGGAACTGTTCGGCGCCTGGCACCTCTTTGTGGACATGGTAGGACAGGTTCCTCATAATGCACACACAGTTCTCCACGGACTAGGAGGAAACAGACCCAGGGGAAGTTAAAAGTAAAACTGCAATTTGTATGGAGGAGACTCAGGGCAGAGGTGCTGTACAGCTGGATGTGTCCTTCATATGAAATGATATCCGTGATGGTTTACCTTATTGTCCATGTCCTTCTTCCCCACAGCTGATTGGAGAGCGTGCAGCAGGGCGTCCACCAGTCCGTCACATTCTCTCAGTCTGCGCCGAGCCTCTGCTCCGTCTGAGCTGACGTTTCTAAAGGAGTCACACACACACACACACACACACACACTATTATTAATAAACCTAATAAACCTAATTAAAACCAATTTAAAAAACATCACCATGTATACCTTATATACAGTAAAATATATTGAGTTGTTTTGTTTTTATTTTAAACTTCAGGTCAATATTCAAACATTATCTTATATTTTAAAAGAAACACTATATTTACAAAGGCACACTGTAATGTCCAACAACTCAGAGCATTATTGTTGTTCTTACAACAATACTACTATTACTATTACTTTATTTATAATGGGTTATTTAGTCATAACTATCAAATAAGGTTTAAAATCAAGAAACATAAAACCCATAACTTCTACACTAGCATGAGCTCAGGGTTTAGGGATTCTCAACAGAGCCAGCGTAATATGGCAAGTGTGTGGAAAGGTTGACAACAAATGGCAGATATAAATGTAAACCCACAACGTGATTTAGTGGGTTTGCATGTGACCCGTGTCCTGCATCCTCCTGGATTGTCCCTTTTAAGTATAATAAAATAAATCCGGACTACTTTAGAAATAATCTAGAAAGGAAAATGACGAACATAAATTTCGTCTTGGGTATGAAGGGAAATACCATCTGTGTTACATCAGCCGGCGCCCTGAGTGCAGCAGAGCTGCCGCAGTCTTAGTGCGGCCGCCTGACTGACTGTGAAAGGCAAGACTTTAAAGAGGGTTAAGGAAAAGCTGGGGCTCCCCGCTCCTCACCGGGGACTTCATTTATGATGGCTTCCAACCCACATAATCCCATTAGCCGACCCCCAGTTAGTGCTGTGGAAGAGTGGCAGCCTTGCAGAGGTCAGCAGAGCACTGAATTAACTGTATACTGCTGTGTGGACTGTGCCACATATCACATCCAACACTGTCACACACGCTGACGACTTCAACAACAAAGCACGGCCATACTGCACTGCACTTCAAGTACATCAGAAGAACCCTTCAGTCTGCACTGAGGAGTATTTGTACAAGGCCCTTTAATGACATTCTCTAAATACACATAGAAACAACTGCATCTCTCTTCCTTAACAACTTGATTGTCAAGCAGGTGTGGAGGAGACAGAAAAAGGAGAAACAAAATGCAGAATTAAGGTATAGCAAAAATAGCGTTTTAATAATAAAAGAGCACACTCTTCAAGAAAAACACCAGGAGGGCAAACAAAACACTTGCTAGGCAGGACTCGGAACAACAAACACGGCACGACAGGAAACAAACAACAAACTGAGCAGGAACAAAGGAAGAGACTAAATACTAAACAGGCAGCGACCAACGAGACACACATTTGGGACTTGACAAGGACAGGAAGTGAATGGAAAAAACGCACTAGGGAGCAGACACTACAAAATAAAGCATGACATCACTTAATAGGGACAGGAAGTCAAGGTAAAGGCACACAAGGGAGTAGCGTCTACAAAGTAAAACACGACTAAGACGACAAAATAAAACACGACATAAAAACGAATTAAGAAAACTGAAAACTGAATTTTTCCTTTTTTCTATGAAGTAGAGACTACAGTCACACCAATATATCAGATACAGAAAAACATATATTTAACTGAATATGACGCATTAAGGATGTGTATCTATGTTCACATTTGATGGAAACATGTTGATCGTCTTTCCTCAAGTTCTGGTTGCATTTGGCCTGGCATCTGGCGGACGGCACAGACCATCTGTACACATTCATAAACCGAACCCATCCGTCTTCAGCTGTTCAAAAATGGTCACCACCTTCCCTTTAAAGTGATCCGGGGGAGAGCCGCCTTGGATTTATTTGACAGGAAGTGTTATGGGGGCAGACTAGCAGAGGAATTTTACTGTCAGCTGTTTCATTTCAGGAGAGCAGTTGTCTTTGTGGAGGCTTTATGGACGGTGAGTCTGTCAGTGGCACACATTTAAAGAAGCAGCGGTTGGGTCTGGACAAGATCTCTGACGGAGTAATATTCAGGTTTTAGTTCTGGCTGAGGTCTGCAGCTACTGATGGTTACTGATACACCAGCAGTGTACCATCTGCTCCGGTGGCACTGCACTTCCTCTCCAGGAGAGTTAGCTGCTAATGTTATCAAACGAGCTGTTTGTTTTCTCCTCTTATTACATTGAGGCAAATTATGTCTTGAAGCAAGTGAAACAGGCACGTGCAGATGAGCAAAGACTCTTGTGCAAAGAGGGTAAATGTCACGCATTGATTACATCAAGTATTGTGTAACTAAGCGACTCTATCTGATGTGAGCACCACTGAGCTTCATTGTCACTGTTTCAGACACACAGCCATTTCAAAAACAGCAGATAACTTTGGCTAAATGACAAAAAAACAAAAAAAGGAGTTTTAAGAGAAACTATGGAGTCCTCTTTTCTGTGGTATCCATGAAACAGAAGGACGTATTCCTTTGAAACCACATGTTCTTTTATCATTAACCAGCAAATAGTTCATTTTTTGTCAAAGTAAAAGTCTCTCTCTCTAATGACGGCAAGGGAAACTAACTGAATTTTTTTTTGGGGCTTTACAACGTTTCTTACCTCATTATTTCTGGACTAGCGACGGTTGCCAGACGTTGCAGTTGCAGCCTCTGAGGTCCGCCCGTATCTGCATTAACGCTGTCACTGGGATCTGGACACGTCTATAGTGTGCCGGCTTTATCAGATGAGGTGTGGGAGTGAAGGTCACTCAGAGCCATGTGGCCATCAGAGGACAATAGAGCAGCTGGGAGGAATAGACTGGAGCAGGACTGATGGAGATGGATGGAGACGCGGCTGACCTCTGCTATCGCACCGCAAGGTCAACGGCAACACTGGGACACCATATGCTCGCCGGAGGGGTTGGTATTGATTCTGCCTTCATTTCTTATTCTTGTTCACATCCCTCCCATATCATGTGATATGTGTTTCTTTTCTTAAAAGGGGATCAGTCAGGGATCACAGTATAAACTGGATATAAAAAAAAATGTCAAAGAGAGATCAGCACTGCCAGTTTCCACAAGGCATTGTTGCGATATCACAGAAATGCGATGGGAGAACAGGTTCAGACTAAGTACTGGTACTGGTATACAGGTACTCTATTTCAATCCATCTGCGTCTTAACATGTTATCATGTGTGATTCTGTTAACAAGGACCTTCCTGTCCCTTTAGATTCCCTCTCATGTTGCATTACATCATCTTTGTGCAGTGATGTCCATAAATTCTTCTCATGCACTTCTGTAAAAATGATTCACACCAGTGCACCAGTACACCACCAATACACACGTGCAAGCAGTGATGCACACAGAAACCCAACAGTTGATAAGTGAGTCACAGTAAATACTTCAAAAATCTATGGTGCTGAAACCCAACTGAGTTTGTCTCCATCCCCGCACACACACACACACACAGATTTCCTTTACCCACAGTAAACACCGTAAATAAACTGGCCTCTATCGACAGTGGGGACCTTTACAATGGAACCACCCATGCCTTTATTGAGGTGTAAACCGTATCTCTGTTGGCACAAGTAAACAGATTCTTTCTGGCATCAGCTCTCTCTCCCCAGCGCACAAACCAAACCCTGCGTCTAGGCAACAGCGGGCTTTGGTTACTGTTACCATGGAGACGTACTCTCTTCAGCAGTGCTTGCATCAGGGGTTGAGAGGATGAGAGCGACGGGGAGATTTTGCGACGCGTGACAGCGCTGAGATGAGACTTCAGAGGTGATGACTTTTGGATTCAGCGTTTGGGGGGAATGTCGGTGACAAACATCCCGCGGAAGCGCACCGACAGAAAGATGGAGTGTGACAGATAATGAAAGATGTAATGAGAGGAACAAGGCGTAAGAGGCTGAGGGAGCAGGATTCCCACTGTGGCCCTGATGTATAATTCCACGACTTCTCTTTAACTTTCCTCAGCAATATCAGAGCGTTATCAAATATTCCCTCTTGGTTCGTTAATGCTGATCTTCGACTCAGCAGAAACCATTCTAAAATGACTAGCTCCTCTCTGCACTGAGTGTCTGTACGTTGGCCCTGTGACGCTCCCCGTCCAGGGTGAACCCTCATCAGATGCTTCGAGAGCTCAGTGGTGCTCATGGGTAAAATCACAGCACCATGAAAAACACTGCAATTTCCTTAAAATGATAATAGGGGAAAGGACGTTTGATCCTTTTCCACCCAGGCCACGCTGCCTGCGAGATCTGCAGTGTGTCGCGGGCGTCTGTTGTTCACACAGGGAGCCGGTCTGCTGCGGTGGCACAGCTGCAATGTGATGGTTCTGCTAAGGTTGCTGTAAAATTTGAGCTATTTTAATTCAAGAAAATACAGTATGAAACCTTGCATCGCCCGGTCCTGCAATAACCTTCTTAAAACAATCAGAAATGTGAGACTGCCTTTATTTTGAACGGGAACAGGAAGTGTTGCAAATATTCTGTGACAGATTTGACAGATGAAGCTGAAGCCGAACAGCTCTTTGACAGAGACTGTGTGTATCTATGGTCTTCTAACAAACCCCTGCTGGTGCCCGAGTTAGGTCGAGGATGGAAACTCAGGGTGACCGGAGTTTTACGTTGAGCAGGAGAGAACAAAGTTTATGGAATGTTTTGAAAAAGAAGGTTTTGTTCTGTTATCATCATTTATTTTGCAAAGCTCTTTATAACCTTGTTTAGATGCTGCAGAGTTACTATTTGCATAATTAATTTTTTCAATCGTAATTGGAGCACTTTTTATTCATCAACTGACAAACCTAATAATAAAGTGATGCAGATCTGTGGGGCAGTGAACTGCAGCAGGGCAGCACGTTCAGGCTGAACAATTACAGTGTACGCGTCCTCTTGTTTCAGCCTTGTTTCAGCTGCAGTGTCACCGGTGTGCAAAGAGCATCAGGGCATCAGGGCCCCAACAACTGCTGTCCTCTTCCACAGTGTGTGTGTGTGTGTGTGTGTACGGGGGTTTAGGCGAAGGTCAATTCCAGCTATTATCTCGAACCGCAGCCCTTCGGTTTTTAAAATAAATGGACTGGAAAGGTTCGCCCGAGAGGCCGCGCGAGTCACGGCACTTTAACAGCGAGCTGTGTCAATGGAGAGGTTAACGCCACTGTGGACGTCTGACCTAAGCACAACTGAAGGTGCTCGGCACTTTCACGGAGAACAGAAGAGCGGGACACAGTAGTTTGAGGTGTGGCGACGAGAGGACTGCAGCTCACTCAGAGGTTAATGATCCTCATCCCGCTGAATGTTTGGATGCTGTCTTAGCAAAGCGAAGACGGGGAGCACGATCCCAAAATACTACACAACTATACAGACGGGGTCACGAGGCAATCGTTTGCTCTCTGGACTCGAATTATCTCTACTTAATCGCAGCGAGATTCAATAGTGTGACCATTTAATTGTAGCTCAATTGGTTTGCAGCTAATGTTGCTGATTGGCCCCATGGTGGAGATATTAATAAATATTTACCGATGTCATAAACAGCTTTGTGAGCCATCCAGAGAAACATCCACACATGCACAACATGACAGGGGGTGCTGAGAAATGTGACGCTGTCTCATATATGTCACACCTGTCCCCAGCTGGGGGGACACTCTTTAAAGACCATGTGGTCTCAGCTATGATCTCCAGGACGGTCTCCGGTAAACAACAATTAACTTGAAGCTAAATAAATCTGCCACCTGTCTCCACAATTTAGCCTGATATATGTCTGGGTCCTTCCTGTTTTGAAAGATGCTCATGTTAAGATGACAGCCTTACATGTCCGTAAAGGCAGCAGCCTGGTGTTTGAAGATGGTGTGTGTTGAACTTCTAGTTGAAATTCCCTCTGCAGACTGAAACTGCAGGCTTTTATAATCAGGGCACTCTGTGCAGGGCTGAGACTAATGATTCGCTTCATTATCATTTATTCTGTCAATTATACAAGCATATATTGCACCAAACTGTAATAATCTTTTCCTCAAGGTATTTTTCAGAGTGAGGATTAGACTAAATTAGAATATTAGGGAGTAAAATCAATCAATTCATCTATTTGGCTGCAACATTTTTGAAAATAATATAAAAAGTTTACTTCAGTTTTGTTTTGAAGCGTCAGCTGAAGTAGTTTGATTTATCCGACCATCAATTCAGATATGAGGAACTAATTGTCCGTTATGCCAAAAAGTTATCAAATAGACTTTTAGTGTGAGTCTTCCAGTCGGAAACGACAGTGTTGCCTAAACCTCTGCCAAGGCTTCCATATCTCGCCATGTTAAAGAGAAAAAAAGAAAAGGCTTTTCAGAAAATCCACTCCAAAAGGAAATGTGTTCTTCCTCTGCAAAACCCTGACCAACATTTCCATCAAGTTCCAGTGAAATCGGTTTCGAAGTATTTTTATTGATCTGATTTCTCAACATTTCCTGCCTGAAATACTCAAATCCCTCAAGCTACCACGACTGATTATGGAAAGAAAAGAGGCTGAAGAATAAATGAACGCTCAGTCAAACCTTGTTAAGACTCCATTAATAGAAACTTAAAGTGAACCGACCTGAGGCAGCCGGAGGTGTTCTTGAAGACGGTGGTCCACTCAGCATCACGCGGCTTCGAGTCCTCGTTGGGCTCGTGCTCCCACCCTGAGTGGGGAATGATGACCTCGTTGGTCACAGTCTGCAGGCCGTGGTTGATGATGACCATCTTCAGGGGTTCATAGGACGACAGGTTCCACAGGGTTCCTGTCGGAAAACACGGGCGGAGTTACACAGTTCAATTGAGACGACCGAAGGAGGCAGTAAATGCAAGGAATGAGAAAATGAAAGTGATATTGATAAATTATAACGACAGGTGTACAGCTGCCAAACACACTGCAATAAAACCATTTCAGACTGGCACTAAACCAAATTCGAAAAAGAAAATGGAGCAAAATTGGCTGTTGATTTGCCAGACACGACATGAACTCGACATACAAAACATCATTGTCATACTTTTATTCTCCTCCCAAGAGAGCGCAGCTGTAATCAATACTGACTTCACATCGGCCACGTGACTCTGAATAACGCCAGAGCGATAGGGAGGTTGCCTCAATCGTCATGTGGTGTCTGTTCTCAATACAGCATTAACAAAACACTGAGTGCAAGTATAGGATCAATGACACTGTAACAGCTTTTCTGTTCACTTAAACTACACAAATCAATTCTCCCACACAATCCAAGCAGAAGCAAGAACACTCGCCGTTCACTCTCTGCAACAGGCTGCCTTATTTTATACGTCTGCAGAAAAACAACAGGTAATCCAAACTGAGCTGTGTGTGTGTGTGTGTGTGTGAGTGCATTCTGAGGATTCACAAAAACAGAGGCAGGGAGACAGACCGAGCACAGAGGATGCCATTTCTGGCAAAACAAAAAAATGAGAAGCTGCGTTAAGGCATCAGATGATCTGGGACTCTGGGGCTGTGGAACGAGGCTTCCAGTCAGAACACAAAGTTACTGGCAAGAATATAAAAAGACACAGTTCAGAGCATGTTTGAGGCCCAAATGTGTCCTCGCCGCGTCTAAAGATCTGCTCGCTAAAACCGCATCAAGAGGAGGTCCGGAACACGTGTGGCCGCATTCTTCTCACTGCGTTGACACAAATGCATCCTGGGAGACATGAAGCCCCGACGCCTCCTAAGCTGACGTCTCACTCACACGCAAAAAAAAAAAAAAACGCCACGTTAAAGTTCAGGTAAGGTCACGGTTTGGTTTGTTTTACAAATAGATCCTGTTTGGGTTAAAGGCTACTTCCTAAAGGTTATGGGACACAGTGTTAAGAACGTTGACTATCGATTTCACACAGGAAATGAACAGCAGTTACTGCGGCCAAAGTCCCCTGTTTTGTCTCAACCAAAAACCCAAAACGTCTCGCTGACTGTTTTGTGTGTTTTGAGGCAAATTAAGTGTTTTTATTTCATGTTTCTTATCTAAACTCTCCTGCTGTCTGTAGCTGTGGCCTGGGTTTGAGTCAGTGGCCAAACTGCTGTAAATCTCCAGTGTTTCCAGACCACCGTCACACTCCCTCACCCCCAGCGCCTCCCTTTAGCTCCCCACTGCTGCTCCCTGGGGAGGAGCGCCTGGGCTGAAGTAAAAAAACAAGGAGCTGGAGCAAATTTTCCACACTCAAGTAGTCCAAGACACGTGCACTGTGCACTTTTTAGACATGCACTGGTGCGCACACATGTACAGACCCCCGCAGTCTGCGATTCCCACTTGCCCGACAGTAACAGAGCATTAGCGGAGCAGTGAAGCTGTCATTCGGTTCTATAAAACGGTTCCTGTACATTTTCCAGACGGTCAATATTTCCTCTGTTAAATCATGCTCTCTGCACACAGACGAAAAGTCTCAGCAGACAGGCCCACTCTAAAAATAACTCCAGTCCTTCTGGTGTGTTTGTGCCTGGAGAAAACTGGATTGCTATGCCAAGCATTGACACACACACAAAAAAAAGCTCATTAGACTAATCCACAAACTGTCTGGATACGGTTTATGTCGTCTCTCTGCACTGGGTGAACTATCAAACCCGTCAGAAATGCTGCACCTCCATACCTGAGCTGTGGCTCCATGCGAGGCCACGTGCGCACACACACACACACATATCCCAGGTGTGACGCTGGATACTGAAGGGACTCCGAAGCCTGAGGCCGAACCCATCGTTTTTATGGGACTCTAAAAGAGCTTGAGTGGGGAGTGATGCAACGTTTTGGACAGTGTGAATGTTCTGCTGTAACACCGCTAAGTCTTTGCATTTCTTACAGAAGTCCACCAATCCCTGCGCTTGATTGACAGAGAGGAAACTCTGCCACAGAATACTTTCCCAGCGAAATGGCCCAGAAGCACAAGGCAGCCAATATTCAGGTAATTACATTGTTGAATGGAGGCGGCTTTGATTCTGTGCTGCGGGCGTTCGCTGTACACTTCTAAATTTAAAATTGATTTCTTCATTTAGAGGCACAAAATTGGACAAAAACATGCTCAGTTGTTATTTAAACCTTGATGTTCTTCCATCAGCAGAACTGAAACTCTGACTAAACAAATTAGAGCAGAACAGCTCGTTTTCTGCCTATATTGCACGTTGTCCTGTATTTATGGTTTCGCCCACATGTTTTATGGGTAGAGATTTTATTTGGGTAAATCTAGTGTTGGCGTTATTCAGACTGTATGATATCCCATAACGTCTTTACACATGTAGGCGCTTTCGGTTGGGAACAAAACATAAATGTTAGTCCACATATGTACAGTGTCTCCCCTGAATGGAGCTTTGCACATGGATCACACATCAACAGACACCTGTACAAAACCCTCTGATCAAATAAGAATTATCACTTTTGGATTTTGTGTGAAATGTTTTGCGCGAACAACCGATTTCATCCAAGTTGTCTAAAGCGCTGTGAAAAAGGAAAAAATAATATTAAAATTGAATTCAGCAGTAAAGTGTCTATTTTAAGGGGCGAAAAAAACGCATCTTTGGTACTTATTACTCCCCCATCTGAATTTAATTCACCTCAGTGGTTTTTCAAAAAATTTTTAAGATATTCAGCTCTATCAAAATTTGATCTCTTCATAAATTATCCCCCCCCCCATCTATGGTGCATATTTCTTCCACCCTCTTTTACTAACACAAGGTCAATTTTGTCATTCATCCCGACCAAATGCGTGAGAGCGAGCGAGAGTAAGTATCATGAATCTCATTAACGACAAATGTGCTCTTGTGCTGCGCGCGCCCTCTGGTACCGCGACAGCGAGCTAACATCCCCGTCTGCCCGCCAGGCTGACAGCTTGATTACCCCCACTGACGCTGTCATTGGCATCGCTTTCACAAGTGACAAGCAACATTCAAACACGCAGCGAACACACGCGGAGGAAGTTAGCCGGGAGAGCTTCAGGGAAGATAAGCAACGCACAAAGGAGAAGCTGAAATCTGCGTTTGAGTTGGAAATATTCAGCACATGGGAAATAATTTATGAGCTTTATGAGTGCAGTATGTTTTCTGCAGAGGACAGAGAAATAAACAGGGCATTAATAAAACAAAATAACGTATCATTGAGTTGTGTGACGCTAACCATGGCTGGAAGTGTGCTTCTGTAAACGCCACATAAAAGCACCCAGTCATGACTCGTCTTGTCAAGGCCATGTCGTGTTAAGCACAGACACCTGAGCACTGACACTCCTCCTCCTCTTCTGTCCCTCTGGGCTGTCCACCTCCTGCTGAGCCCCTGCTCAGCCGGACATCACTCAGCGCTACACGGATCTCATGCCATTTATCAAACAAAAAAAAAAGTCTTCACGCAAAAGAATAATGTGACATTTATGATCGTGATTATTGGATTAATGACTGAAGTAAATGTTTTTATCACGTTGAATCCTGCTATAAAAGTTCTAAACCTCAAACTTTACAATATATAAACAATATATAACTGAGACACACAAATGTGGGTGTATAATGTATGGTTAGCGATGATCTTTACATTGTTATGTAGCAAATTATACAAATTTAAAAAACTGAATTCCCTTTTTTTACTTCGTCCCTAATTGAATACAAGTGCTCAGCCTGTCTCAGAGTGTGCAGCCATGGCGGAAGCTGTGCTGCTCTGTTATGTCATTGTTACAGTTTGTGTCTCCAGGTTTCCAAAGTTTCTTATCTAGTAAAGTCGAGATTCTCAGCAGGGCCATAAATACCAAATTCCCGAGACTTTACCATGACCTTCTGTAACTGAGCGTAGCTGCCCCCAGTATCTGAAAAAGTTTCTTCCTCTCTGGTTTATTAATGTTGTTTATCGGCTGGGAAAAGTTCTGAAGGGGTAAACAGTCCGCTTGAGCTGATCGTATAAGAAACAGGAAAGAAGCTGCATGTAATGAAATAAATCTGCGAAACAAATGGAGAAATAGGTTGTGATATATTCCTGTAAACAGAACCCATTCAGCTATAAAACTATATCCTGCTAAGCCTGAATTTACATAAGAAGGAGAATGTGTAGAGAGGAAGCCATTTGATCTGAAATGTGTGAAGCAGCACTGCTTTCACTGCGGTTTGCTTTTTGTTCCCTTGTCTTAAATCCAATTCAGCCGCGGGGCGAGTTGAACATGTAAATCATTACCTTCTTCTTCAATCATTCACTGCCACAAACAGGCAGATCTGATTCATCCCGTTTGTGTCAGAGCTGCTGTCAGATTTAACCTTAACAAAGCTCAGATCAGAACCCACGTGTGCATTTGTCACAATAAATGACACAAGATGTGAGTGTGAACCACAGCGTACATTCTGTGTTTCATCCTGGCGGCCTCCCTCCCTCTGGTACCCGATGTGAGCGCTGGAGGGACTGGGACTGGGAGCAGGGACCAGCACTGGAGCTGTGGCTACGGCTAATTACATTTTCCAGGCACCGCTGGCAAGCATGTTGCTCTTCAAGCGGGGCTATTAACTTAGTTCTGCCCATTATTGTTCTCCTCCGCCCCACTTACGCCATCCATCACACTCTCAGAGGTAAAGACAAAAAAACACATGTCACAATGGAGGGACACAGAAGGAGGAGGCGAGGTCTCAGTGAGCAACGCTACAGCAGGTGCCCTTTAAATATTGTGTGTGTACATCAGAGACGAGCAGACACACACAGTACCACAAACGTGACTATATTCTGCTTTACTATAAAGCTCGTGCTTTAGGTTCCCTTGTCATGGTCATCATTAACATGGGGAACAATAACTCATCAAGTGTTTCACTGAGACACTCAAGAGCCTGCAGGGAAACATCAGAGGTCAGGAATCAGGAAACTCAAAGTAATTACTGGTGTTAATGGTATTAATTAAACCTTTGGAAACTTTTTAAAGCTTTTCCTGCTGTGCCTGTGTACATTCTGTTTCTAGGGTTTGGTCTGAGGTGATCACACAAAGTTATGATGAAAAACAAGTTTATGCTTCTACACTTCTAAAAACAAATATGGCAAATATTTACTCCTAACTCTACGTTAATGAACGCAACACTGATCTGGCTGTCGGCTATATTTGTGTTCTCAAAAAGTAGAGCTAAAAGCAGAGGGAAGACTGTTTGTGACATCTTCAGATTCATTTGAACTGAGAACACGTTACCCTGAGCGAGGCACCTGTTTGCCTGGTCACACAATGATATTGTGTTTTTATATTGTGCTTCTGCCAAGAGGTGACAAACATCCAATGATTTCGATTTCAGAGATGAAATTTAAAATGATGATGAGGTGGGTACATAACACCACTTGCTTGTTGCTCAGCAACTAAGGAAAAAAAAAAACAGCTAAATCCTGGAGACAGACAAGACGTGCGTCTAGACACCATCAGTCTGCCAACTTGCACTTTGTGCATTTGTCATCCAAACTGTGAAGGTGTGCAGCAAGCAGTCCAGCAGACTCAGACATCTCCTGCAGGAGACAAATCTGCTTAATAATCTACATTTCCACAGAGGGAACTGCTGGAGGGCACAAACAGCCTCGAGCCTACCGACAGAGAAAATAGAATTACTCTGAATGGTACAGAGCTCTAAAAATATGATCCACTGGTCTGTCTGTCCTGTGTGTTGGAAAATGAAAGCATTCAGTTCCTTCCACGTCACCCGTTTCCCCCTGCAGAAAACAGAGCTCTGTGGTTTTACAGGGCCGGCACACACTCCAACAGCAAACCCTTAAAACACATGGACTAAGAAAAGGGGCCTCTATTTAAAAACCTCCAATTATATTTAATTGTAGAAAAGCACGGCCAGTTCTAGCCACACGGGTGTAAGCTGAGCTTACATTGTGACCGGCCTGTTTTCACTGGGGCCAGAGCACCAGCAAATGGAAACCTGAAGCTGGAGACAGAACGAGAGAGAGAGAGAGAGAGAGAGGCAGAAAAACAGCTAGTGCAGATAATGAATGAAGGGAAGGGAGGAAAGAATTAGACTGAGAGAGAAAGAGGGCAGATAATGAGTGAGAGAGAGGTGAGGAGGAGAAGAATTAAGAAGCCTCCCTCTTTTCTGCCCCCGTCGTCTTGCGGTGCAGGGTTATTTTTAGCTATGATGTGGAGCAACACAATTCTGTAAAGGCAATCATTTCTGCTGTGGCACAGTCATCACTCACCGTGACATCTCTGTCACAGCAAAGGAAAGACACACACACACACACACACACACTAACAATAATGATACACAGGACCAGGAATTTTAGAACCAGTATATCTGTCAATATCTTTAACCTGAAGTTGTCAATAGTCAGTGTGTTGTGCTGATTCCCAGCCTCAGCGCTGCAGCCATTGATAAACCATTGACAGCTGCCACGGCACAGCTGGAAAACAGTTGCCTCCAGCCGTGCTGTGAAATTACCCAGCATGTAACCTTGTGTCCGTCTCAGGTGGTGCATGTATTGTAATTCAGACTCCCCACAAACTTGGCAAAGGTCAAGTGTATCACTTTTCAGGTACACACGTGTTGCTGTGACAACAAAAAGCCTCTTCTCGGATGGCAAAGCCAGATAATCAGATCCTGAGTGCCTGTGTCAGGTCAGGCGTGGTGGGGATTGGCAGAGAGGAGATGACCCGGATAAAAACCAATCATATCTAATAAAAGATCAGGAAATAGCATCCGATCATTTTCACAGACGCAACAATGTGAAATAGCAATAAAATGATCCCCGTGTGGTAACACGTGAAGCCCTGCATTATTATGCAGAGTATAGGATTATGACAACAAAGCCAGGGGATTCTTGGATGGAATATAGAAGTGGAGCATGAAGCCGGTGAGTGGAAAAGACGGAACTTTCATATCAGCTTAAGAGCAGCACTTACTATGCAAGGAAGAGTTTTGAGACTAATTAGGGGGACACAGAAAGGAATAGTACATTCAGTGAAGGAGACAGACAACACGCGTGGCTACAACACTGAACCTTTTACCTATGGAGACGTTTCTCTTCAGGGAGGCCGAAGGCTGAATGTCTCTAAGAGATGATTACAGATCTGGGGTATAGGTAAGAAAAAAAAAACCTCGACTGCTCGACATTCAAGTCATGAATTCACAAAAAACAGAGTTTCTGAGTAGTGATTCATTAACAAGAACAAAAAAAAACAACCGCCCACTGTGATTCCAGCCCAGAGTCGGGGACGTTTGAATGTGTGAACCTAAATGCAGGACACAGCTTCGAGTGAGCAAGTGAAGATGTATTGGGGAGAGGAGGAATCTGGCAGCTGAGCACTGGGGCCAAACAGCGAATGATGATTTGAGTGAAGGAGACACAGACTGTTGAGCTGTGAGCGGGGGGCGGGGCCTGGGTAGCGACAGTGTAGGAGAGTGATTGAAGCTGGACACCTGGAGATTCTGACATGCACTACATGTTTTTTTTTAAAGTGCCAGCCAGGCGTTCTAGTGAAACATCAAACCATCCAACCCCGTTTCCTGCTGACTAGTCCCTTGTCTCAACTTGATAAAGAGGGTTATCCTTACCAGTGATGAGCTCTCGAACCTCCATGTCATTGGTCTTCCTCAGCAGGCGGACGAGAGCCGGGATGCCGTCGCAGTTCTTGATGGCCACCTTGTTGTCATTGTCCTTGCCGTAGGAGATGTTGCGCAGGGCACCACAGGCTTTGCGGTGGACCTCAGATTTGGGGTGGTCCAGGAGCCCCACGAGAACAGGAATCCCCTTCAGCTGACGCACGTCTTTTTTGATCTTGTCGTTTTCGTAACACAGGTGCTGCAGGTAGGCGGCGGCGTTGGATTTGACCGGGTCGATGGGGTGGCCTAGCATGGCGATGACCTCGGGGAGGTCTGGGTCACGCCAGCGCGGGTCCTTGCGGATGCTGTCAATGGATGGCGAACGCCGGCCGCCCATGCGGTCCAGACTGGCCATGCTGCCCCTCTCTGGCTGGGCCAGCGGCGCTGAATACATGCCATGGATGTAAGGGTGGCGCTCATCGATCAGCTCCGTCTCAATGGGGTCATCTGGGTACCCTCTGGAAGACAAGAGAGGAGAGGACGGTGAGGACGGGGGAGATGGATGGGACAAATGGAGGGTGACTCAGACAGATTTGTCTGATGGAAGAATTAGTTAGCCTCGGGGAAGACTGTAAGAGAAGCCAAGTGAGGTGAGAGCCACTGACTAATGAAGGGAAAAGCGAAAGCAGAAGAGAGGGTGAGTGAGAGGTGAGAAGACGTGGGTGATAAAGGGAGAAAAGGAGAGTGGGTGCAGGACAAAGAGGGAACGGAGACATGGGGACGTCTAAAGAACTGTGGTGCTGCAGTAAGCAGCATCCTCCTGATTCTATCTCCCTGTCAGGAGGCAGCAACAAACATGGCTGACTTCAACAGAGAGTGACTGGAAGACAGAGAGACAAACTAGGCAGTTGACAGAGAGACAGAGACAAAGGTAATACCAAAGTAAAAGGTTTTAAATGAAACCAACAAAAACAGTCGAGAAGGGATTGATGACTCTTGCCTCTGGGGACATGAGCTGTGCTGTCCCTGCAGGGACTATGAACCCCCATCATCTGTTAGGACAGTTTTATGCTACAGTTTATTTCAATAATAAAAAAGTGTTGTCTACTGGGTCCAGGAAAAGAAGAGGGGCATTTGAGGGTTCACGGCCTGGTTCATTTGCTGCTGAAGTGCAGGGTACTTGTATTAGTTAAGGCTCTTTAATCACAGGAACGATGTTTCCCTTGGATGACCGACTCCCAACGTGTCGTCAGGGAACGCACATTTCATAATGTCAGGAAAGCGCGTTGAATATTTTTGGAGAAGCGAGTTCTCTGAAGGGATGGGAGAATGGTAGGAGAGGTTACATCATGGGGAGAGGAATTTAATTAGGGTTGTGTACTTTTGCGCAGCCATTCCTCACACCCACCCCTCAGCTTGAGACTTGTTTACTCTCGTTACAAATTCCAGCTGGTCTCCTCGCTCCTCTCGCCATCTTTGATGTATGGTTAGCGGTGCAACAGAATGGTGGCCAAAGATGGTGGTTGGCAGGGATTTCCACATTTTAATGAGTTTTATGTTAATTATGTGTTTTAGCAGTTCTTCCCATGCATACTGGGAAAAGTTGACTGGGAGAGAGACTCACTCTGAAGCGATGCAACAACGCCCAGGTCAGATACACGGAAACAGGACTGATAGAGACATAGAAGTGAGGCTATGGCCGACACCACTGGGTGTCAGAGGCACAGACCAAGACGCAACCAAACTAAGCTGAAGAGGATCTGGAGGATCGGGACTGAATCAGCTTTGTGGAACATGTCGTACAGCCACAAACCTCTACAGGCTGCAAGTTACCACAGAAAGGCAGGAGGGGCCAACCGTGAGCCTAATCACAGCACGTCATTTCTGAGGTCTGGAAAGAGATGGAAATGTGCCTGCACATGTGAGCACATGCTGCTGGTTACTCCTTGTGGACAAAGTTGTCCTCAGACGTCATCATCCAGCTTTTCAAATGCTGTGGCACATTGGCCATGACGAGGCAATGGCAGGCTCTTAAATAAAGGGCAGTGCACCACATCAGCATCATCTCTGTGTGTTGCATTCAGTCATACACAACCCTCCATCTCTCTTTAGCTTTCTCCCTCATTATCTGACACACCGTGTTTGTCGTACACTCTCTCGCAAACACACAGATGAGATGTACAGTTGTGTCGATGGCGGCTCATTTAGATCTGCGCTGATGGGACCGGGGGGTGGCTTTTCGGTAAAGCCGGCGTCGCGAGGCTGAGTGAAGGGAATGTCAGGATTTGCATTTAAATTGGCGCCATTGTGTGTACAGGGAGGGGTGTATTCACAGGATGTGAGATGGCTCTCCACCGCCAGACACGACGCTCTGAGCATGATTACAGCAGATCACTCTCCTCATTTTAATTGAGCGGCTGAATGTCCGCAGCTATTTCTGTGTTTCTGGATAGCGCTCGTCTGAGGACGCACGGGTGCGCTTGTTTTGTTCTGAGACACAAAAGGAGAGAATAAAAGATAAACAGATACAATTGATGTGAGATGCATGCATGTTCACAAGCATTCATTTGCTCTCATCTGGGCTTCGTCACACACTCGCTCGCCTTCTTCTTACTTTCATCGTCCTACAATCGCGGCAGAGCCTGACCCTCTCCTCCAGTAGGCCCGTAAGTTAAGATAAACTGAAAAGGATTAGAGACTAAGAGGAAGATGTTTGTATCTCATGTGTACACTGAACATCACTGCAGAGTTTATGAGCTGTCCGCTGCCAAGAAGATTGCTCATTTTGAATTATGGGCAATAATTGTTTTATGACACTAAAGAGTCTTTGTGGCAGGGAGAAGAAAGATGGGGGGGGGGTGTTTACGTCTTGCCACTTTCCAATTTCTCCGGCTGCTTTGACGGCATTATTCACTGCCACCGCTGCTTGTTTTCATTCAATTAAAAGGAGAGTGACATCGCTTAGAAGTTCCCTCTATAATTTAGGGGGCACTTCTGAGAAACCTCAAACATGACATAAGGGAAGTATAATATTAAGCAGAGTATTTGGCTTCAGTGAAAGCCTCTTGGCAGCGTGGAGGAGGGCTGAGCTGGCTGGTGTCACTGCTCCCTGCAGACACCGCGTTAGAAAGACCCCTCCCCTCAATCAGGCGATGGGCGAATGTGACTTTGTATTCATGTATTTATGTGTCTATAAAAGTGTGTGTGTGGTGACCCTCGGATAAACGTGGGCAGGTGAAGCAGAGCTGGGTGGGCGTCAGAGATGATCCATTAGAGCTTTAAAGCTTCAAGACACCGCAGTAGTCCAGCAGAGTTCAAAAGCAGTTATTAATCATACAAACGACGGATGGAAGAAAGAAGCCCGTCCCTCCCTCTGTTGCAGCAATAACCTCAGAGCCTTGGCAAGAAATACATCATCATTCCAACGCATACGCTAACACGCAACGGACTCCACAACGACGTCGACGAGATGATTGCCTGGCGCCGATGCAAGAAGCCGATTTTGCCTCGAAACATAATTTTCATCGGCTGATAACTGAGGGCTCGCAGTTTAATGATAAACGGTAATTAAACCACTTTCATTCTTAAATTCATTAGAGCACTTTTGACTCCCTTGACAATCACACTATATGTATTTATTTACCCTGAAAACAGATCTTTCTGGTCACTTTAAACCTGATATCTGCAAAGGGCCAGGCCGGCTTGGGGCCTGTGTGAGGAAGACTCCATCAGGAGCCATACCAGTGAAATGCCTGGCACACCAGTGTGATCAGGGCTAACAATTTTTAGCCGCACTTTCCAAATGCTTGCTCTCTGGAGCCCTGCTTATCGCGGCTTCACTTGGCAGTGGAGCCCTGATGCTACATGCTAATACTATATGTACTATATGTTTCAGTGTACTGATGTCAGCTGATACGAGCACAGGGTTTGATTTATTTTCTGCTGCACTTACCCAGGTAGCAGTGAGTCATGTGTGGCCGTGGATGGACATTCACATGAGCAGCTGTCTGCATGTGTGTGTGAGTGTGTGTGTGCGTGTGTGTGTGTTTCCGAGGGGGTCTATGTGGCTGTTTGCTATGTTGTGACACATGGAAGGCAGACTACAAATTGCCTGTCACAGCAAGTGCCTCTTACTTGGCGGATGGGGGAGTGACTCATTTTCTAAAGATGCAGCTTCTTATTGACTGTGTTGGTGTGTGCGCGTCAAAATGTGTTAAGAGTCTCAGTTCCCTTTTTCGTGCCTTTTACACATGAGTAGAGGGGCCTTTAAATCTAGCTGATTAACAAGATGAGCTTAATGAAGAAGACTCCGAAAGGAAAAACAAAAAGTGAAGAGGCGCGCTGCCAGCAAACCTGTGATTCAGTGTCACCTTTGATCCTGGCAAAATAAAAAAGCAGACACACACACACACACCTTTCCCAGGCTCCCTGCATCTCGACCTTCCTTGAGCTCCAAACATCTTTTCTAATCAAGTGCAGAAAACACGAAAATACCATCTGTCACAGATCACTGGTCAAAAAGAAGTCTTTAAAAACACCAACTCCACTTCAAACCCCTGGTTCAATTTACTTGAGGCCGGACATTTGTTCTGGGTCCCATTTGGGAAGTAACAAATGATTGGAAGCTATTAGGAGTCAAGAGTCCAGCCTGGGATCTTATTGTCGGAGGCTCAAAGGCTTTCTACGAGCTGGAGCCAGGGGTGATACTCCCCTCAACAAAGGCTGCATAAAGAAATGGATATAGGCTCAGAGGTTATTGATAAAATCTTCTATTGCACTCTCCTCTCCATAAGAAGAAACTCTATTTGGCCTCACCTGACTCTGGGCCCATCACGGAGAGGTTCCCGGTGGACGCGGCCCCGGTTGGCCCCCTGCAGGGTGCGTCGGTTGGCAGTGGAGTAGTCGGGCTCCAGCTCATATGGCTCCTCCTCTTCAGGGCCCAAGCTGCGATGATCGTCCTCCAGGCCGTACGGCTCGGCCTGGAAGCGCTCGGGCTGGGAGCGGTTCAAATCCACAGTGCTGCTTCCCATAGGAACCTGGGGCTGGGCGACGTGGCCATAGTCATCCTTACGGATAGGAAGCGTGTAGCTGTTCTCCGGCCGGTAGCTGTTGGGCATGTAGGGGTAGCGCGGCGGCCGGAAGTTGATGCCACGCGACAGGCTGCCGTAGTTGTCCGTCAGATCGGCATAGCCGTCGTGCAGGCCGTAATGGCGAATATACTGGCTATCGGGCGTCTCGCCGTATGAATCGTTGTAGGAGTTGTTGTAGGAGCGCGTCAGGGTGGAGGTTGCTTGGGGCGTGATGAAGCGGTCGCCTCCGTTCTTCAGGTAGCGCCTGTCGATGGAGTCGGTGTAGCTGCCCAGGGGAGATGAGCCCTCAGGGAGGGGCAAGCCATCTGGGCCAAGGGGCACCTGACGCACCGTCCGTGTGGTCACCGTCTTCACCATCTTAGTCACCTGGAGGGGGAACAGATACATCCGCTAGTTTGGACCCAACTGGCCTGAGGGCGTGTCACAATCAGGCAGCACACACACAGAAAACCATAAAATGACACAAAGATGTGTCTCACAATTATGACGTTGCGTCAGAATGGCACAAACTAAAAGGCTGACAAAGGGATAACAAACATCCTGATTAAGAAACATATTTAACGTTGATTTATGAAGAGAATAAATTCATCCATTTTAGGTCAATTATATTAACAAATCACGTTTCCTTCATTTTCCACCCTAGAGAGAATTGTGGAGGATTATAATGCAGTAAAATACTGATTAATCAAACCCCAGGCTCTTGATGACTTGAGCATGTTTAGTGTTTATATATATTATTTATTATATTATTATATTAATAAAGTAATGAGAACTAATCATGTAAACTATTAGTACACATGCTATAAGCTGTTGTGAAGACATAAACAAACCTGGTTGTAGGTAACGCTAAACTCAAACTGTTGGATTTTGATGTTGGAGTGTTTTGGTGGACTGACTCTCCGGGACTGTGCTGTAACAGAACCGTCTTGAGGCTGACGCTCCAGTGAGAGCAGAGCAGGGACTGCAATGACCAGACCTGCATGTTTTTATCCTTCACGCTCTCTTCATCCCAGAGCCAAGCAACTGTTCCTTTGCTGAGTTGAGAATCCCCCCCCAGCCCCCCTCCCCTCCCCGGGCTCTGCGCTTATACAGAAACCAATTTGCTGCGCAGTGAATTCTGCTGTGGCCGATAATTGACTATTTTGTCCGAGGCTATAAATTCATCTTCAAAATTAATGAGGTTGATGAAAATTAATCGTCATCAGCGGGGGTGCAGGTCGAGTTGCGCCTGACAAGGTGCGGCGGAGACGTTCATTCCCACTTGATGAGCACAGGCCGACTTGATTTTTCCAGAAGCCCCTCAAATAAATAATTAGAATCTGAAATTCATTCTGCTCATTCTCCTCGTTTCTGATGGGTTTCATCTTTAACACCAGCCATTGTAATATGCCTTCTTTATTTTCCCATCGAGGATGTCATTTACATTTTAATCTGGAGAGAACGAAGGCGTGTAACAACCACAACGAGCCATTCACCATCATGCGAGCGGAGGGTGTCGAGAGCAAAAGCTCAAAGCATATGCCGCATGTTTTGCAACGGCTTCCTCATTAACTTGGTTAAAACAAAGAGAAATCATCGCTGTCCTTGTTTCTTGATTACGACCCGACTGCGCGCTACATAACAAAGCCTATTTCAGGAACGCCAAGGTTCATTTCCATGTTCAGAGTAATTACTGAGTAATTTACATTTGTTTCTGATGCCATTCTGCCTCGGCTACCCACAGTTAAAAATAAAGAGCTCATTTGCTGGATTTACATTAGCTCAAGCCTTCGTATGACCTCAGAAAAAACACAGTCACTTCCACAGCGATGAGCTGCAGCAGATGATGGACCTGGACACTGACTCTGGGCCTGAAGGGGACTGTCACAGCCATGCCGTCAACATAACAACTTTCAGTCGTTTAAGATTTGACGTTTCTACTTGGTTTTTGATTATTCATCGAGTGTTAAGTCTGGTACATGACATGTGACCTAGAAAAGAGTTGTGCAACAGGTACAAATATATTTATTGAGTAGCCAAGTATCACAGCTGGGAGCAGCCCTGTGAACGCTCCAGCTCCAGCACCGATGTGACCAGCCGCCTTGTACTCGCAGCTTTTCGGGACGATTTGCAAAGGGCTGCAGAGAGAACCCTCACACAGGTTTCAAACGCTCTTTGATGTGTTTGACTCAAGTTCACAAGGCATTAAACCATCACGCAAGGGAAAGCTAGGGGGGTTAGCGGACCCTCTAAAATATGCTGAAGCTGGGTAAATAAGGCTAAAAGAGAATTGGAGAGTGTGGTTGCATAGAAATGAATGACACAACACAACTGCACTGGGGAGTGTGGAGGCAGAAATAGATGGACCACAGGCAGTCATACACAGGAGTTAATTGTTTACCAAGCTGGTAAAAATGGAGGCAGCAGGCGTCAAAGGGACCACTTTACAGCACCGTAAGAGGTTTCACAGCCTCTGTGGCATTCACTTTATTGAGAGCGTAAGTGGACATGGTGGCCAGGGGTAGGAGGACGAGGGAGTCGGTCATGTTTCGAGGCAAGATTGTGAAGCCTGCCACAGACGGATTTAGCCATGAGGACGGAAAGTTAAAAAAAAAAAAAAAAATCATTCAGTTTCTCCATAATGATAGCAAACTAGGTGGGGGGGGGGGGGGGGGGGGGGGGGGGGGGGGGGGGGGGGGGGGGGGGGCTCTCAGAAACTCCTTTGCCTCTAATGACGCTGTTTGCTCACCAGAGGTCACAGAGCTCTCAGAGGTGCTTGTGAGAATACGTTTATACTCTTTCTTCTCTTCTACTTAACAGAGACTCCCTATTTCTCGGGACAGTTGCAGCTGATGTAACAACCATTTGGCTTTTTGGAGAAGTTAATAACGAACTCCAGCCTAAACAAGGTCGGCTCCCCAGCGGGAGCCAGCCAGCCAGAGTGCTTTTATTTGCCGGTGTGGTCTGTGCTTCATTAGCTCGCACCCAGAGAGGACGAGGAATGCCGCTTTTATTGGCTTAGCTGAGCTCTTCCTCCGACATGACTGACGTTCCGTTCATCGGTCTGCCAGGAGGAAACGAGGGCTGGATGCTCGCCAGAGGAAGGACAGCGTGGCATGCTGGGACAGGAGGATGGACGCGAAGCTAATTGAGTGCGCACGTGCGCTCGGACTCGCACACAAACACACACTCAGTGAAGGAGCCTGGGTAGTTCCCTTTGAGAGAAACTGATTGAAGGCGTAAATAGAAGCAGCAGTTAATCTGCGATTGAAGCGCCATTCATACTGAAATTAACTTCAAACACACACCTTTCTTCTCAGCAACAGTCTCACTAGTCATGATGCTCACAGTGAAGCTACAAACATGTGGACCACTAAAAGGGTTTGGGGTTTTTTTTTGCCCACAAATCGGGCAGATGGGAGAAACTGTGTTTCATCTTCCAGCAGGCAGATAGGGGATAACCATCAAGGGAAAGGAGCGCGTTAGCATTAGACAGTGTGCCGAGAGTTTGGTTCTGAAGAACAGATAAGCACATAAATAAAACTGTGAGCTGCTGCAAAATGATGAGAGATATAGGAAAGGAGAAGGACGTGGGGGGTGAGTCAGAGCGAGGAGCAGCAGAGAGGAAGAGTGAGGAAGAGGGGTTTGCTTTGTTTAAATTCTCAGCTGGGTTGGGATCCATTTGCCAACACGGAGACGTTGGCTTCTATAAGTTCACCCTGCACATTAATCTGCATTCCTCCTCAAAGTGGCTTCAGGAAAAGCGGCGGCTGCTCCTCCCAGCAACACCATGGCTCCTTAAAATGAGCGTCCTTCCTCCTTCCTTCATGGCAGACACGTCCTTGAACAGTGGGACGTTTTAGTGTTTTCCTGACTGTGTGTTACTCCTAAAAACCTCCACAATGATATGAATGTGTGTGTGTGTGTTTGTGTGTGAGGCCAATCCCCTTGCAGTAAACAGGCTGGAGGGCAATGGGCCCTTCCTGATGAGGGATTAGTCCAGGCTTTTTAATTACAGACTTTCAGTCTCTAGTGTAGAAACAGCGCTCCTCTGAAGCCTTCAGCAGCAGCAGCAGCAGCTGTGACTGACTGTAGCCTCATTCATATCCCAAGCAAAATATATAATATATTATCTTTAAGGGTATGTCTCAGAGTGCAGAGGCAAAAAGTGGGAATGTCAAACTGCATCTTCGTTTCCAGGTTGCCGTAGATTTGCTTTTGAGATTTGCTGCGTGCCCTGGATGGAGTTCTTCACAGCAGGCATTCAAACACAGAAGGGAAATGTTTTCAAAAAGTAATGAACAGGCACACCCAAGCCCTATGAGGGGGCCGAGCAGTAACATCACATCATTCCTCAGTACTGGAGTCTCGTTTAGCCAGACTTATATCTCAGCAGCTCCGTGTCAGGGCTGCAGGAGCAATCTGCTATAGAGGAAAAAATGAAAATAGTTCCTAAAACCAATCACACCCTCTTGGGTGGTGCTGAGGCCATCAGTGAAGCAGTGAAGGTGCTCCTGCACGTGAGTCCGAGGGACTACTGACTGAGTTGCACACTCACGGGTTATGATGGGAACACTGTCCTTTAAATGGGATATTGCCAGCTGAAAAATAACAATGCATTTGTATTTGGGAGATTTAAAACATCTACATGCTCGATGGTCTGTTGTCCCTGGAGCAGGAGGGGAACAGATAAGACGGCTTATATTATATTTTGAATTTGCATTTACTATTTATGTTTTTAAATGAAAATGGAGATTCTGGTTATCATTTAAAAATTAAAAAAAACACACCTAGCAAAAAAAAAAAAAAAAAAAAAAATCTGAGTGAAACACATTTAAATGACTTCTTTCATAAATAAAGACCCTTTTTAATCTCATATCGTAACACTCCAGAGCAGATATATGTGCTATTGGTGCTAACCAGGCTCCTGCTCTTGTGTGGGATTTCTCTGTACTTCTGACAAAGTCATTGAGGGATGATGAAAGATAAAACGTAAGAGAGAGCGAGAGACAGAGAGAGAGAAAAGACCATGCAAAAGAAAAAGGAACAGCGAGAATGAGCCTCACCCCAGGAGAGTGGAAGCAGCAAGCAGTGACTTGTACTTTAAAGAATACGACTGTAGCATTATTTGGCTTGTGATGAAGCAGACTGTGTTGTGCACTGCTGCTGCAGCCTGTATGGGCAGACACGAGATGGTGGCGCGGTGGGCGAAGCCATACTGGTATAAAAATCCACTCACCTTCAAGTTAGCTGACATATCCTTACAGAAAAACAACAGAACATAGTAGAGGACAAAAATCAACAGAAGAGTCTCAAAGAAGCAGAAAACTGAGGAACTGGCTAATAATAATAACACAACAATCAAATTTTAAAAAAAGCAATGAGAGGGAGATGAAACCACGTTGGGCTGTGGGAATATGGGGTTTAGCGTCTTTACGATGAAAGTCTGGAAGTGGAGGTACAGAAACTGTGCAGCTGAAAAACAGGGATCTAAAGCCATATTTTGAAGCAATATTAAAATAGATCAAAGAGGATTTCTGGGTTTTTGCAGCTTGCTTTGGGATTGGTGTGCCTCACGAATGCAACTACTCTGCAGCATCGCGCTAAGGTTGAATAAACCTCCTGAAGACGAATAACGACCACAAATGTAGGCGCTCTTATTCCAGCATTCACCTAACACATTGATCTGATTGTCAGTGAAACTACACTGACAGCGCCTCGGCCGTTACCTTGGTTTCCGTGCGCCGTGTGGTGCCGTCATCAGAGGTGACCACCGAGACGTGGGAGGTGGGGGTGCCAGGGTCCTCCTCTATGGTGACCGTCTCCTCCACCACCTCCTGCGGCTCCTGCATCATGGCCAGGGAAGTGGCGTTACTGGGGCTCTGCTCCTGCACAGATGAACGGAGGACAAAAAAAAAAAAAAGTTAAGACACGGCAACATTTCAGTTCTTACACGACAAGGAAAACATTTCAACAAAACTACCAGGTAATGTTCCACCAGACACACAGCGAGTTGGAACTTGAAATGGGCCACTGCAGCAACAAATGATGTTTGAATTCACCAGAGAAAAATAGAGCAGGAACAGGAAGAGTGCAAATTAAGGGAATTAAACATGATGCTATCTGAATTTCCACTGAGACACTTTGGCTTCAGACAGCGGGATTTAAAATGTAAAAAATCAGAAGATGACAAATCTGCTGAAAATAAGTATTTTGCAGATATCACAACTCCAAAATCTTTTCCTTTACCGAAATTCAACATTTTCAAAAGCAGAATCTGATCATAGGGTTTAATCACAGGCCTCAGGGCTCCAACTGGAACACAAAACAAGACACACCACTAAGATAAAGCATGTGTCAGCTCACACGCTCTTATCGCCTGTATCACACACAAGTAGGAAACTATGAAGCTGTCGTTTTTTCTGTTTCTAGAGCTGACAGTCCACGATTTATTTGGCTATAATATCGTATCCAAACACCGCAATGCAGGGTAGCTACAAATTCTTCAGCTGTTGAGACTTCAAATTGACTTAAAGCTTCTTTTTTCGAAGTAAAAGGCTGGAGGGCTGTTTCTGATTCATGTTTCATTGCAAAGCCATGAATTCTAAGGAAAAGTGTCCATGGGCTAAGGATGAAAGTGAGTGCGCAGCCCCACACCCACTCCACCTGACCGTGTGTGAATTTCGGAGAAAAATGTGCTTCTCGCTGCATTTCCTGCTGATGTAAAATGATATAAAGTCCATGGTTGGAGGTGCAATGCCATGGCGTGGCGCGCTGCTCTGCGTGAGTGTGACAAAATTACAGCTCTCTCCGAATTGAGAGGGGAAGGACAGCACATGAGGCAATCTTTGATAAGCAGAGCAGCATGGAGCCAGGCAAGCGAGAGGAAATCGAAAGTAGTGGAGAGGGTGGAGGGGGAAACAGCTGGAATAGGACGGTGTAGTGGAAAGAGGGGAAGAAGGAGAAAGGGGGGGGGGGGGGTTGCTGGGAAAGGGGGGGGGGGGGGGGGGGGGGGTTGCTGGTAGTTGTGACTGACCTCAGAGGATGTTTATTTATTTTTTCCTGGGTCTTTGGAATTTTCATTGTGTTAACTTTCTGTTGCTTCAACAGCCGGAATAAATTAATAATTTATTTATATATGTGACAAAAAAAATCACAACACACAGATCTTCATGATGCTTTTGAACTTGCTATGATAGTGCAATCGAGGAAATACGGTGAAAACAATCACATCTGTTTTGTTCGACCAATTACACAGGATTTGGAGAGTAAAAGCAAAAGTGTCAGTGTTCTGCTCCACTGTGTTTTCTTAAAACACGACAAGCGAAAGCCACTTTTCTTCAGCTCTTTGAAGACACTAACAAGTGAACAATTCTCCATTGATTGGCCGGCTCATCTCTAGTTTCAAAGCCCCGCGAAATCCTCATTGATCTTAGCTTCTTCTTGCTGATCAGTCAAAAGTTTGCACGTCTCATGTTGAGGATCTTTCCACCCCTTTTCCGTCAACTCTACGGCCTCTTTTTATCAGTGCTGGGAAAAAGGCCAGGTCTCTTGATTTAAGTGTCTATGCCTCAGCTCCTTTAGCCGCACAGAGAGCATGAAAACTTTCTGTATTTACCTGCTCCTCTCTATCCACTGACTGAGAGTCAATTAGCACTCTGAACTGAACTGAGTTAGGTCATTACACTTGGAAAGAGAGCTCATTATTGGGGTTAATGACGAGAGAGGCTACGTGCTGCATAGGAACAGGTACATTCATCTGTGCTCGACCACTGGTAACCTGTGGAGACACATTTCTTACAACTGACCAGCAGCTGCCTCACTTCCAGGCTATTCAAACAGCAGTTTGTAATAATACCGGCGGAATCTTACACTAACACTGCTCAATTCATTGGACATTAATATTGATCAGGTATTTTGCATTCCCACAGTCCAATGAGCTCTATCATCTGTCGTATTGATATTTAAAATGTGCGCTCGGCTCTGAGACCTCCTGAGCTGAATGAAACAGCCAGTTACCAGGTTAAATGAGATTTTTGGTTTCACATTTAGGAGAGTGTCAGGCCACTGCAGCGGCGGAGCGGAGCAACAATAGAGCAGAGCAGCATGTTTATTTTTAGAGAGCTGATTTTGGGTGCAATTTTACTTCCATTTTGGACTGTGATGAGGGACCACTCTTATTTTGATGCAACGATTTGAACTCTGGCAGGAATGAAGCACAAAATACAGGGAGAGCGGTGTGATCACACATATTTTGGCGATGAAAATAACTGTGATAGTAAGTTTGGCCTTAACTGTGCAGCACCATCCTACACTCGTTTAAAACACATAGCACTTGACAGAGAGGAAGGAGGGATCCTTGGAGGCTTGCTGACAAACTAGCTTCTTGATCCAAGCTTAATGTGGTGTCGCTCATTCACTTCCTTCCTCTACGCTCGCTCCCCCGTGCCTCTCTGTGCACTAAGTGAGGGAGCGGAGTTGAACTCCACATTACAGCCCGTAAATAAATGATTAAAAGCTGTCTGGCCGTAAGCTTTGCGCGCCTGCCTGCTAGTCCCTGGGGGGACAGGAGGATGATTCAGTGTCCAGGATGCACGGTCAAGAATACCCTTTAGTCAAGGGCAGGAGAACTGAAGCACAGTGAGTTAATGGCTAATCTCAGAGAGATGAAAGAGAGAGAGAGCGGTACAAGGGAGAGTGTGATGAAGGGGAGGCAGTATCTTTTGGAAATGCTTTGAATTAGCCAGATGAATAAAGGTTATCTCAAGGTTAGATTGGTGAGTTCATGATATTATGACTCAGAATAAAACGGTCTGATCAGCTGGAATGGGTGAACAAGACAACGGTCTCTCTCACCAATAGCACAGGGATCAATGAAGCTGATTATCTCAAGGAGTCATGAGCAGATGTTGAGTTCCTGGACCTGGATTCTTCATGCCATTATTCTTTGGAGAGTGGTTTTCCAAAACATATTTCCCGAGATCATGATCAGCAGTGGTTTGAGGGACACCAGCAGCTCTCCTCTTTTACTTAACAGAGAAGCTTTATGAACCGAGGCAGGACTGTGCCTCAGGTTACTTAAGGTCACCGAACCCAGAGGACAGTTGTCATCAACACAAAAAGCCAGACAGCCCATCTTGCGTTGAGGACAAAGCTGCTCTAAGGCATTTCCTGTCATATCGCTCCTGCTGGTCCAGTGGCATCAGAGAGGCTGAGGTGTCAGACAGGGAATTGCCTCTGACATTGACCTATGGATCTGTACAACCTGCACTTTATTGTCCGGCACAGACTGTAAAGAAGAGAGATGGGAGATAATGAAGGCTCACCTTTCAGATCGGTGACGAGACAGTCATTGTCTCAATGGATTAGACTAGAACGAACATAAAAAGGTAGCTACCATTGCAACGTGACATTAAACTACAGTCAAGCATCATCTCTATATCCATAGAAGAGCGTGAGGTAACATAAGCACTCAAGCACATCAATAACCCAATGATGCGATCAATGCCTCCAACAAACAATACCCTTGACAAAAGCCCTTAAACAACCTTCTCTGGATTATATTTCATTACAATAGATCACGCAAGGACACACGGCTCCTTAATAGCAGCTAATCTCAACTGTAATGGATCGCCGTACTGAGAAGAGAAAAGAAGGAGGGTAAGTGGAACACAAAAGGGGGAGATGAAGTGATAGAGCAGTGTCAATTAGCAGTGGCCCGCTATCTCCCATCAATCCACACCCATTCATCATGAGTGTTCAATAAGATGCTCAGTGCAGGGTAAGGATAGAGAGAGACAGAGTAACACAATGGAAATGTAAAGTCTACGCGGATAAAGGGACGTCCCGTCCCTCAGAGGACAGAGTTACAACAAGAAAGCTTCAGTTTGCGTTAAGGAGAATGAGTCATCGCTGCAGTAGATCTACAAAGTGTAGAGCACAAACAGTGCACATGCTATACGTGTTCTACTGTGGTTACATGAGCTGGTACTACACCAAACATTATCAGATCTACTGTGCAGAAACTTTTCAAACTTAACATTCGTTCATCATTTATTTAATCACCCAACCTTCTATCTTTCCACTCAGGTATGTTTCAGGAATGTAAAAAAGAACGATGCACAGTGGAGGCGCAGTGGTTACTATGCACATCATGTACCTATAATGTCCTTAGTTCTGTGTCCTTGCCCCTGTCTCACTGCCCTATGTTTCCTGTTTGTGTCACCCTCTAATGATTGATCTAATGATAGTTTAACTTAATCATACATTCTCATACTATTGTATCAGAAACACCATTGGCATTTAAATAACTGTATTTTGTGGGCAATAATTTCATATGTATTTATAATATTTCAGATTTTCAGTATGTTGCCCAATTCCAATCCAAAAACAACGTGTTCCTCTAAAACGCTTTAAGAATAATTCTTGAATCAGTAATCATTAGGACCAGTCGCTGGGTTTAAAATGCAAAGAGAGCAGATGCACAAGCGTTTCCCATGAATTCTATCCTTGTGTCAATTACTGCAAGTGTGCATAGGGACAAGTCTCCCACTCACTCCTACACAACCTCAGTGAGCAGAAATGAGATCTGTGCGCCTTGTGTGAGCACAGTGGGTGGGAGTCTTTAGTTACTTTCAGGCTGAGACAACAGAAATTGTCAGATGGCCACCTGGTCGCACATGCCAGCACCATCAGTCACCTTCCTTCCTGATACACAGAGACAAAACATGCTCTGTCTTACTCTAACCTGTGGAGGGACTAACAGGATTTCACTGCAGAGACATGCCAGCAATCATTACAAGGCTCTTGCACAATTAATCCTCCAGCGAAGATCTTCTGGCTAACCTTGGGTTGCCCAATTTCCCATCAGCCCCCTCTGCCTCTACTAGCTGCTCTGTCGGCAGCCCTACACAGTGAACAATCATATGATGACATTCAGAAGAGAGTGAGGGAGCACGCACGGAGTATAGTGCACCAGTGTGACCCATAAAACAAAACAGCAATCTGAGACCATGTGATCGAAACATTCATCCAAAACAAGGCTCGTTTGTGGGATAAGGCAGAGGCAAGGGGAAGTCAAGTAGAGGAAGGGGAACTGGAGAGGCTGACAATGCATGGCAAAGGCCCAACGCAGCATGCTCTCCCAGGGTATAAGAGGGAGGAGGGGGCAGGCCTCATCTCAGTTAGAGCCAGGGCAGAGGTCCCCCCACTGGAATGATTGGAAATCCAACTGACCTGGCACTGCAGTGCATGGAGATGAGCTTTGTGCATGCTTCAATTGTAAATATTCCACCAGTCAACAATAAGAAAGGAGGAGGAAACCACACAAACACACACAAATAGCTGTAGAGGAGAGGGCCAAAGCCTTCATGATGCAGATGGGAATGATGGGACCTTAATCTCGTCGTCTCTGGTGACTGATCTTGGGCCAAATCTGGGCTTCGCTCCCTCTCTCATCTCTTTCACGCTTGGTCTCCTGGTTTCAGATGCCTTCATGATTTCCCACCCTGGTCCTGCCTTTTCTAGCCCTTCCCAGAAGCCCCCCCTCCCCACCACACACTCACTCACTCTGCCTGTCTGCCCTTTTGTTCCTTTGCACCAGTGCCTAGAGACGGGACAACATTCGGGTTAGTCAGCGCACTTGACAGGCTTAAACCGTCAAAGACCGAGGCCACCTCGGGAAAATCTCACAACCAGCTGCTCTGCCAAAGAAACCCTGCAGCTAAAGCTTGATTGCTTCCCAACAGGGCATTGGGACCACATCACTGCAAACCCACTATTTCACAACAGATGGAAACCCCCAGTCGACCCTCTGCAGCACTCAACACCACCTTGATCTCAGGAAAGACTGATATTCCCATTCAAATTGGCCGGGAGATGTTTTGAAATGTTGGATAATTTCTTACATATGCTGTCAATTATAAACCCAAACATGGTTGCGCACATGGAGTCACATGCCACAAATGTTTTCCTCGCAACTCAAGGCATGGAGTTGAATAAGGGTGCGAACATGCAGAAAGTCACTCAACATTAAGTTCATGGTAGTCAAATACGTCGCAGATTTTCAGTACATAATGAGAGGGAGGAAGATAATCATATCATAAAAACTAAATAGCTTTGGAGAGGGGGCTGTCTAATGGCTGGGGTTTGATTATTTAGACAGTGGGTGCGGCCATGAGAGAGGGAGAGAGGGAAAACGAGGAATTCATGAGGAAGACTAGCGGTAGCAGGCCATGGTCGACGGGTGGTGGGCGGGTGGTTGGCGTAACTCAGTGTTCCCAAAGGGTGGGTTTTTGCAGTGCCCCTCCCCTGCACGTCTGGATCACTGTCAGCATGACTCTGTCAGAGGACTGGTGATTGGAGGGGAAGAATGCAAAGCTTTGAGGAGCCTGTGAGAGACTTTGCCAGAAGCTCAGTTCATGTGAGGTCTACTGGAGATTTAGGGAGGTGGAAAGGAAGCATATGTTCCACTTCCTGTCAGGCTACCAGTGCAACACTTATTGTTCCCCCTGACACCTTTTCTCCAAAAACTCTCTGCATGTGCAGCCGCAGGGTCTCCCGTTTAACAGCAATGTACCCCCCCCCCACTCCATCTTGCTTCCCGTCTCTCTTGTTTAGAATTTGGTAAAGCCTGGGGGACACGGAGGATACTAACGTGTTTGGCAGGGGGCTCTCACTATTTTAGGAAATATATACAAAATCTCCTCCTTTGGGACTGGGAGGGAGGGGTGTGCAGGGTATTCTCTACAAGAGGAGGGCAGGATGTCAGTAAAACAGTGGGATAGGAGGCTCAGAGTTCTCAGACTGACATCCAGACACTGCCTGTTTGGCAAAATGTATGCTTTGCCTAGTCCATACTCCATGGAAGTCTATGCTGCCCTTCAGGAGTTAACAGAAATAAAATAAATAAAAAAAAAAAATGTGTGTATTGGAGAAATGCATTGTATAGCTAAGACATTTGGGATAAATTAAACTAGTCCCCAGCGTGACATGAAGGCCCCATCACTGAGTGAAAGAGCTGCTGCATCCCAAGGCACCTTGGCCATCAGCAGAAGTCTGCTCTGAAAACGCTCCTTGCACACAGATAACACCTTGCAGAGCTAATGCAGTTCATCACAATAACTGCGACCGCTTTTCAAATATGTACTCAGTCAAACATGATTAACCCCCCCTCTGGGGACATTTTTACGGCCATGTGCCAACCGCCTGGTAAAGGATTGGGCTCATTTTGTGGGCAATGGCATGGTGTCTGCGCCAGAGGCAGAGGACAGGTCGCAAGAACTGGCCGGTGGAGAAATCCCTGCCAATTTACTGCTAACCTTCTATCGGGTGCAAGATAAGGTGAAGCCGGATGTATATGTGTCTCATAAAGGAGCCATTGTGCAGTTGGATAAATCTATCAAGAGGCTTAAGCTATGGCCCTGTTACCTGATTTATTATTCCTTCTCTGTCAGATGAAAAGGAACGTGTTATCACATCTAGTTCACCCTATTTCTGTCAGAAGAGCTTTAGCAGAGCATGTGTGTGTACGTCTGTAAGTATTTATGCGTACATGAGGGCATACATAAGGTCAGTGTCCTCTCATCCTGAATGCTTCCATATCGACTAAACATATTTAAGAATATATTTTTAAAGTTGACTGATTGAACTATAGCAGGAACGTTCACTTGTATTCACTTGTTTGTAAAATGACCTGCACTTACATTTCTCTAAAGCTGACAAGCTTTAATTTACTTTAAAACAAAACTGAAGAGGAGCCAAAATACAGAACCTATACATTTCACAGTATTGCTGAATTATTTAAGAATATTATAAAATGATTCCAAAATTAAACAAAATTCCTTCATCATTGACTTGTTCAGAGAAAACATCACCCTTGAAAAACGCCTCTGGACCAGTTAGATGAAGCAGTAAACAGTCTCAGGAAGTTGGAGCCAGAGCACAGCTTACTGTTGAACACAACCACAGATCTGAAATCTGCGGGTCAAGCAGAGTACGCAGACACCATGCCTTCCACATCACACCACAACAAAGACAGAGCGCCTTCTCATCCCACTAAGGCGACAGTTTGAGTCTGATTCTGCACTCGTAATAGCAATAAACACAATAAATGAAAGGCAAGGCCACCGATTCTGCACAGAATGTGTTCCGCTGGTTTGCTGCAGACGACATTGTGTTGCAGTTTAGATTTTTAATCAGAGATTAATCGTGTCACAAAAAAAACAACACCTCATTTACAAGCTAATGGAAACAAGTCTACCTGATTTCCCGTGAATATTGAGCAGGGGATAAAAATGCAGGGAGACAATAGACACGGCTCTCATTCTGGTGATTTGCACTTGTGCGTGCACAAATCTGTGTGTGGGGCTGAGCGAGCAACAGAGAGTCTTTTAGGCTCACTTTCAAAGCTGCAAGCTGATCATGAATATTTAAAACTAGGCAGATATCTGAAATATAGTTTTGGTAGCGTGACATTTTTTTTTTTTTTGCATGGTAAATTACCAGAGAGTAAATTTTTTAGCAAGAGCCGGGATATCAAAATAAATAGTGTCTTTTAAGCTGTGGCTCATTTACTATGAAATGTGGTTTTCATTCCAAACATTTGTCGTAAGAATTTTAAAAAAATCAGAAAAACTGCCATCTGAATGATTAGCAGTGCACTCCAGGGAGTGTATGTTATGAATGCAGAGTAAAGCTGCACTGCAAAAGGCTGGGCGGGTGGGTGGGGCAACTTTGAGTCTCACTGTATTACCAGAGAGTAAATTTTTTAGCAAGAGCCGGGATATCAAAATAAATAGCGTCTTTTAAGCTGTGGCTCATTTACTATGAAGTGTGGTTTTCATTCCAAACATTTGTCGTAAGAATTTTTAAAAAATCAGAAAAAACTGCCATGTGAATGATTAGCAGTGCACTCCAGGGAGTGTATGTTATGAATGCAGAGTAAAGCTGCACTGCAAAAGGCTGGGCGGGTGGGTGGGGCAACTTTGAGTCTCACTGTCTACTCATTGTCTAATAGAGTCATTCCCAAGTTCCCCAAGGTGTTGGATATGAAAGGGTATCTCTCTTTCTTCCTGTCAAGTGTTAGCGCTTACTTCTCTTTTACTCCTCTGTTATGCACTATTCATGCTCTGGGTCTGTGTTGTGTTGCTCTGCAGGTGGTTAGGAGGAGGATGCAGATGAAATATGGATTATCTCCTCTCAGTGTCTGGCTAAGCCCCACTTTGCTGGCACCGCTGCTTTTCAATGTAGCTCCCCTCCCACTCAGCGAGCCAGCTGCAGGCCTAGCATCTGTCTGCTAACCCCCCGCCCAGCCTTTAATCAAGCAAACACACACACACACCCATCTACCCCCACTCCTGCATCAGCTGCGGCTGTTCCGTGCAACAGGAAATACTGGCTTCTGAAGATTTACTGTTGGTTTCTTGTAAACAGGATACTGACCAAAAAGAGCTGCTGGCTGAAAGAGGAGTAATGCCAACCCATTGAAGTGTCCCATTAAGACGTACAGTAGGTCAGGGTAGTTTGGATGATTGATAACATCCAAACCCCTGGTGAAGACATGACTCCTTTCAGGAAGGAAATATCAGCCCAACCCTTCAAGATTCCTCCGGGACACCGGCCAGAGCTGCTTCTAATCCTACGCCCACGCAGATCCACAGTCAGTCAGCCTCTAGATACGACCTTCATACCCACTATGGATTTATGTTCAGCAGCATAGACATTCTCCCCATTCATATTGGTGAAAATAGCATTACACTTATCAAGTCAGCCGAGTGAGTTGTGTGGATGTATCGTTATTGCTTAACAAGCTGGGGTGAGTCAGACTGAACGGTCAAACCTGGACCAATTGTATTAGCGATAGTAGTTTACAAACACACACACACACAGTTTTCATGTCAACATTTAAGTTGCATTAATTGTCAGTATTACCAATAAATGATGTGTTCTAAGATTCAAGCACTGACTTTCAGTATTCTGATGAGAACGATACAAACACTTAATTGTCAAAAACTATGAAAAAAAGTTGTTGTAATTAACTCGAATTACACTTCAAGGAATAGGAGCACTTCTCTTCTAGTTTAGTTGCCATAAAGTTTTATTAAAATGCTAATGACTTTTTGCAATACTTTCTAAATTTTCTAAAAATTAATTGTTCATGATTATGTTCATTTAACATTATAAAACCGTACAATAATATATCCACTTTACAAACAAATCTGATCACATTCAACTGAAATGAAAAATTCATTATCAGTTAATAGCTGCTGATCGATTTTCTTTTCAGTTCTGCCTGAGATGTGTGACATATTGTAGATTGAACTAAAGATGGTTTTAGTCCATTTTAGAAGCACAGCTCTGCATTATGATAAGAGCTTCTCATGCATTTTTTAACAAGAGCCAACATTTTCAGACTGCTTGTAAAAAGTGAAACAGTCCCACCTACGCAAACTCTACGGTGAATCATTGGTTCATCTTCCTGAAGCACCTTAGGGGATCCTCACACCACTTGAACCCAGGCAATGGGGTACAATACTGTATATTATGCAAAGAACAACAATCATTATGGCACACTTCACTGAGTGGTGCTTCATGCAAGTCCCTGACCTGAAGAAGCAACGGCAACAGGCAGCAGAAAGAGGCCCTGCGCCTCCCTGTCTACAACTGTCATTACCAGGAACACTGGGGAGACTGTGTGTGATTCGTCTCAGACAGACAGAGGATGTCCGCTGTGAGCCAGCCATCTGATTACCCACAATTCCAGAACCGCGCTGCCACCCTAAATCAGTTTAGCCTCATTTCCCTCAAATAATTGACAAAAATACGGGTACTTTCCAGAGATGATGAGCATGTGTGTTGAGCAAATCTGACGAAGCCTGGAACCAGGAAATAGACGGGAATCTCTTCAGGATTATTTATGAAATTGTTGCATGAGTACTTAAAAATTCAAATCATATGCACTTTTGTTCTGACAGAGATGGCGATTCTTCAGTGTGTGGGAACAGACAGAGTCCCTAACCTCAGGTATGTGTGTATCTTATTTCAATGGTTAGTGGCATGGTGCTGGCACAACATTATAAATAGTGGAGGAGCTGGGCAAACTGAACAGAGACGGGAAGGAAACACGGGTGGCTGGCACTTTCCTGCTGTCTGACCACTCTGGAATCCAACCCCACCCTGGCAGCCAGAATCCATGAGGAAAGCTGAACTAGTGCAGTTCAGCAATAGCCAATGCAAGACTGACATTCCCATTATTCCCTGCACAGTTTCATTTTTGTTTTAAGTTAATCTGTATCTAGATTTAAGGACATGTCAGCAATAGTGAGCCTCACGATGTTACCGTTCACATAAGGAGGACCCTGCCTGGGTTGATCGAGTCCCAGGGTGTCCCACAGACAATCATCTGTTTTAATGGTTTTTCAGTTTCTATTTTCTAGAAATTATAATCAGCGTCAAGAGTTGGGTTTCATTTTCTTTATTATTTTATCTGCTTGCTTCATGGCATTTAGGTTCTCCTATAATAGATTTAAAACAGTTGAGTCTCGATGGTCTGAAAACACATCAACAAACAGTCTGCAACTGTTCCAATTTAGCGAATGGTTCATTAGGAATCTGGAGACTGAGTAGACTCCTGAGTATGGCAGTGTTGTGTGTTGACCCAGTTGGACCAACCTGACACACACATCAGCTCTCCTGTAAGAAAGCAAACTTTAATAATGAGCACCCTCCCCTGACGTTCTGTGGCCAGGGCAGTAGTTTGGCGAGGCTGCACCGTCCTGGAGGTTACCTCTGCTATTACCTCTGCACCAGCTGGCAGGAGCAGCTTTCTGTGTGTGTGCGTGTAAAAGTCTTGGGTTAGCAGAGGCCCATGCTCTGGCCCACACAGAGAGTGGGGTCCACTCAAGGGGGAGAGGGCCTCTGTCTGAAGGCTTAAAATAGAGTGGAGGGTGTGAGACGACTGCAGCCAGACTGAGATTGTGGGGAGCTTTTGTCAGGAGGAGGGTCTGGAAGGAAGAGGGGGCTGCACCCAACAACTCTCAGCATGTTTGGCCGGCCTGAAAATAACTCACATCCAGAAAGGCTGTGCGCAGGCAAACACGCAGATCCTCTGTAGTTAGACAAGGGGCTAGAAAAACTTTCAAAAACAGCATTTATATTCAGTCAGTAACAGCAGGAATCCTGAAACAGTCTCGGGTCTGTTAGCAGCTCCTTATAGCAGCTTCCACTGCAGGTTTTACAGACTCCTCAAGCAGCTGAGAAAACACCAGACTGGAGTCATTTGCCCAGCAAGACAACACTGTTCATGCCTATGATTATAATCAAAAACACGGGTGTGGTTGTAGGGAAATGTCCCTCAAATCAGAAGTACAAGGCTAACTGTCCTTCAGCTAACCTTTAATAAAAGTATGGATATACTGGCTGACACAGTAGTGATGGCGAGCACAGCGGGCAGTTCAAGTTTCTCTCCAACACATCCCGACAGAGTCACAGACAAATACAAATACACACACCTCTGTAATGGACCTTCCATTTGTGAGTAAATACTGGATGGTGAAAGCCTTCACCTATAATCCTAAAGGAGAAAGAGCTGTGTGAAGCCAGCGTTGGCAGCAAAGAGCAGGCACACAATCGAAGCAAACCTTTCTGTGGGAAAACAGAGTTTCACCAGAGGGCTTTTTGTCAGCTTTCCACTGCCAGAATGGAGCCTGATATGCAAGTTTCTATAAAAGGTCCTTGTCAGCTTTTCATGCAGGATTGCAAAGGTTACAAAAGCATTGCGTAGGAACTGACTTGCAGGGCTGGACTGACACCAACATCATGAACAGCATTAAGCGCTAACATGCTTTTATGGCTTTAGCATTTACTTTATTTTCCCTCTAATGCTTCAGGAGGAGTGTGAACGTCATTTAAAAAATATCAGTAAAAAAAGCAAATGCTGATGATGGCTCAGAGGGTTCCAACAATGATTTCTTGTTTTGAATTTTAAACTGTTTATGTCCTATAAATATATCTTGACGTGACATCGTGCTGATTTCTTTAAAAGTGTATTTCAGCCACATAAACAAACAAGCCAGCAGGCGAACTATACCGAACACCTGACGTCTCTTATTGTATCAGGTTGGCCGAGCAGGGGGCTCCATAATCAGAACACGTTCATGTTTGACAGCTGAGCGAGAGCGAGAACGAGAACAAGAGAGAGAGAGACGAGTCTGATGGCACAGGGACACACACCATGCCCCTGACCCGAGACATCATCAGATTTCACTGCAATTACCGTGAGTATCTGTGTACTATCCAGGCTGGGAACACCTGAGCACTGTGGAGCGTCGCCCTCTCAATAAGACTGGCAGAGCTGAGAGCCCCGGCCCCAGTGCGAGAGCAATTTCAGTAAATAAATAAGATGTGTAACAATTGTATCACTCCTAAATCAGCACTGCGGATCTTCACTATTTCATTAGGCTGAAATTCTGACATAGACAAAGAGAGACAAGACAGGGCCTTGAGCACTGCGTGCCAGGGAATGGTTGTGCAGACAACAGACAGGCACCATCCAATAACAAAATGAACACTCAATCTTATTTAGGATCCCTGGAAGCATTGGGGTTGTGTTTTTCTCTTCAAACGGACCTGATTTTTATCTAATCGCTAAACTGCTGCATGCCGATCGACTGCCCGCCGGAATGCCCCAGTCACGTTGAATATTTCATATGAAGCCTATTGTTGCCTACCCCACTGGGGCCTCAGCAAATGGCCCAATGAGGGGGAAAACGGTGGAGTGGATTCTACAGACCAAAGCCCATTAGTCCTCTGGCCTTAGGAAGGCACAAGGCAATATTTCCAAAATGATGAACACAAATATTTTGGGCCAGTGATGTTGTGAACAAAGACTGAAGAAGGATGATATCTGAAGACCTTGGCTAAATCTGTGGAATGTATCAAACAGGGAACAGTCTGTTCAGCATTATGATCCAAGGATGCAACAAGGGACTCGACGCAACACCCCCACACATGATTCTCCTCACACGATGACTCTCACTGTTTACACAGGACTCACTCTCTTGAGCCAACTACCCCCCACCCCTCTCAAAAACCCACAAAACCACAACCCCAAGAAGTATTCTTTCCAGATTTGATGCCCACACAAGCAACAACATCTCATAACAACAGTGACATTGCATCAAAGTGTGCTAATACACACAGAGGCAGCACTGTGGAATGTAAACAGCTTTAGCACATTGCTACATAATTGCAGAAAAACATTTTTACATCCAAATGCAACCAACTTGAGTTCACTCTCAGAACTCCAGTTTAGGTATGTGACATGTCAGACATTCAAATATGAAGTGAAAATCCAACACATTTTACAGGACAACTAAAAACAGCATTATTTATGTGTCACGTTGAAAATGATGAGTAACCTACTATTTAGCTCGAACCCATTCCACAACACTTCAAATATCAGTCCCAGGTATCAGCTGTGTAACTAGAAACGAGGGCCCCAGTTTGTCTGGGGGACACTCCTGAATCACCAGCAGCTATTTAGCGAGTCAGTGGAGGGCTGCTCAGAACAGCAAAGCTGCTTAAACTGTTTTGCTGCCTGGCAATCCATCACAGCGCAGCAACGGCGCAATGATATCTGGCACATGACTGCTTTACTTCATCACTGCCGACACTGTGGGTGTATTCCAGGAAGCAGGTGAGAGCTCCTGAGTTTGTTAATCCTGAGACGACAGAAACTCTCGAGTCTCCTGTTTCCAAATGTTATAACTCACATTACCTGAGGTGAACTGACTGGCAGGAGTCTTTGTCTGCAGCTGGAGGAGCTTTAAATTGAAAGACGATCGAAAACCTAAGACCTATATTTACCATGTCAGGGCAGACAGGATATCTCTGTCCTTCGTCATGATTCACCACATAATCATTTATGTTACTACGTTAACTACGTGTCTTCCAATCCTGTGCTGTTGCACACACGTTGAACCCATCAGGCTAAAACTAAATACATATTTCTCCACTGGATTAAAGTGGGGGCTCTTTGTTTACCCATTGTTGGGGAGAATTGTTGTATTACAATAAACACAATGAATTCAAATTGAACAAGACTGACTGGACTTAACTCTGATAAGCTGCTCTCTCTGGAACTGAAATCAGTGGTCAACTCGGAGATAAGGGTGAGGCTGAGATCAAGGCCTGAAGCCTAAAGGCTTAATTATGCCTCACGTTATATATACGTATATGGATGGAGCCTTCTCAAGAGAAAGAATCAAAGGACACAGAGGTGGAACCTTCTACTCTTCCATTCATCTTAAGATGAACGTCCCATGACCAACAAGACACGGTGGTGTCCTGTGTGTGTTTACCAGTGTGTTTCAAAGGTCAAACAGCAACGGGGGTATTACAAATGGCACTTTTACACTGCACGCCCAAACAGAGGAGCCACGTGGGGAGCGGACGGCTATTTTCTGCTGAAAAACAAGGGCTCCAAATTCCTAACATGTTGCGGGGATTAGAGAGCGATTCGGTGGAACTCTCAGCTCCATATGGTGACAAGGTGCCCACATCTCCCTCTTTTGGAGATTTGTCTTTCTTGCCAGGAGTTGCAGTCCTCTGGAAGCCAAATAAAGATTTAAAACCAGAGGGGGAGTGAAGAGAAGGCCAAGTAGTGTGCAGTGAAATGATGCTCATTTTGGCCTGAGTGGTTAAGCCTGCTCTCATCAGCTGCTGCAAGGGTAGGCCTCGGGCTGCGAGAGGAAGTAATGAAGGATTGAGAGGGGTTTGTGTGGGTGGGTTTAAGGGGGAATCACATGGATCATGAGTCATTTGAGGTATTAGACCACTGTTGTTCGAGCCCCCCCCAATTACTTCAAAAGACTGGCGGCACAGCACACAGTGAGTCAAGCTTTGGCCACTTTCAATGAAAAGTGGAATTCCTGGCTCAGCCCTCAATGAATCCTGGAAAAGGCTCCAATATTATGCAAATGTCTGGAGTTTTACAGGAAAAGCTCCAAATTCACTGCAGTCTGAACTTGACCTTTTACCTGTGTGAGGGTTACCCAGGATGGCCCAAGACAATTAGCTGCGGAAGCCCTCACTGAGCTTGAATAGGAGCGAGCACTAGCATCACTAACGTCATTAACAAAGCAAATGCCACTGAGGTTTCTGGAACAACATCAAAACAGATTCTCTGCACATCCATCCTTGAATACAGCTGTCTGAGAAATGTATCTGTCTGACTGCATGGCTGTTATATTTCATCACACCCGACCAGCCTGATCTCTCTCACACACACATACACACGACACCCAGCAGACATTCACACGCAACATCATCTCTGCCGGATCCCAGTTTGACATCAGACAGCCCGCGAGAGGCCAAAAAGATATCAGTCCTTCGGGCCACAGCCTTCTGAGTGCTGTCACCAAACCAAAGCAGTTTGTTGCATCATCAAGGCTAACCGTGTTCATTGGAGCAGGAATATTATAGAAAGAAACACATTGAGACAGACAGGGGCTTCAACAGGCCCATTAATGAGGCATGATCCAGAGGCATGCAACAGTTAAGGTGACTGTGCCTGCCAGGGAGGACTGAAAGGTGCATAAGCTCCTAAAACAAATCACAGAGGGAACATTAATCCAGTAAGGAGTTATCTTAAATGTATATTTTTTGCTTTTCCATATCCAAGGGGGACATAAATGTGTCCAGTCTCAGAGATGGTAAAGTCTGCATATTGCAGATTTCACCTGAGAGTGAACAGGCGCTTCGACACTACAGACAGGAACCCACATTCAAATCCTTAATGCACAATGCTGCAGAGCTGCCGCCAGCAGAGTTCACAAACTCTACACACATAGAATTCGCACACAAAGGCATCTGTGACATTCACTCGGCATCCGCGCTGTGCATTAACAAAGGAACACACGGACTCTGCATAGTGAACATATCAAAGAAATAGCTTGAAACTCCATTCTGCACACCTCTCTGGAGAAGTTATCTGCAGTGAAAAAGTACAGCAGGTTTACCTCTGCAGCACCAGCTCGAGACACTGCAGACCACTGCACTCCTTGAAACCTGACACATGAAAGCTAAGCCTCAGCTGTATGTACAGGTTTGACTCTGAAACACATCTCATAAAGATCAGGTGCTACCAAGTGGCGCTTTAGTACCAAGGTTAGGGAATCCATGCACTCAGGGAGGAAGCGTATTCAAAGTGGTGAGGACTTTTCAGAGTGCACAGCTGCGGCAGAGCAGAGGCAGGAGCGCTCGGCCGAGAGGAAGAGTTAATTAGATTTGTTGGTGTGTGTTGGAGAGACAAGACAGGAGACTTGTTTGCCACAGAGACCGGAGTACAGCAGCCATGTGTGGCATCAGGGATCCAGGGTCCGAGGACAATGTGCCAGTCCTGCTGCCTGCGAGCCTCAGATTGCGATTGCAGAGCGTGGACGGAGGCCTGTAATTTCAGATCGCCCTCTGTGCACGTGCCCACTGTGATTTCCACACCACAATGTGGCAGGGGACACAATAGCTTTCCCTTTGAAGACTGTCCCAAACATTTAGTATCCAACTCTAAGCCCATGCTGTGCTGACCATATTTCAGAGAGATTAGTTAGAATCATTTTTGACTCTTTGGAGGAAACAAGCAATTTGTCATCACTAATACAGCAGAAGATGAACATATCTGCATATTCATTAATTGTGGCCCAACAGAAAATACAGCAGTTATGCATTACTTATAGGACAGAACTCCACTGGGTTATATATCAGGATTAAATCATTGGTAAAAGACTTGTACTGACTCACACATGCTGATACCATTCACCTTTTGTAAATAAAACCTAAATAAAAATGCCACAGAGACCGGAGTATCCCATCAATAGAAGGGCTATATTGGATATACTTTATACTGGGAATACTTACAGATTCCTACCAAATTAAATTAAGATATCACTGTTGACTTTGTACCTGGACATTGAAGTCTGTGACAACCAGCGATAATATTACAGGTCTCACGCTCATGACATCCATTGATTTGTCAGGTATTTAATCAAGCCAGTTCATCAACTTTTCAATTTTTTTTTTTATCTTTTACCAGTTTGAGAACTCCTCCCTGAGAATTTGCAACATCACACATTTCTGACAGTTGACCTACCAAGTGAGTACATAGTGGGCACAAACCCATGAGGCCTGATTGGCTTCTGGCCTTAATGAGACTTGTTCTCAGGGTCTGATGGGTTGTCAGACATTAAATACAGGTACCGTTGACAGCTAATCACTGAAATGGGTCATGGGCAGTGTGTAGCACGTACAGGGCCTCTGCCCATCATGGTGTACATTTACATGTTTGTGTGTCAGGCTATGCTACAAGTGTTTCCTTCTCTGTAGGAAGCCATCTAAGCTAATTTCTGCAGGGAATAGCAGAGGAAGTAAAGCTTCGGTTGTACCACTATAAGCAGAACAAGGCCAGAATGAGGGCTTGTTAAAGTCACATGAGAGGCATGAGAACATGGCAGATCAAGGACGCGGTGCACTCAGTCTGTTCGTCCATGACGTCTAGTTCACCGGTAAGTGATGCATCTGTGTTGCATTGATGGTCGGTTACAGACACCAGCAGCCTTAATATGCACCAGTGTTTCAGGGACATTGTGCTTAAAGGACCGTGGATAAGTGACAGGGGAGAAACAGAGGAGGTGGGTTATGGCTTTGGAGCAGAGTGAGGAATGAGTGCTCCCATCTGAGAATTCCACTGGAATGTAGCTGCTCTGTGACCCCAAAAACACTCCCTATGCTCCCTTTGGCCTGAACAACAGAGGCTGCAGCTGGCCACTCCTTCAGAGGAACTTACCCCCCTATTCCACCCCCAACGCACACACACAGAGGCAGATTCAAGAGAGACAGAGCACAAAACAGACGAAGAGTGGGTTTTATTGGATTAGGCCTCTCTTAACTGTACTAGAATATGATGGAAAGAATTCGGGAACTCAAGGAGGTCTGTGTCAACAGGCCTTGTTTGCTTAACTCTGAAAACTTTGCAGGGTTGAGTGCACTCTTTTCCACACATTCTGAAACTGGATAGGTAAAAAAGAAAAGAACACATGCCTTAGTATAGTTTCTGAATAACCAGGGTATCAAATGTAGGCCCCCACTGAATCACTGCGAATAAAGGAAAATCATTTGGTAACCAATGGCAACTCAGAATAACAGCCACTGGGAAACAAACATGCATACAGTGCCATGGTTCTGTGGGCCAAATACCCAGTTAGGAAAACATGACTGTGATTCTTTGAAAGTTGAGTACTGAAGAAGCATTATACTTCAAGTTACTTTGGTGATGAAACCACTGCAACAGGAGATTGGAGCTATTTATATCACCCTCTGTCTTTATTGAGACAAATAAAAGCTGAAGGAGTGTTCGACAAGTTCCAGTGACTCAGTGGCTAATGCACCTGCAACTTCAGGTCATGAACTGTCATCACTCTCTCAGACACAATCACGCTCCCACTGCATTACCCAATCGAGCAAAATTGTTACTTAAGGCTGGTACATGACGAATATTTCATCAAAATATAAACTACAAATCAATACTGAAAGCAGAATATATGAGTGACAAATGGGACTGTTATTGAGGAAATTGGTTTGTGTTGTATTCCTTTCTATGTGGTCATTCTGCGAATACCAATGATTTCCCTCTGATCCTGCAGAATTGAGTCACAGCATCAAGGCTGTAATTTGTACCCTGCTTCATGTATCAGGAAGTCTATGACACAACCTTTTCTCTCCAACTTTCTGCTGCCCGCAATCCAGCGAAAGAACACACGGCTACGATGTACTATTACCAAACTAAAAGCTTGCTTGGCCCGAGCAACAGGATACTGGCAGCTCTAAAAGCCCTAACAAGAGGGCCAGGATTGTACACTGTCCAATACAGCACACGGTGTAAAGTACTGCACCTTCCACCGATGGCTGGCACCTGTCCCTCCATATCCGCAGACCTGGCTGGCACAGATCAACACTGCACCACGCTCCACTTCACAGCCTATTACACATTCCAAACAAATTAAATATGAAGGGGTGTGATGGGTCGAAATGGCATTTTGTGAAGCCCCAGTAGCCAGCGCAGGCCCCGCGTGCAGGAGAGGTTCATTAGACAACTCAATAGAGCCATGTGGAATGTGCGAGGAGGCGCATCACGCCATTGTTCCCCAGTTGCTCCTCTGGGAATGGGCTTAGCACAAATTAAAAGAAGTTGAGGAGATGAGTAACCATACTGTGCTATCGCATGTAATGGCACATGACAACCAGCCCAGTGTCTAGATGTCCCTGTTGTAGAAACCGCTGAACTGTAGAGACTGTTGTCCATGAGAAGAATTGGCAGCAGCCCCCAGAATGCCAGGAACTTGTGTAAATTTCCCATTTTAATGGGTTTTGTTACTGGTTTGGCTGAACTCTTGCCACTGGTTACCATAATGTTTGTGTGCAAGCCTGACGGGGGCCAGAACATGGCCAACTGTGGCTCCGTGTAACAAAGGCCACTGTGGCTGGAAGTCCAGTCAGCTTACCGCGGTTTGGACTTTCCCTCTCACGCTCTCCTCCTCTCTTTTATCTTCCTCCCTGGACCACAGCCATCAGCAGTTATACAGCAACTATTATGTATTGCAAGGATCAGACCGGAATTCTAAAAAAGGGTTGGACCTCATCAGCGTACTTCAACTGTCAGTGGGTCAGTAACTGCCCGTCCTCGCTTAAAATTCCATACAGGCTTTGTTATTGAGCTTTGAGTCAGCAAAACATGGATTGACACGCTGTTTTTTTCAGATATAATGGACCAATAGGATAGGCAAAAAAATTAAAGCGCAGCCTGACTGAGAATTAACAATGGAGTCTCAGAAAACGTAGATTTAATTTGCAGTTTTTCTCCACTTTACATTTGCATAGCAGGCTGGCTTTCCAAAGGCCCCATGACTGTGCTGACTCCTCACAGCAGAGCTAAATACACCGAGGATGCTCCGAGCAAACTCCTTGGATTGCCACATGTCAGTGTAATCTGAATGGTCCGCGGACACTGACGGAGCCCTACTAAAGAGCTGTCAGAGGGAACCGTTAATCCCAAAAGGCAGCATTAGCCAGATGGTACGATGATGGAGGATCGATGCTCTCTGCCATCCCAACTGCGTCCAGTGGCCGGTCCAGAGGCAGGAAGTGGGCTAATCCCTCAAAAGAAAGTTCCAGACTAAACACGCAAGAGGGGCCGCACCCCCCAGCCCCCACGGCTGCGCTGCATGTGCTGCCTGGTACAATGTGAATGGTACTGGAGGGGGTTAAAAGGAGAAAGGGAGAAGTAGGGAGGCATTTGTTCCTGAGTTTCTGGTTGAGGGAAGCTTTATGAGGACTCTGACCTTCCCCCTGCGGGCCCCTCTAAGGTCCTCAGCTGCAGGACAGAGCAGGAGGAGCCTACACGCACTATACATAACTGTCAAAGAAGTCCCAGTGTTTTGAGAAAGGACCCAGAACTAGATCCCTCTTGGACTGGGGGTCTGGGTGAAGGCAGTGCCCTCTGCATGGAGCACCAGAAGAGTGACTCTTCTTCACTGACCGGTGACAGTCTGATGTTGGGTTAAAGATAAATGTGAAGAATATCCCTGTGTTTTCTCCGAGGCAAATGGTTGTCAATGCTATCAACATGGCTGGTGTTGCTGGCTTCCAGCTGCACAGATATGAGGGTGTTTATTGGACACAGGGACAAAAACCCACTCCCTTACAAACAGGGATGCCCTGTCTGTGCCCTGCAGACAAAGAGTGAGTAAATAAACCAGGGATCCAACTGATGCTGCTGTGCAGCCCTGAGCATGTGTGTGTATTTGTGTGTTGAGAGGGGAATGGTCTGACACTGTGTCTAAATCTCACCTCGGGAAGGTTTTTGGTATTAATGGCAGGAAAAACACAGAATATTAACCACAGACATCACTCACAAGTTGGAGTTACCAGAACTGGATGTGAAACCCAAAACTTGCGAAGATGTGTATTAAATATATACAGGCTTCACACTGCACGCGGCCTTCACACATTCTAAATAGCAGGCATGCTGTAAAGCAGAATATGTAAAAGGAAACCCAGCTCCAGCAAGATAATAAGCGGCCATCTCATTAATGCACAGCTTCGTCTTCCCCAGCGCTGTTTCCAAACATAGCAGTATGAGAGCATCCATCTCCAGCAACCCCCCCCCCGCACCCTCCAGCCTTCCAATTTGCTGCCACTCACCTTTTTTTAATTCCATCAGCGTGATGATGAAAGCTGAGAGAGCATTATGGTCATCGCCTGTGGTCAGACAGTGAGGGAATGAGTGCAGGCCTGTGTCTGTGGCACCGTTGGCCATCCAAGGGGGAGTCTGTAGTGCCAAGGTTGAGTGACATATGCCCCTCGTGTTCCACAGAACACGACCACAGAGTAAACACCGAAAACCTGAGGGTATGTTCATATGATCCACAGCAGAAAAACATGCTGGACTATGTATAGTGCAGTGTTGTACTTGCTGGGGTCAAATGACATTTGCACATATTTCTCAGTGTTTGTTTAAACCCACATGGCAGACCAGATATCTGGTTTAGGGTTTCATTGGGATATTTCAGAAAAAGTTCCTATCTTTGATGAAATCACCACGACAACTGAACAACATGACAATATAGACAATATAGATGACAACTGGTTGGCAAATCAATGAGTCAGTTGTGTAGCTAATGTGCTCAAACTGAAGGGAGGAGTTCTCAACTGCACAACACCAAAAAAGCAAAGATAAGAATCAAGCATGAGCGTTTTGTCAGCCACACAGACTTTATTCCTAGTGTCTCTACTTAGTCATCACATTATTTCATCAATTAGTCAACTAACAGAGAGTGAAAACACAAAAAAGGTCATGAATAATTAATCAATCACAGTTGAGGACTGTTGACTAAACAAGCCGTGTCAATTTATACTATGTAGCCCCAAACTGCTTAATTAGTCTAAAAGATGTTCAAAATAGGAAAGATTCCAGAGCCCAGTGTGAAAAATGTGATGAGTCCAAACACATTGCATTCATTAGTTAAACAAGAGGGGAGCAGAAAAAAGGAAACAACAATGTTTGGTTTGTTTGTTTCACTATCTGAGGAAAGTGGTACAACTTAAAAACTTAAAAACTAAAAAAACCAAAACCTTATCGCCCTACGACCATAATAAACACTAGATATCAGTTGGTCAAAACTTGATAATTTATAGATGCCAAGAGAAGTCTCTGTCTGGTACTTGATGCCATGTTGTGTTACGCCGTGGGTCATGACCAGTATGGGAGACATGGGGAGAATGGCCAGTCTGTGTTACGGGAAGACCATCTGGTATCACCAGGCACCAAATACATATCACCATATGATCGCACCTCTTCCCAGACCACATCTCCTACCACTCACAGCAGCTCTCATAACCGCCCAACCCCCCACCGGAGTGAATGCCCCTCACGCTGATGCACTCTCCGCAGCTATTGACCGCTCCTGTTTCCGGTCATTGGCATTAGTCTTGTGTGACCTCCACTCTCCAAAACAATGCTCCTCCTCATGCTCTACATGTCTCCAAATATTGATCTGAACCCTTTCTTCTGCTGTCACATAAGGACGGCCTGAGGGGAGGCATGGGAGAGAATACCCAGGGACGGTTCAGTTATCGCTCTAAAACACCCCCGAAGAAGAAAAATGAGGTTTGATGGCTTTTTAATTTCAGTAAGAAATCAAACAGCATCCAAGAGCAGGGGAATGCTGGGTTGCAGTGGCTGAAAGCCTTTCTAGCTGTCAGGCAGCTGGCAGTAACCCGCAGTCTGAAGATGAGACTTTCTTTAGTATTTGGCTGAATCACTGAATTATTTTGTTATTCCGACGGGTCCTTCAAGCTTGAGGAGTAAAAGCAAAGTCAAGTTTCTGATAGGCCTTGGCAAGATGATGACTACTGGATTATTCATAATGTTTTCCTTTCTCCTTCACGACAAATCTGTTCTTCTATTTTACATGAGGGGACGCCGCTGAAGCCTCTGCAACCAAATTCGTAAGATAAGGGCACAACCCCGCTGGAGCCAAGTTCTAAAATAAAGGCCGATTTATATTTAACTCAGACGTGGTCTGGTTTTCGGCTCCCCCACTAATTGAGGGATGCAGTAATCTGCATTTACTTACTGTAAGCTCAGCTGCAGCATTAAGATGGGGTCAGGGCAGAGCAGCATCTCTCTCGTTTTGCCCCCGCTGTCTATGTCCTTAGCATTAAAATAAGTCTGCAAACAAAGCAGGACGCACGGCATCGCTGCTGAAAGCTGCCGCTGTAAAGGTGGAAACGCCACGTGAGCAAGGAGAACGAAACCAAAACAAGAACACGTATGCTGAAATTGATCCGTCGGTGGTTCAAGTGTGACTTGGACACATGTTGACCCCTCATCTCCTTCAGCGCTGCCCAAGCAGGTGCTTCCTCGCTGTGGAATGTTGAATGCAGGGTTGAAAAGGTCACGCCATGATGCAGGCCTGCCCTGAAGTATGCCAAGTATCTCAGTCATACGGGGGCCACGGTCTCTGACCCACTTGGGGATGCATTTGGAGAGGACGTGCTCTCAAGCCGTGGACGTGCATTTCATCACATTCCCGTGCGCCAAGCCAACGGACACCGGCAGGCAACGCTCGTCCTGCTTTTGATCCATGGACCTGCACTTGGAGCACAGCTTTCAAACTTATCAAAACCAAGAGGTGGAAAGAGTGAGTGAGTGTGTGAGGGTGAAATGCAGGTCTCTCTCTTTTTGGCCCAGGCTCCGCTGGTTATTGAGCGGCACCCCTCCAGGGGGGGCGGTTGTAAAACTATTGTTATCAGAGCAAGGTGGTGAGCTGACAGAATGTTTTCATCTCCCAGACAGGGCTTTGGTAACTCCGCCCCTCTCAGCCGAGCGGAGGAGAGCAACTGATGAGAAGTTGACCTTATTCAATCAGATTTTATTTTCCCTCCTTCTTTTTGGATATCTCTCTTCCTTTTTTGTGCATGTGAGGGCTGCCAAGCTCGGCGGGGGAAAGCGTGCGGGGATGGTGGAGGCTGCCTGTGGATGCACTTCAAACACAGGGAACACTTCCAATAACGTATGCACATCATGCCTTGGTACGTGCGCACCCACACAGACACAGCAACACACTCGCAAGAGCTAACGAGAGCACATTCCGGCGGTATCTGTGCAAGTTGGAGACAAAAGGCTTTAGTGCCATGTCTCTCACACACAACTGGCACCACAGCCCAGGCTGTAAATCCTGTCACGGGCTCATTCAGAGCCTCACGGGCGACGATCAGGGACCAACTTTTAATACTTCACCGCTTGTCCCGTGATCACACCTCATCAATCTATAGGACGGGAGGGACAGGTCGGTGCCCATCAATGTGTCGGGGGGGGTCATAAGTCACAGCACTGCACACACACACACACACACAGGACCACCACTATGCATAAGTCACGACTATTTACAGCATGAAATGGTCACTAAGAGGTGTAAGTATATAGTCCTCTGTGTATCTGTGTATGTCATGCAGCAGCCTGTATGTCCATGTACACCACACATGCACACAGCATACACATCCATACGTGCACACACACATCTCTCTCTCTCTCACACACACACACACACACGCGCACACGTTCCTGCTGAAAGATGGATGAAGACAGAGCTCCGCACAGGACACAAAGTGTAAAACTGAAAACATTCAACGCAACAGTGAGGAAGAGTGAGGAGGAGGAGAAAGACGAGCTGGAGGAGATACGGAGAGAGGGAGACCGGCAGCTACAGCAACACTAACCTGCTTCACTTCAGCAGGCATGATGGTCCAAATTTCCCCACCTTCGTTCCCGCACAAAAACAAAACGCTCCCGGGGAAAACGAGTGACAACTATCTCCTCCTCTGGGGAAAAAGTTCTCCTGCGCCTCCTCTCCTCCGCTCACGGGCTCCTCGTGTGTGCGCGGAGTTCGCTGTGTGCGCGCAGAGCAGCGGCTCAGACGCAGGCAGCCATCCTCTGCTCAGCTGCGTCCACACGCACGCACTGAGACAGAGCAGCACAGGAAGCCCGCCGCTGGCCCTTTCACAATAAAACACCGGCAAAGCATTCTTGCAGCTTTATTCATGACAAGATTAAAAACGTCCAAAAGAAGGAGCTTTCTGTTAAAGATGTAGGGCGATGTCAAACTTTCACATGATAAAACTAACTTGTAATAGAATAGAAGAATGCTGATTTAATGTGTTTGGGAAAGGATGCGAGTTATCAACAAAGATATAAATGCAACACTTTTGTTCTTGCTCCCATCTCTCATGACTCCAGGGTGAAGGTGTGTGAGTTCTTCTATGCAAAAGCTGATTCATTCTCTAACTGATTCCAGTCTGTGTTAGTGAGCGCCTCACCTTTGATAATCCCTACATCCTGACACGTGTCACATGCAGGAAGATGCTGACTATAAAGCATTGTCGGGCTGGTCACAATAAATATCTCAGAGGAAGATCTTTACCAGTCACTGAAGTACAGTTTCCCATCCTGGGGTGTTGAGTATCTGCCATGACCATGATGAGAATGTTGCACATACTCGGTCAGAAATACTTGAACACACACTCATGACTAACATGAGGTGCAAAGGTTTATTTTATCTGTGGAAACAGTGCTTTTATTTTGAAAGAAATAATCCCTTCACATCCAGTGTAAATCTGGTTGTGTGAAGCATGTTTGACACATGTGAATAAAGGACTCTGCTTTCTTCTCTGCAGAGATGCTCCATGGATGCATGGGATGGGGAGAGATGGGGGGGTGGCTTTGCTTTGCTCTACCCCCTCTCTGTATCTAAAGGAGGAATCCAAGAAAAGAAATGGAGCTGAACTCACACACACACACACACACACACACACAGAGTTAGCCGGAGAGAACAATAACCTCTGGGGCTGAGAAAAAAAAAGAGGGGGGTGCTAATAGAAAGGAGGATTCCCAGACAGGCAGCAGGAGCTGTGCAGGAGCTCTCTCCTCCTCCTCCTCCTCCTCCTCCTCCTCTCTCCCTCTATCTCTGGCATCTTAGTGGGGTGGGACCAGCTCCCTCCATACGCTCCAGCTGCATCTGTCTGTCAGCCCATCAACCCCTCCTCCTCGTTGGCATAGACAGGGAGAGGCGAGGAGCAGGAGCAGGATGGGGGGGAACAGGGGCTCACACGCAAAACAAAAGTTCCCCCCGCTGAAGCAAAGGCACCCCATACTCTGCACATTTTTACACCCTACACACACACAGCTTCTTTTCTCCAACTCTTTGTCCCATTCCACTCACTGCACTTGATATAAGGGAGGGGTGGGACGTACGTGAAAGAATTCACATTCAAGCGTCTATGACTGTGACCAAGACTGAATAGGAATGTTAATCTAATAACGTCGAGAGAAGCTTAACTAAGGACAACTTTGAGTGAAGTCTGAACAGGAGATGGAAAAAAAGGATGACTGGACTAAAAAACAGAAAACTGAAAAAAAAGGAGAAATCCCAAACGGAGCGGAAATGGCTGAGGTTTTGCATTCCACAGTGTTATTTCATCTCCCTGAATGTTACTGCTCCATTTGTTCTTAATGACAGACCTGGCCTAACATGCACCGTTCCAGCGAGACGTATTTATGCTCCGCAATATGATTAAGAATGCATCCAGGCAACGGCACATCTCAAAAAGCAGCCGAAGAAATAGCCGTACCTTCAGCTGCATTTCATTAGCCTCTCTTGTGTGATTTGCAGCATCACGATCCACTGAAGCCATTTAAATGTTGAGTGATTTCATAACCTTGTTTCAAATCCATTAAGTGCTCACGAAGGAGGACATGATAAGAGACATTGTATGTGTGAGTCAAAGTTAATGTTATAAGCACCATATATTTCCATTTTGGGGTGTGGATCTGTGGCATATGTCCAATCAGAGTAGGAGAAGAAGTGAACACCAGCAGAGTGACTTGAGGAAAGAGCAATCAGCTTAACCCAGTTTGATGTCACTGAAGACTTCCTTTATGACACAATTATTCCCCGTGATCTCTCCGGGCCATTTCTAATCAGCTGGCTGTAGGTGTAATCCAATCAGATGTCGTGACAATCTCAATCAGCCCATCATGTCACTGCTGTCACACCTTCAATCTGTTCTCCCTCTGGCTCTCAGGCGTCACTTCAGTGATCCACTGCAACCCTCCTCCTCTCCAGTCTTCAGCGCCCGGGTCGAGCCCAACTGGGTCCACTCATCAAGTCACTGAGATCATCAGAATCTCTCCATCCATCAGCACCACCACCATCGCACAGACCTGACTTATACAAATAACATCAACAGCTTTCTATAATGATTGGGTTGTTAATGACCTATGAATGTTCGAACCAAATGAGATATTTCAGTCCGGACCAGAGCTGCAGATCGCAGGATGCCTGCTACTGTCAGACGACGCCTCTCGACCCGTGTCTGGGCCGTGTAAAATGCATGTACAAGGTGTATGAATAATCCAGGAGTTGTAATCAAGCCTCCTGAAGTCAGCCATACTCTGTCAGCACGTACTCGTGAAACAGATGGTAGAACGGTTCATGAGCAGCAGCAAGGCGGCTCTGACAGCCAGACACCTCCAGTGAAGCCTCATCTGTTAAAATCATGGTTTTTGTTTTCAAGAAGACACCAGAGCGAGAAAAAAAATGCAAAAGGCAGACGGGGAAGTGAAAGCAGATGCGGAACGTTGACCGAACGAGACCAGAGAACCAGAGAACCAGAGAACATATATAAGGTATAATATTGCAACTACAAAAAAAATAGGATGCTGTATCATCTCAAATTCAGTTGAGACTAATTGTGACAAGCATTTTAAATGTTTTTTCAAGTTTACCTTCCAACTTTAGAGGTAAGTTGAGCCAAATATCTCCTTTCACAAAGCAGCTCTGCAAAAACAAATGCATTCAGAACGAGAGTCAAGATAATACTGACTTTGCTGCTCTAAGTACTTTATAACCATCACTGGACAATGCAGGGGCCCGATAAGAAAACTAATATATGTGTGTGAGTGTACAGGGCCAAGATGATCTGCTGCTACAGGCTGCCTGCTGTTTATTCCAACAATGGCACAGCTTGCAAAAAGCCCTTATCTAATGACTTGTACTATCATGTTTTATTTTCCCATTGAAAAATGGCTACTCAGCGATGCAGAGGATTACAGTCCAATCTATTTGGGACTTTTGTCTCGCAAAAAGGCAATTTTCCCTTCACTTAGGGAAATAAAGTTCCGTCTTAATGACATCACTTCAGATGAAAAGGTTTAGACTTTCTGCAACAGTACATCGAGATTGAAACACAACTGTAACGGGATTAGGCTTTTCCTAGTTTCCCATCCTGCCATGTGTAATTGGGACACAGAATGCAGCACAAACAACAGAACACTGACATGCACCAGAATCAGCAACTATTACCCACAACAGTCTTTTTCCCCATCACCTTTACTTTAGTTTAGAGAGTCTCTGGAAAAAATAATATATACCAGTATATTAAAAAATACCAGAAATAGTTTTTATATTAAATCAGTGTGTCTGTGAGAGTCTCAGCTTGTGTGTGGATGAGTAACTGCTCGACCAAAATTAAATAGTTTTGTATCTTGTGAAGTTTCCTTTTCCCACCTCCTCAGGTGCAGTGATTGCTCATTTGCTCTAAATGTGAGAAAACACTCATAAAACAGTCAAAGTTGAGCACAATCTAATAAAAAGGTGAAGAATTATGGTGTGGCAGACTGCAGTGCAGAGAAACACCTCTCTGCGTGTTCACCAGATTTCACTGGTGGGACAAAACTCGAAAAGGTCAGGAACTGTTGTTCCAGATGAAAAGGCCATAGCAATAATTTAATTCATCATACGGCTTATTATAAGTCACCATGTTGGCTCGTGAGCAGCAGTGTTCACTGGACAAATTCCATAAGTTTTCCTGCCAGCCCTCTAGTAAAATGTCCAAGTGAGCTCAGCGGAAACATGACTGGATCTAATATATCTCAGGGTGAAAAAGAGGAGCTGTACATGAAGCATGGGAAGACAAAAACATTTGAGAGCTTTTGGTGGTGAAGCCGACAGAAATGACCCAGTAATATGCAGGAAAACAAAAACACTGCGTCCTGTGCGCTCTAACCGGGCACCACTCCTCAGCCTGAATGTTCCAGACACTTTCCTGTAGTGAAAGCGTCTGATCTCCTGCTCCGTTCTTCATGTGTGAAAGCCAGACGGCAGAAAATGAGGAGTCATGTGAGTCAGATGTCAATTCTCCAGACGGTTCCCTGAGCTCATGTCTGAAAGCAGCTTGTAATTCAGCAGAACAATGTTCAAGTCCAGTGGTGACTTCCTTCTCTATACGTGGAATCGGAGCTGGAGCGACGCACAGAACACTGAGCAGAGAACCACTGGGTTTGAATAGGGCTCACGCAGAGCAGTGCCCGTCTTTTTCACACATTCCTGCCTCACTGCCATAGCTCTCTCTCTCTCTCTCTCTCTCTCGTGTGAGAGACAGTTCACATACCAAGCCTGCCCTCCTCCAACTTCACCCCTTTTCAAATACACCATCACATAAAGAGGGGCCCACAGCCTGGCTTCAACTTGAGACCTTTTTTTAAAAAAAAACGAGAGCGTGTGAGCAACTCTGTGACACAAAACAGCAATAGTCTACAAACTCCAGACTCTGTGATGTCCAGTCTTTTTATAGCCTGCCCAGCTAGGTAGTGTGTCTCCCCCTGAGGCAACGCCAGAACTCATATAGTCGCTCAGACGCGGTGCAAAGTCAGTGGATGTATGTGTGGGTCTGACTTTATCGCTCTGATCTGATGGAATACATTTGAAGATTACAGTCGCTGCACATACACACCCCGCCGTGGCTACGGATCCGCGTGCTGATGAGCGCCTGCCAGGTGGGAGAGAGATGATTTACTGGCAAACCCCAAGAGGTTTGCTTTTGTTAACATTAAACAGATTAAACAGAATAGAGACACTCGACTAATTCCAGGTAAAGCACCACCTGAGAGTTGACTTCCAGAGTTCAATCATCTGCTCATTTATTTTGCCCCGACGTCGGTTCAGCTGTGTTCTTCCGTGCCTCTTCCCATGAATCATGAATGGATTTATAATAAACGCATTTAACAAAAAGGTAATTTGTGTCCTTTTAGTGCACATACGATCTCAAGGACAGTTTCCACAAATTAATTTGCAGCGGAGCAGTGAAGTGGAAGACACTGTTCACTCCGCAATAGAACTAAATATTCACAAGAGCCTTTATTAAAGAACACAGGTGAAAGGAAAAATTTCACTCCAAGTTTCCGTTACGCTTTTAAAATATCTCTCGTCTTAAGGAACGCTCCGTCCAATAAAGTGCAACTTTACTCCTGCGAAGCTTCCAGGCTGAGTGCAGCTTCTGGTCCTCATTTGGTGGCTATTTACATGCTTGTAAGTCATGTTGTAAAAACGTCGCACAAGTACGTTAAACTCATGCTGATAATTAAATCAAGACTTTGGGCAACACCGCTGACCTGGCTACCGAGTCCTAAAACTGTTTTCAATTTAGATTGTTTCCAGTGGGGGGGGCAGCATCCAGCCTTATTTGTATACCCTGCTGGACACAGGTCACATTCCTCAAGTGGCTTTAATGTCCCATGAAGGAGAGATTTATTTCAAACACATGGTCCAAACTGTTTGGTCTCTGAACTCAAAGGGCGAGCTCATGGTCATCTTCACATACTCACGAAGACCTCCACACCCTTCAGGGCAGGCCTCGCCCTCCAATGATATTTAGCATGGGTGTTCACCTTTGTGAGTAAGTGTGGCAGAGGAAGTGGGAGTTGTTCTCAAATACCACTCTTGGAGCTTTTAGTGAGCATAATGGTTTAATGGATTGTGATCAAATGACAGCGAGGTGCACCAGGACAGGCATTAAGCCACCGATGTCAGGGCCGGTCTGAAGGATGAAGGCCTGTGCCGCCTCGGGGGAACATAAATAGCCCATAGCACAAAAGGTTTTTCCGCTGCTCTATCTTTGAAACCTCTCTCTCGCCGTGTTCATCCGAACAAGAGGAATATGCACAACCCCGCTCTCCCTAAAAGTTCTTTGAATGTCAGCCCCTGTGCTGAGCCGAGACACAAAAAGGACTCCCCCCCCCCACCCTCCTCCACCATGAGCGGTTAGCAGCGTGATTCATGGGTCATCACTCCGAACGTGACAAATAATGTTGAAGAGGGGATGAATAAAAGATGATCCTGAATGTAAATAGCAGAATCACTCTGCATTTTTACTGAAGGCTGAGCTGCTTAGCGGGAGAGTCTTTGTGACTCAAGTGTAAAATACATTTATGAGATGTGTAAATGGATCTCACTCGCCTCAGAAACCCTTACATTGCGTGAGTGCTATATACTCTATGGCTGAGCTATACTGCTATACTGTTCACTCTGTAATAAAACATTACATTTATTATTATTATTATTATTATTGCACACATCACATCTGATTCATCACTTCTACCTTGAACTTAACTGTCAATGTGAATTCATCAGTCATCAGAATCAGTGAATGATAATTGTATTTCTATAGTTCTAGTTTAATCAATTCAGTTTTTATAATAATACATTTATTACTGGTGTTGATGTAGGATCCAAATTTCTTTCTTTAATCCATCTATCTATGAAATGTAATTGTATCCCCAGCATTACTGAGAAATCACCCCAGCTTGATAGTACCACGGCTACTACCATTTGTCTGGGAATATGAGTTGAAGGGTCACCACCAGTCGACCGGTGAACCTTTTACACTGTGTGAGATATGATTCACTGCTTCATATGGAAACAGGAGGAACACTGAACTGTGTCAGCGTGAGACTTTCTGCAAGCTGACACAGTGAAAGAAAATAAGTGTAGGAGGGCCACGGGAACAGTGTGGCACACAAAAATAAACAAAGTAGGCACTTTCACACCAAGGTAATTAGAGTGTTTATGGGAGGCAAGAAAGTTCTCGATGGCACAGTGAGGAATGAAGAGACAGAGGAAAGGGAGGGGGCACACTAAGGCTCATTGTTAGGCAGGTGATTTATGAGGGTACAGGAGCTCCCGAGCCCTGCCAGTGGAAGGATAGATCTTCTGTCGCTATAGCACCCTTAGCCCTTTGTATCCATTGTGCCTCGACAGGGCTTGAGGCGGGGCTGCCGGGATGAAAGTGGGTGGAGGGCAGCTGAAGGGATTGTTGGTGGAGTGCTGTGGTGCCATCGCAGGGCCGGAGCCTGCACATCTTCACCGCAGATCAAAGACTGCACTGTTCCCTTTCTTTAAAGCTCACAAGCCTTTGAAAACTTCCCACAACATTTGCACAAGGGATGGTATGCCTCTGCAGTGCTAGACGCCTCCCAAATGTAGCGTCGGAATACCAAACAGCGGCATTTTTTGATATCCACAGCGAGAGAAAGTATGTAGTTTCCTTTCGGGGCTCGACAAATGCTCTGATTTACCTTTCACTCGCCCAGGAATAGACGTGACTTGTACGGCTGAGACTACAATAATTGAGGCAACCAGACAGGCGAATGGTCAGGATGCATTTACTCAGTTCACCTCCCAGCCAGTCAGACCATTAACTGCATGCCCTCCACTATCTAATAAACAGTACATGACTTAATTTATGAATTTAATTCATGTGGCGACAATAAAACCGTTTGTTATTTAACATTTGCATTAGTATGCTCCATTCTCCTTGGCCTTATATAAAATGCCACTGAGGTGTATTCATAAATGTTTAAATTATTTATTAGTCTTTCTTTTTTTTCCCCATTCGGGCCATTACCTTCCTGCTAATGACCTTTATATGTCATCCTGAATTGCAAAGCAAGTATTTCTCAATATGGGTTTTATATGTTTATTAGTGTTTATCCCTCTGACATTTATTAACGATGGAGATATTAAGGTTGATGCATTAGTGCTAAAGAATTAGCCACAGAAAGGCATCATGGTCACAAGTGAGCGCATGCACAGATTAACTTATGGAAAACACTGACTGAGGTTTATTAAACAAAATTACATCCATTCAAGGCTTTATGAAGCTGACAACAAGATTGTTCTCTCTATGCGTGCATGCAGTTACTGCTCTCTTTGACTTGGTGCAGTTTAAACTTTTTTTTTGGTGCATTTCCTGACACCTGTCCAGGCTGCGGAGCCAGAAGGAACATCACCGTTTGAACTCTAAGTGATTCCTCGCCTGCTGATTAGGTAATTCTGAAACAGATGTAAAACAGGAAAAAATCTCAGTAACAGTTTTTTATTGATCTCAATACCCATGTTCCGAGACAGTGGACAATAATACAATCAATCCATATTTGTTATTTTATGAATTTTATGAAATTTCACTTCCACTTGCCCTACAAAAACTCCACCTGTCCAAGACAAGCTTTCATGAGGAGCCCTGCCTATTCAGAGCTGGGTGATTGTATGCAGTGCGAGATGGGAACTATGCATGCGTCAGGCAGCGGCCGTGGGTAGATTAGGCGTCTGGTGTATATGAAATGAGGTCACCTTCTCCCTTAGCTCCAGACAGACACGGTAGTCTGAGTGCTGTCTGCCTCTCTGCACACACTGAACAGTCACCATGCACCACTTGACCTTTCAGAGCCTTGCTGATAAAGCTGCTTCAGGCTAAAATCAATTACCAAAGGAAAAAGTGAAAACAAATGAAGACAGGGCATGATGCTAGCATGTAAGTGCTCACATGTTGGGGCTGTGGATGAATGTGGAGTGAAAGGCCCTTCAGTCCACATCAGTGAATCTTTTCTGATAACTGAATGAGGAACGCTAAAGGAGTGGCCAACATCATTGTTATGGTTTCTATCGGGGGACAGTGCAGCATAAACACTGATTCTCCTCACTGGCAGGAATTCATAAAGTGTTATATTGACGTGACTGTGGATCAGAACTCCATTAGAAAGGTCTGAGGAAGTGGGCCAGTGGTGTTCAGAAGAACTTTTTCCCACAGTCACTGTTCCACTCAAAGCCCCCTGTGCTGATCTACCTTCTCCTGCCCAGTGTTAAGATCCAGTACATCCAACATCTAAATCTCAAAGGGTTCAACTTGGTCAAGAGTCTATGTTACGAAGAGGGTATTTCTGACACACACACACACATAGCCATATACGTTCTTTCCATCCTCTTCATTTCACTTCACAAACCCGAAGTGGCAGCACGCCCTTCAAACATGAACACAGCCACCAGGCAAATGTAGGCAAACCTGTTCCAGCTCTTTAGGTTTTGCTGTATCAATAAAACATGAGGCGGCCTCCTTTACTGTGATTAAAGGTGTTGCATCTGAGCGCTACTCGTGCAGCATCACAGAGTCGTGCTTTCAATTTTTTGTTTGTACAACATCTACAGTTTCTGCATAGAAATGACACAATAGGCACAACAGCACAAGACATAAAAATATTATAAGAACCTGAATATTCAGATGTTATAATTCCTGACATTAGCAGTTGCTAAGACTGTAGCATTTTACCTCAGTTTGAAGTGCGTGAATATATGGGTTGTTTGTTTTTTTTTCCAGGGGATTAAATTACATGTTCCTATGTGACATTTCTACAGCTCACATTTCGTGCTCTGCAGAGTCAGCCAACATGGACAGGATCCTTGGCCAGGACTTTAATATCCCCCACACCCTGGCCACAGTTGAACGAAAGGCCACATCCAATCAGCAGCACCACCAGACAATATCAAAGACCAGTGGGCGAGAGAAGATGGGATTGGATGGCAGGCGGTGGCGTAGAGGGAGGGATGAGGAGGGAGACATAATGAGAGGTAGAATCTCATCAGTTCGCTTTTAAAGATGAGTCACCACAGAGCCGATTATTGCACAACACCCAGGACAGTGGGTCCAGACAATAGGAACAAGTGTCCCAAATCACAAGGGAATTGAACGGAGAGGTTACCGAGTTCCACCAGCGATTAAAAGCAATGATCGGGAGCAGACGTGATGATGGAAGGAGGAAGCAGGAGAAGGCGATTGCGACTTCACTGAGGTAAGCGGAGGGGCAGACATATGGAATGTCAAGTTGATGGTGGGAAACGACAAGTGGAGGTTGGCCAGCGTGCTGGCGTCATTTACCTGCATCACCACCTGCTGCCATGCCAGCGGTTGGCTGGTGGTGGCGTTGGGAGGCATGTTGGAACGCTCTAGCTGCAGGGTGACGTTGCGACGCTCCTCCTCAAGGGCTCGGGTCAGCTGCTCAAAACGCGCCTCCTGTTCTTTCACTGAGGCCAGGATGCTGGCGGCTGAGCGAACGTCATAGTCCTCCATGTTCAGAGTTGGTCGCAGTTGTACCGATCTTTCAAGTTGGTAAGGGAGGGAAGAGAAGGGGGAGGAGGAGGTACCAGGTCATTAAAGACACCCAGACCCAACAAGCTGGGTGAGTGGCATCAAGACTTATTTACTGGCCAACATATGACATCAGTGATTCGGCATTCAGCAAAAGCTATAAATGATCAACAAGACACATGGTGAAGGAACAATTCAAGAAGCTGGGTGAATGCAGGGGCATAAAAATCACATCAATTTACTTTAGACTGGTTGCGTGAGTCCATACCCTGAAGGAACAAACTTTTCTTTCACAAGTTTGATCCTTTCTTATAATTGAAATCATGGCGCCACATAAAGAAGTCTATACAGTTTTGCTGGAGCGTCAGTGCTGTAAGATGAAAACACGATCCACCAATTTCGAGAGAACGAAACAGCACAGTGCACAAAAACAAAGATAAATTGTTTCTGCACATCTGAGAGGTGAAGAGGAATGACCACATCCCTGCGAATGAGCAACAGCCGGCGTGGAGCAATGGCGCCGTCATTGCATATATTCATGCACCAAGCCATAACGCATTGTGACGCACAGGCAGTGTTGCAGGCACAAATCCAACACATGCAAGGTTTACCAAAGCCACCCATATGGACAACACCACCATGGCATCACACACACACACACACACTTGCTATCACAAACAATCGTGATTTCCAGATAGCAGTTGCAAGCGGTAGCACTGTCACACACAAACACACACTGATATCAATAACTGATGGAGAGATATCAAGGGGGTTTGACAACACAATAACAAATGGGGTTGGAAATACCATTCCACTGCAATACAGACCGAATAGATAAGCAGGCGGAGAGGTGTTAGAAAACAGACATCCCCCACTCAGAAACAGAGGGATGAGACAGTGAGAAGAACAGAGCACTGAGGGGGAAAAAGAGGGGGGAGAGAAAAGAGAAAAAGCCAGCAGTTAAAAGAGGATTGAAAAGCAACAAACAGCATCAGTTCATCATCCTGAACTGTTTGATGTAACCTTTCTGAAACAAGTTAATTATCATTCACAGTCGGCTCATTTATTGTTCGAGAGTATTTTCAAAGTACACGTGTACCTTCTTGACTGGATCATCAGCCTGGCAGATCAACAGCCTCCCAGGACACCCCCAAAGTTCCCCAAATCAGTTGAGCAGCGAACATTTGATGTTTTCGTATTTTGAAGCTGATTCTGCCTCTGACACAGACAAAGATGGAGGTGGGGTGTTTTGGCTCAGCAGGGGACCATGAATGCAGATGCAACAAAAACTGTGCCTTTGTATGTGCGCACACATAAACAAGACTGGCGCATCACCATAGGACTCAGCGAGCGTGAGGCCCCTATTCCCTTTGAAGCGCACAATCCCTCTTTTGATGTTTGTTGCGTGCTGATCATTTATTTATCTGGAGCGGAGTCTCGTCTTACACGACTCTGCTTTCACTCTTCCTCACAAAGCGCTACGCGTCGCCGACCTTGCGTCGTCAAGTCAAGCCAGGAAACGCTCTTCTCGCCAAAATGTTCCTCGCTGCCGTTCACAGTCATCAGCTGGTCAGTTAGTTCCATGATGGAAACATTGTTGGGCAATGACGCCTTGCATCGAAATAGCATCCTTGTCTGTTTTCAGAGCTGTCCGCTCCTTGAGATAACAGACAGCAATGGGGTGCCGTAAGCCATGTTGATTGGTCATACTTGATGACGGACTCTAATGACTCACAACCCTAAAGGGTTGAACGGGACTGGGGAGCAACATAGCTGCTGTTTCCTGAGTCATAAAGGGAATGATATGGCAGGCATGTCAGCTACACCCCACAGCTTATCATTAAACACCAACTTCTGGGCCTACTTAAAATAGGCCAGAATGTGCAGGGAGGGGCCTCTGAAGAACTCCCCTCTGCCAACATGACAGCCCTGGTTTTTTTTGGGAAGCTTTGGTTCAGCAGATGTGTGCTAATGGCCCGGGTCAGAGGGGATAACAACACCGCTCGGTCTGCACGTTTAACCCCAACTTCAATTATACATGCCCTACTTAGTCCCAGCTTTATGTGATGGAAACATATCAAAGAGCAAATCCAAGGGCAGGGGAGTCATTTGTGGACATCACTACCGGAGGTTTATGAGTGGAGGACAGAATGACTAATCAAAGAGATAGGATTTAAAAAAAAGCAGTTTAATTAATTCCACAAAGGGAAGTGTGTTATATTAGCCTATTCTTAAGGCATAAACAGCTTTAATAAGAGAAAAAATTGTATTCCATGGGTGGAGTGGATGCCGTGTCTCGCTCCAAGCTTCCCTTGTGCTGTGGCAAGGATTTTCCTCAAGGATAATGCACTTCAGCACAAACCCTCTGTTCTAAAAATAGCCTCCCAATAAATGTATCCCCACACATGCAGCCACAGTTTTGAGCACGAATCTGCAGATGAGATCCAGCGGTCACTCACGGGAACGGCCTGCTGGAATAAATCCTTGGCACCTTATTCATTAGGTCCACTGGACTTCCCCCACAACAAATCACCTATGACGAGGCTGTGTGCCATCAAATCCCTCTGCGGTCGACTAGAAAGCGTTTAGCTGACGTTATTCTGGTGATCTGACTGTGACACTACAACTAAATCACAGAAACAGCGCTTCGAGGGGGAACAGGATAGAATCTGACTGCAGTGAAACATTGCTGATTCCCTCACTGCCAGGATGAAACTCGCTCTTGCAGGAGCTCTGGTCAGAGGAAGCAGGATCCTACCATCTGATCTTATGCCTTTGGTCTCCTGTGAAAAGAATCCAAAAGTGTGTACTGGCGGTCTGACATTATACAGCAGGATTTATGGCTGGTGATATTGTATTCCAGCTGTTTTCTCTCTATGCCGTTTGAAACCGCCGCTGTGGAAGGTTGCCCGAGTACAGCCTTCGCCACAAGGCCACCCTGCATCTGTAAAGAGAGGCTGTCATTCCACTGAGGACTTGGTGTGAAACCTTTCATGTGCCCGTGTTCCTATTTAGGAGGCTGTATCCATCTTCCTCTTTTTCTCCTCTGGGTAAGCCAATTACCAATTAATGTCCCAAACTGTTGCTTTAAATTTCATCTTCTTCAAGAATCAAAGCTGGGACACATGCGATGTGGAGCTACTGAGGAAGCCACACGCAGAAGCGGCCTGCGGCGCGCAGGTCCTGAGGGGTTTGGATAGGGGGCTATTAAGTGGATGGGGGAACAGATTGGGAGGCAAAAGATGAGGATAATTGAGTGTGACCATCAGTGCCTGATATTAAGTTAGAAACATTCACTTGATTAGGGACTAGGTGGGTGGTGGGTTCCTTCCTCCCCCCTCATGACCAATTTGCTTCTTTCTAGAGACTGTAATTGCAGCTCAGATTAATTCCTTGTCTAAACCCATCTGACGCCCATCTGAGGATGCAGCTCTCAGTGGCACAACTGGCTATTCAAAAACACCTGCTCCTCCTATTTTATTTGTCTGTGTGTGTGTGTGTGTGCATGTGTGTGTGACATTAGGGGGTCTCAAACCAACATGTCATTTCAGAGACAATATCTTCAGCCTCCTCAGAGATGCTGTCTCCTTAGCTGACCTGTCTAATACGGCCAAGCTTTTATGTGAGAGACTGAATTTCTTCTTGTCGTGAAGAGAAAAACGTGTTTTATTTCATTATTTTCCTTGTTTGTGGTGGTTTCTCCGTACTCTTATTGAGGGTTAAGGGTAGAGGATTCCACAGCTTGTTAGTGCCCTATGTGAATATGTCCTAAAATGTTTTGAAGACTTGCTGTCCCTGGTTGGCTTCACTAAATTAACACAATGGCCGCTTTATACAGAGTTTGCCATTTAATGAATGGTTAGAAATGATTTAAATGATCAGAAAGCATTTAAAGTGAATATGTCACAAGGTAACATGGGACTCAAGCAGTACGTGAATAAGTGACTAAAGTCTTAAACAGAAATGCATTGTCACTAGAATTGATCCTCCCTGCAGTTTAGGATTCCAGCGTGTGTTGTTTTGAACGAACATTAAAGTAAGTGGCGTGCCCAGGGGGACGCTGCAGAGCGATGCCAGAGTAAGAAAAGCTTTAGCGAGGTGTGCGGAGTCCATAGCTGATCACTTTCACAGAGAGAGAGAGAAGTGCATCTGTTGTTTACCATCCATATTTCGTTTCATCCTCTTTTCTTTGAAGCACCTCGCTATGTGGAGGATTTCAGACCAGAAAAGTACTGACAAACACACACACATGCAACTCCACACACAAAGTATGTTTTAATGCAAATGCATGTCTTTGTCAGCTTCGCTGAGGGGATGAACGGTTTGTGGAGACATACATTCCTTCTTTATCACTGCAGACACATGAGACAGATTACTAGCTTGTACGAGAGGCTGCTAACCTGATTTTTCTCTTTCTGTTTGGATTTTAAAACTGGACTGCATTGTAATGTTTTTCTTCGAAATGATTCCACATCACATTTCCAGGTCCTTCTTTCTAAGCATCTAACAGTAAGAACTTCAAGGTCCAGATTCAGGAAGCATCTACACATTTGTAAAATTAAAATCTGAACACACTTGAAGGAATGAAGGAATATAAACATCAAGATGGATGAAAAAAAAAAAAAAAAAAAGATTTTCTCCAAGATTGTAAGGCCAACACGTTTAAAGAAGGGCTTTCGCGGCACATATGACATCAAAATTGCAATTAAGTGTTTCAGGTTGGACGTAACTCCAGGTGACCGACTTCAAAGAATCAATTACACCATTGAGTCTGCTTTTGGAAACTGGACTGAACAAACGTCTTCTCCCATTCAAGTCTAAAACGTGCTCAATTCTTTGAAGAGAACTGGCTTTTCCTGGAGGAGAATGCTGTAAAATGCATTGAAATAAAAATCGCACAAGGTACCTCAACGGCAATGAAGGGAGGCTCGCTCAAGGAGAGATAACAGAGAAAGTTATGTCTTGGATTTTCAAACCCCTTCAAAAAAAAAAAAAAAAAGAAACTGCCAGGAATGTAGAAATGTAATTACTGCAATGATGAGCTGAACAAAGTGATTAAAGGAGGCTGGAGGTGTAAAGCGAGAGAAGCGGATACCTTTGAAGTCGGTGATCGCAGTCACACCACAAGTAGACTGAGGACGGGAGAAGCTCTGTCAGAGTCGACTCGTTTGTTGCGTTCGCCAGGGGAGATCTGTGGAGAAGAAATAATATAAGTATTTAGCGAATGCACTTACAGTACTTCTCTACAGGACAGTGTTGACGAGGGACATCATCAAAGAGGTGGATGTATCTCCCATGTAGTGAAGAAAACAGAGAGATCCATTCAGATCGTTACACGCTGAGAGAATTAGGCTGGCTCACTTATTAGGATCTCATAACCAGGATCGACGGCCTGAGGCCTTCATAACAGCATGTGCATGCTTAGAATGTGACAGGTGAATTGATCTCGCATTCATTTACAGAAAGTGGGAAGAAAAATCATTGTCTGTCAACATTCAGCTCGAATACTCACAGGGAAATTTAACATCTGTGAATGACTAAGTAATAATAATTAAGTTATGGCCACAAATCTGGGAGTCTTATCGGACTCAAACCTCCGTTTACATTAGAAAACATCAAAGAATTCCTGAGATTAGACAGTTTCAATGTTCTGCAGAAAGTTGCCCACGTTTTTATTAAGATCATTTTTGAACAAATGTAACTCCTGTTTTTTTTCTTAAAGCCAGAGTTCATATTCTTGCTTCGTCAGCAAGAGTCAAATTTATGGTGGTGTGATCACATCCCCGCTCCCTTTCACCATTCATTGGCTGACAGCTCATTTTGGAATTGATCTCAATTTTTTTCCGATACTGTTCAAGGTTAAATTAGGCCCAGAAATAAATCACACATTTGCTGTGGATGCCCCTGTCGCAACGACTTGCCAGAGAACCTTTTACTTTTCGGTTCTTCAGAGAAGCACTGTAATCGATATGTCTTCACACACACTGACATGCTTCAAGGACACCCAGGTGCTAATTCTCCATTATGGAATTGACGACTCAATCCTTGACTTAACCTGTGAGGCAGAAGGTTGTCTAGCCAATATCCGATTCTTAATGAGGAGGCAACAGTTGGTTCAAGAACCCAAAACACCACAGAGAGAAAACGACCATGTGTTGACGACTGCAATTGGTTTTGAAGCTTGGTAGCATGGGATGACTCACTCCAACCTGTCCTGAGGCTACGCTGCCTTTGATGACTGAGGAAACAAAAGCCTGGCAGCAAAACCGCTGGATCGACTGCAGCCTTGAACATGTCACTGATGATGAAATCAAACCACCCCTCGTGCGCTCTTCCTCACAGGCCAAATTTCATATCAAGACTGTAGCTTTAATGAGCTGCAATGGTCCCAAAAATACTCATAGCAACAGTTTCCTCTGATGCAACAAAAAAATATCCCCACATCCCATTTCCCAAATTGAGTTCATCAATAGTTCAGCTCAAACATTCGCTGGTAAAGATGCAGCCTTTGAAAAAAGGCAAAGTTATTCCTGTGAAGTCGAAACATGAATGATCCAAAGTTGTTTTTGATGCAGCATTAGTGTTTGGAATTTAAACATAATTTTGGATGTTCTTTTTCACAGTTTCTCTGAGTATGAGAGGAGAACTGGATCAGACTGGAGATGACTGCATAAATTCATGCCTAGAACCAGAAATATGAACTAGAGGTTTCACCTCTTGTGCACGGGCAGCTCTCCATGTGATAAGTACTTCCAGATGCAGCTCAGACTGCAGGCTGTATATGTGTCAGTGAGCAGCGAAGCCACACAATGCTTTATTAGCCACGATCAGAAGACACACTGCGAGTTATGGAAAGAAAAAAGAAAAAAGATCGATAAAAAGTCAACTTTCATCTCCAGGTTTTGGCTGCCTGTGGGATTAGAATATCTCAGCCTCTCCAGGGATTCCTGGCTCTGTTCATTCCAAGGACAGACAGACTCATGCATGGATTTCTGCTGCAAACATCAAAGGTAAGCTAAGCCGGGTCGCATTAGTTATCACCTCGTCTCTCTACGTCTCTCTCTCTCCTGATTCGGGACCGGACCTTACATCACTCCTGAATGGAGATTATCTCGACACACACAGTCACACCTCACGGCAGCTCTTTGATTAATATTCACCTCATCCGACTTAACGTGGTAGGTTCCTGTAAGGGCCTGATTCCTCTGGTTGGCAGCGGCACAACAAGCCTGTGTGGCACGTGAGGGAATTGATGACATGATAAATGGATGAATAAATGGCTCTTGCTTGACTCAAATGATGGCACTTATTTACCTCCCGGCTGTCTCTGCGGAGCTGATCAGAGGTCAGTCGTAGGAACTGGGAGTACAAAGATATCAAAAGCCTGTGTGTGGTCCGTGCATGCCCTGATGAGGCCACCGTGACTCGACAGTAATGACCGCACGGGCCTCGTGCCATTTCTCTGCTTCACACCAGCGCCCGACGCGTCACCTGCTGTGCATTATGCAGACAATTGCATATTCTATCACGACTTGTCTCGCTTCAGCCCGAACCATTTGGAGAGCGCCCCGGTGAAACACTGTGATTAATAATGAATGCAGAGAGGGGGTTAGCTATAGCTGGCTGACTGACTGAAGTGCTGACTGTCTGGGGAACGCTACACTGATCAAGGCCTCTGCTCGGCTGTCAGTGCATCTGCACTCACACACTGCCGTCGCCTGGAAATGACACAGAGAATAAGCAGCGTCCAGGCAGCAGCCAGGGCAGCGCTGTAAATGAAATGCACAATGTGAGTGTGAGAAATTAAAATGTAAGCTAGAGCATCAATTATGTAGGATCGCTGTGCATGTGGCTTAATTTCCAACAAGTCCTCCAACCAAAGTGACATAAGAGACAAAACAGCCAGCGTGTTTGATCTGGTGCTGCTGTCATCGGGATGCCTCCGTTTGTTATCGCTTTCCAAAACCAGCACAACAAATTTAAATATGGACCTTGCAACCTCTGTGAATTTAGTCTTTTTGTCAGCACGGGAAGATCGTGGCTGTGGCTACAATCACACACAGGGATAGGAGCTTATTTGATGAGATGATCAACAGCAGTGATGATAATATGATACAGCCTGAATAGACGAGAATAATCAAAGTTAAACCAAGTGTTGACATCAGATTAAGATATTCCCAACACATGGAATAGTTCAAATAATTAATTTAAATCAGGTTAAGAGGCAGAAACCTCACCGTGCTTCGCATAGCAACACAAGAGAGACTCTGATCAATGAGGCATCGATAATAAACACAGATGTGTCATGTTTTTGGACTCCTGCATTGAGATGTGTCGAGGTGATGAAGAGCTGAGAGCAGAATGAAATTGTAATCCTGCTTCTTTTCAAAGTTATCTAAGGCCAAATTTTAAAATGCTAAATGCTAAACTAAGTACAAATTTGATTTGTGACTATTGTTTTCCACAGAGAAACGCCAGCTTTGGTTTTCAGACTCAAACAAACATTGTCGGGCGCCACATGTCATGGCCTTCACCTCCTGTTTTCACACAGCACACAGACAAAGAGGCTGATATTGATTTGTTTTGTCCAATTCTCTGCTAGAAAGTGAATAAGTGTATTTCCCAAAAATGTCAAACTCTTCTTTTTAAAAAGAAACCAGCATTGACTGCTGGTAAACGAGGGCGCTACAGTAGAAGGGTCGAACACTTGGTATGCCAAACAATCCACGCTGTCTGACTTCAAAGTGGTTTTGAAGTACTACAATGTCATACTATACTTCTGCCTTTTCTTCCTGTTTCTTCTCAGAACATACACATTAACATACGGTAGTTCAAAGACGAATAAGTACGAAAGACAACAGTGAGTCTAACTGTGAAGGACAACAGTCCAAATGGAAATGTACTTGGACGGTTCTCTTATTTTTCTTGGGTATGTAAGAATACAAAAAAAAACAGGAGCTGCTGGGAATCAGAGGTTGTGTCCAACACCTCGACAGCAGGCACCTTCCTGCGCACCACGTGAGACCCCACTGTCCACACACGTCCTCAGACTTTGATATGTGGACACAGCTCTGAAGCTAAATCCAGAGGAAGCAGTATTGTTGTGCCGACTCCACGTCATCCATTCTCACTCTTCTCTCTCTCTTCTATCCCTCAGCACTGTGCAGTCTAAAATGGAACTGTTGGGTTTCTCAAGATTATTTCTAGAGCGCTTGCATCACAGCTCTGCCGTCATCTCGGGGAGCTGACCCCGGCTAACACGTGTTTCATTTACGACAGGAAGAAATGATCCTGCCTCATCACAGCTCAGCACCTCTCATGCTGTCAAGAAAGAGCGAGAGCCAAAGTAAAGTAGGGTTAGGTTTCTTGTTTACGGATCTTCTATCCTCTGGGAATTTAATAGCTACAGTATGTTTTCAGTTGATGGAAACTACATCGAGGTGTTTTAAAACCGTGCTGGTGACAGTAACTCACAGAGAGACAAAGAAACCTGACTCCCCCGAACACACTGTTCACTTTAATCGAGGTGATGTGTTCTGGTCAAACAAAGCATAAAGAGTAATAACCCACCATATATAAATATAGCTGTCTGGCTCTCAGGCTCATCTCAGCAGGTGCTGATGGCCTGGTTAGAAGATAATAAGACCTCTCTGTTAGCAGCTGAACCATCTCCACTCATCTGCTCTTGCTGAAGGGCAAACGTCTGGGAGTAAGGCGCTATCTTCTCTACATTTGTTTATTATCGTTCGAGGCAGCTGACGTAAGAGTAGCGCATGGTGCTAGGAGGACTGACAGATAAGATCCAGACAATGAATGATTAACAAACAAAATAAGGATTTATTTTACAACCCTTCTAGGTGTGTGTGAGTCTGAATTCAGCACCATCACTCTCCATGGAACACGTGGAGGATCAGTCTTCCTGATGGAGCACCAGAACCTGGCGAGAAGGAGGGTTTTCTTTTTTTATTTACACCTTACTCCTCTGAATAAAAGATGCACATAATGGAAGACACCCCCGCTCCCCAACCCTGCACTCGTCAGTTATGTAACACCAGCGCAGCCCTGACGAAATAATCGCCCTCATCACTATCCGCAAAGACGGGGAAACTTAATCTGAGGGGGAGCAGAGAATAAGAAGTGGGGGGAAGGAAGGGAGGGAGGGAGGGAGGGGGAGATGGGGAGATGGGCGAGGAGGGAGCCAGGTGTGAGTGTGGGGGTGACGTCGAACACGTGACGAGATCAAACATCATCAGCTGCCTTTGTCTGCTGCACTGAGACAGTCACCGGCTGCAGCCACACGGAGCCTTTAGATGAATGTTCCTGATGCAAATGGCGTCCGCATTTGACCGAGATGGTGCCACGTGTGTCTCCTTCTCCTGAGCCACAGTTCATTACACAACCATAAACACTTTGTTTATGCTGATTACTGTGTAATTAAAAAAGGACATATTGTAACAAGCAGAGAAAACCTCCACTGGAGAACGACTGATTCATTGTTGACAATCAGTGAACTGGTGAAAAGGCACAGCAACTCAACCACTCATGAGTGAAGCCTGTGTGTGTGTGTGTGTGTGTGTGTGTGTGTGCAGACGAAGGTCGTCACTGGTGCACAGACACTGACAGTGACATCTTCTGTCAACCTTGATAATGACTTTCTTTCGCCCCCAACCCCCCCAAAAAAGGAGTGGTAATTACATCTCAAAGTACAACATCTAAATCTGACAGACTTCACAATGCTGCTATTACTAATCAGTCCTCCGAGTGAAGGCTTGGACCCTCCGACCATTTTCCCCCCCGGGGCAGGAAAAGGAATGCAGCCAGATGTAATTGGCCAACGCCACGTTTCTGTTACAATAAAGCTGCTATTTTTAGAAACACAACTATAATGCCCAATTTCCTGACCTGGGCACGGAGAGGCAGCTCAACTGGACTGTAACTGGCCACTGGACACGGGGAGAGCATACCTAAGGCTGGAGCCTCTCACAAGGGGCCCTGGTCTGTTTCTGAGTCACATGTGATGACACTGTCAAGGGACACAAGCCTTTCATCCCCACAGATATAAAAAACTATTCATGAGATTCCCAGGTGCACGTCCACGTGGTCTCCAGTTCACTTATTTGACTTCAGCAACACTTTCATTTTCAGTGAGTAATTTGCAGCAACAGCAAGGAGTTCAAAAGGACATGGGAGCTGGAGCAGAATCCATTTTGTTCACAGAGGTGGGGCCACATTCTCCACACGTTGGTGTCGTCCTGCATGACCACACGGAATCCATCTATTAATGCATATTTAAAATAACAAAACAAATATTTCTATATGCAGCAATACAACAGAACTGACCACACTCTTCACTCCTCGGCTCTTTTGTCTTTAGAAGATCAGCTGCTAACTGTCTGCTGCTAAATCTGTATGAATGGAGTCTTCCTCCTCCATCTGAGATCTGCTCTCATCTGAAACAGGTCCCACCTCAACTGTGGAGTTTTACAGAAAACAAAGGTTTGGAAACTGACTTTATTGTGCTATGCACAGTCTAATAGCAAACGCAGCAAGATGTAAAAAATACAATAAACTGAGCTCTCCTAACCGAAGGCTCGGTGACAAATGCCTCATACGATATTCACGTCGATCGCCCTCACGTCATCTTCACAAGCCTTTTTCCTGCGAGACAGCAGATGAGTTGGCTGCATCCTGAAGAGGTGAGACGAAAAACTTCTCCTCTGTTTTGATCGATGCTCTCCCGCAATGTGCCGGCTGAGGCAGAGACAGGAAGCAGGAAGGCCAAGGAGCGAGTGTGGCTGACAGAAGGGCAACGCACATCGTCTCCACAGCAGTCACTCTGTGAGACGGGGAGCCCCAATCTATCACTCCTCACTCTTCAGCTGCGCTCTGCTCTGCTCCTTCATTATAGATGAAAAACTCTCAAACCGAGACCCCGCATCCACCCCCTCTCCTCTCCTACCTTTGGCTGTGTTTGCAGAGTCATACCTCAAATCAATCCAGCCCAGATTCTGCTGGATCCAAATGTCAGGGCTGTCAAGCAAAGGTGATGTTGGTTTTTCTCCAGCGAAAATGATTGATTCCGTCTGTGCATTGAGTACACCGCTGCAGCTTTATCACGCTGCTCAGGTAGAACCGTAAAACCTCGAGTTCAGAGGATTAAAACCAAAGTAAGTGACGCGCTCTTCTCCTCTGAGACGTCCAGGAACGATGTGACTGCTCGGCCCTGACCTCCCGAGCAGATTTGCAAAAAACAGGTCCCACAGTCTCTGCCAGCTTGGCACTGAGGTGCGCTCCAGAGTCGCCCAGAGTTTTATGGCTATAATTTAACATCAAATGTCAGAGCTTTACACACTGCAGGACAATCAAATCCCTGTTTACCAACATGAATTATTAACTGTTCTGGAAACAGTGGAAACCACGTGGTGTTTATGGTGAGGCTCCACTACCGGTCATTTTGTCAAGAAAAAAAAGAAAAAAAAAAAGGCTGCCGTCGATGGTGTTTACCAGAGACAGAGTGACCGATCTGAAACTGCCCTTTGTAAAGATTTGCATCCTTCCTTTGTTGTGCTCTCTGGCTGCTGCTCGCAGCTTTATTTGGGGCCGGATGGGAAACTGGCCGCTGCTGTGCGATAGGCTTCATGTGACAAACACGCATCAGCAGTGACAAACAACTGACCATAAAAGAGGAGAGAGATCGAGAGGCGAAGAGAAGTCAGGAACAGAGAGGGAGTCATTCCTGCTGCCAACACCCACTGACATTGATGAGAAAGACCTGGAGTTACCTCCAGTGCTTTGGCAAAAAAAAAAAAAGCTCCGAGCGTGAGCGTGAGGGCATGACAGACGAACATAATAAATTTAACAGTTGTCAAAAAAAACAAATCGACGTGACAGAAAATGTGTCGGAGGATGTGTATCAGGGAGTTTGTCAGAATCCAAGATCAAAAGCAACTTACTTTGTTATGAGAATAGTTCTTTTCAACTCGCTGTGAAAGAGGCTGCACGTGCTTCTGTCTTCACTATGACTGGCAGATGATCCCTTGAGCAAGGCACCTCAAGGCACCTCACCTAATAAATCATCAAACCCATATACGAAGACGGATGACTTGACTTGTCCCCCAAAAGTGAAGCATCACGATCAGTACCTGAGACTCTGGCTGTGGCACGAGTCCTAAATCCCACCTCCATGGAATCTGAGCTAAAACTAGAATCAACACACTCTGGTTGGATGCCTCTGCAGCCGCCTGCGGTATCTGTGTTCATATTCCTTCATTCCTTTTCTCCCAGATTCAGGTTTGACCTTTGACCTTGACCACTGAAACAAAATGAATTTATCTTCCAAATATCCAAATGATCAAAAGTTGAAGAAATTCCCTCCACCCAGCTTGAGATATCGAAACAATAAAAATCCTTTTGAAGGATCTTACTGTATCACGATCACAGGGACAAGGACCTTTGACCTCTAAGCACCAGTCACCACTGCCGAGACCCCGGCTGCTGCATTCATGTCTGGAACATTTCAGCTTTGTGTTTGGATGGTAGGAGGCGGTTGAGATGCATCATCTGTGGACGCCTTTTTTAGTTGGAATTCAAACATCTGAAAAGGTTATTAACGCAGGTCAGGTGGTTTGTCTTCTGCCTCCAGGGATGAAAGGAGCGATGTCAAGTCTCCCACCTCACTGACGACGTGCACGTGAGGTGGGTGTTGAATAAAGGCAAATGTGTCTCACGTCAAATTCAATTGACAGCACTAGAATTGACTTTTGGCGTCTTTGTCGAGTCTCTGAAAGGAAAAACTTTTGCAAAGCTTTTCTGTGGATAAATATCGGCAATGGGGAAATTACCAAAAATACAAACTCTCCTGTGAGTACTGAAAAACCCACGGACCGTTCTCACTCCCTCATTTAATGTCCTCTTAATCTTTTAAAAGCCTGGAAGAATCTCTCGGCTGCATCTGGGTGATTAAACGGAGCTTCCTCGTCTACAATGGGGCGGAGCAGGAGGCCAGTTTGTGCGCTGAATCGTATATCGCACAGACAAGCAGGGCGTCGCGAAGGTGGACCTCACAGGAAAAAGACGGCGAATGCCCAAATCGGAGGCATCAATCACAGCGACATGCTGGATTCCTGGAGGCATCTGCAAATGCTGCAGTCTGTCATGAAACTGAACCTGAGGAGAGTCTGGTTTCTGCAGCACGACAGTGATCGAAAGCAGGCCTCCCTACTTAGAGGAACATAAGCCGAAGCTTTCGGAACGAGCCCACTCCAACACGTGCAGGACAGCGTAAAAATATGTGAGATCTTGAAGCGGGTGAATGACGAAGCTGCTAGACAAGTTTTTACAAGTTGGGATACAGCTTTGCTTCAGCCACACTGTTTTCATTCAAATGGCTTCCAGCAGACGGCATTTGAGGGCAACAGCTCTGATAAATCCACCGAATGCTACGCCCGCTCCAAAGGGCGGACAGACACAGGTAGCTGGGGAACGTAATAAATCGTTTAATAGCTAAAGGCTCAGGTATCCCCCCCCCAGGAGGAGGCAGTGTGAAAAACAAGAAGAGTAGTGTTGAACTCGCATCCACCAGGTCGCCAGAAAAACGACTAAATGAACGTTAATGTTGTTCCAAGGCGGCTGGGTGTGTAAACTGGGGTCGGCTTGCTGACACCACTGGCCCGTCAGCATTATAAGTTATGTGAGTGTTTGCCACAGTCCTCAGCTGCCAAAGAAAGCACCATCAGCCGGTGGAACCGACGTGCTACGTGAGATTACTGTTGACGATGAGCTAATCTGATTGTGACTTGATGCCAGAAAATGTGCTGGTGTGTTACACTTCATTGTTCCTATAGAATCAGTTTGGTTGCTGGTGTCACATTTTTTTCAGTAGCTTCAGTAGCGACAGGTTCATAAATTCAGAGAAAAACTAAAAGCTTAAAACTTTCAGCAGTGGCACTCTTTGTTTTGAAATAACAAATATTTGATTATTCCGTGATATAAAACTATTAAAATATTCTGTTTCTTTTGTTTCAAACTCAAATGCTTTCCTTGTATCGGAAGTGAGGCTGAAATAGGATTAAAATAAATAAAATATGCATCATCCATCTGTGATTTCACTTATCTCTCTTCTTTGAAATCAATAAGCCTTACAGCCTCCAGCGTGTTCATGTCTTTATGTAACGTGCATGTGTTCATATGATGTGACACTCTATTGTTCCATGTTTACACCGTGAGGACCCTGGGAGAGCGATGCGGTGATGCGCTGACCTCGGCCACGCTGCGGTGAGCTCGCCTGTCCACAGGTAACAGTGGCGCAGCTGAGGGGAGAGAGAGTCCCATTACAAATAGCCGCATTAGGTCTGTCAGACTGCGCAGCTGAGGCGGTACGTCTCCATTGACCCGGCACCGCCTCCACTCCCCTCTGGGGTCAGCCACTGCCCCCACCTGGGATAAAATGGACTGCTGGCCTTTTCTACACCGCTGCTACTGCTGAAGCCATGTCAACACACACAACAATACACAACAACACACACACGTTGCAGAAAGATGGGGAATATCTGATCCATAACTGTTTCATGATAGAAACAAATGAACAGAAATCAATTAAATTCTGTCATTATTTGTTTTTAAAGCAACCGCTGTTTAATTTTCATGATTTAATTATCAAGTAAAGGAGCAAATAGTAATAGTGAAATATTTTGCAATATTTGAGCCCACAAACATTCAAATGTATCAAACACTCACATGTTTCCTGACACTTTAAAAAATCTAAAAACATGGTGATGTTCACTGTTGCCTGAACATTCATTTTTAGGTTTTGTGCACCCTAGATGTGATGGGGACGCAGACCTCATGGAGACAGTGTTGCTGCGCCCGTGCACATGAGGACATAATCCAGTTTGGTTAGAGACCAAGATCCCGATGGTTCCCTTCTCTTTAGGGCTGTGGGTGCCTGAACATAACTATACCAATGGCTATCATTTGTAAAATGCTACTAATGCTGAGGTGCAAGAGCGTATTTATGGAAAAACAAGGAACTAATGAGCTGTGAGGGAATGCTGTAATGGCATTGGAAATGAATCGTAAGTAAACATAATTGCTTGGCGACAGGGTTGCTGATTACAGCGTGTCGTCGTCGTTGTACTGCTGTAGCATGTGGATCCTTTAATGAAAGCTTAACTTTCTGCTGAGTGAGTCTCACACATGACAAACAAACCGACAGTCGACCACAACCTTGTGTCTCTGTGAGAGCGGTGCCGTGTTCAGACGAGACGCCTCGGACTGAATTTCCAGATGAAGCCAAAAAAAAAAAGAGGAGACTTGCTTGAAAGCTTGGGGCTTGCAGTGCACGTCTCAGAGAGGATAAACATGATTACTGATTCTCCGTGTATTACAGGTAAACCACAGCACGGTCCGAGCAGGAGGAGTGGTCGGCAACACTGGGGTTATTGGTTTATTCATGGCAGCAGCGAGAGTCAATCACAAAGATATGTGTAAACAGCTTAATCCAAATAACACCCTCATAGAAGTGTGGCTGGATTACGCTGTGTGTGTGTGTGTGTGTGTGTGTGTGTGTGTTATTCCTCACATGCAGGAGGAGGCAGAGGTGAAACTCCCTCAGGAGGATATGAGGAGATAGAAGAAATGAGTCGAGACCTAAGTGGCATTGATTGAGCTGGTGTGTGTGTGTGTGTGCGACCTCGTTCATAAAAATGAAGAACCTGTCACGCGTTTGTGTCACGATGGAAACAAGAGATCTCTCCATAGCAACAGCTGTGTGAGAAAGACAAAAGCAAATTTAAAAAAACACAGAACGAAAAAATGGCTAAAATTTTATGATTTCCACTGAGCCGCCCCCTGAGAGCTTTGACAAAATGCACTTGTCACATTTGGATTTGGGAACTTAGCTGGTGTGTGTGTGTGTGTGTGCGACCTCGTTCATAAAAATGAAGAACCTGTCACGCGTTTGTGTCACGATGGAAACAAGAGATCTCTCCATAGCAACAGCTGTGTGAGAAAGACAAAAGCAAATTTAAAAAAACACAGAACGAAAAAATGGCTAAAATTTTATGATTTCCACTGAGCCGCCCCCTGAGAGCTTTGACAAAATGCACTTGTCACATTTGGATTTGGGAACTTCTTTTCCGCCGTTTGACAGCGTGTTCGCACGCACAGAGAACAGCATTGATTAGCAAACAGGGATTTCTCCGTGGTGAGACCGGTCCAGCAGAGCAGAGATAACGCGGCATTCGATACAAATCCATTCACACAGGAGCTCCACGGCGCTCTCGATAACAACGATAAAGTTCAAAGACAGATTTTCAAATGGATATCAGCTTTCATCACTGGAGCATATTTGCACAGTGAATAATAACAGATGTTCCTCTTGCTATCAAAAATAGCAGACGGACAGTACACTCTGGATCATAGGACTGTATTGTTTTGCAGAGTAAATGAGCCAAAGTATTCCTGACATGGAGTCAATGGCACACAGCACACAGAGAATGTCAGCAATTGAAAAATATGTCTAGAAAAATAACCATAAAGGCAAACTAAGGACGTGGTCATCCAGTCGGAAAATGATGCATGTGCAGCCGCCTTATCAGAGCGACGCTGGTCTGTGGCTGCAGAGCTCCTGAGCTGGTTGGCAGCCAGCAGCTGCAGGGTTTCACCCAAGAAACACAACATAAATTAGGCTTGTGTTGTGGCTGGGAGAGAGAGTGCCAGCGTGTTTACTTAGACGTGAGGCCTCACTCTAATCACTTTGATCAAAGCGCTGACAGTTAAATCTGCAACAGGCTTCTCAGTCTGCCTAAATCCCAAACAAAGAAATCCAAATTAGCGCCAAGATCACAGAGAGTGTGTGAAGTGGCGGAGGTTGCGCTTCCCCGTCAGCTTCCGAGCGAGCTTCAATCTGTCACTCACGAGCTGCAGTTAGGCCAGTTGTTTATTTTGTTTTATCGCAATCAGGCTACTTATGACGGGGCATCCCCTGGGACAGAGCACAGAGCACAGAGGTGCACGTTCTGTTGGCTGCAGGGTGATTTCAGGTCACATCCACACCCATACGAAAATAGAGATATTAGGGCCACTGAGGATATCACTTCTTCCAGACGAGGGTCACGTGACGGAGCAGAATCAGAAGAAGAAACGCTACATCATGACCTGAAAAACCTTGTAAACCTATAAGTATACCCACTCATTTTAGGATATTGTCAGAAATGAACAGGTTCTAAAGTTTAAATGATGTTTCTGTGATGGAGGAGTTGAAATAATGAGGTTGGCATCAAACCTCAACAGGAAGATGATATACAGCATTAAAGCACGACTCTCAGCCGGTGGTGAAGTGATGGAAGAAGTCAGTGCTTTTAATTTGAAGCACTCCTCATCGTCTTTGTTCTTCAGACGTGAATCTTTGATCACATCTGACTCTTGCCCCCAAACAATGATGTGCTGAAAAATGCAAGTTCAAAACTTTTCTGTCTTTCTGTGTGTTTCACTAAAACTGCAGCCAACGCCGAGTTGCACTTTGCCCTGCATTTCTCATGTGGTGTAGCCACTTCCTGTGGCTTTTATTTTGCTGTCCCACTTCCTGTTGTCTCTCGTCTCTGTGCTGTCACTTGACTCTCTCCTGGAGGCACCCTTCCCCCGCTGCGTCGAGGAGTGATTGATCCCACCTGCGGCTGATTTCCCTGGGCTGGCATTTAAGGCGGGCCAGCCCACTCCTCGGCGCCAGAGTCTTACTACTCCCCAAGTGGTAGCTACCCGGCCACGCTTCTTCAGCTTTTGGACTAGCGCTTTTTTGATGTCTGTTTGCCTGACCGGCATTTTGACTCTGAACTTCTGCTCTGTCTTCCAGTGCCTCCCGAGTCCTCCCACAGCCCAGCACTCACGCTCTCCGGCCTGCGCCTGTTTCCCTGCACAGCCCCTCTGGACCCCTGCACCTGCTCCCCGGTATTGCCTCCCTGGTTCCCTGTCTGCGCCCGTTCCCCTGCACTGCCTCTCTGGATCTATATAAATAAATCTGCTCTGCCTGCATAAAGTGCTTCAGGAATGACAACATGTGAATAATTGGAAAAAAATCTTTTTGGAAAGTTTGGAAATGTAAATGATTGAAGATTTTCATTTGTTTTTAAATGTAGAAATTTGACTGGTGGCCTCTACAGGCCTCTGATAACCACTGACGGTCCATGACTATGTGGAATGCTCTGAAGTGTCGGGGGTGAAAAAAAGAAAGTTGTTTTTGATCTGGAATCACAGCCTGAGGAAATGTTGGCACTCGCAGGGTAGAGAAACAGCCAGCCAAACCAGACCATTGTGTCAACATGAAATACATAAAAACAGAAATCACCATGGAAGAGAAATGGACCACAGAGCTGTTATTGTGGAACGAAACCAGCCCCAAACTACACGATTCCCACTTTCCACTGGGGAGAAATGAGCCTGTGATGACTGAAGTTAACCAGAAGAACAAATGACTGCTACACCAGAGCATTAGGGCTGAGCTGAAGAAGAATATTCACAGATTTAAAGAAGAAAAACATGATTTTATGACAATCAAGTCAGAATTCAAGGTTGTAAAAAGAAGTGATAGTTAGAGTGAGAGTAAACTGTTATTTAGACCAAATGTTATTGGTTTAATTACTGATCCTGAGGATGTCAAACAGATATATGTGATTTATTGATCCCAACCTGGCAAGATGAGCATAACCACTGATTTCAGGACAATTTCAAAAATGAACAGGATCTAATGATTAAATTATGTTTCTATGACGGAAGAATGGAAATAATGAGGTATGTATAACTACTCTTTATCTTCATTCTTATATCATATTAATCTATTCATAAAACGACAGATTTGTTCTCAAAGTTTCAGGGTTGATTTTTTTCAACATGACCCTAATATTCCACCACAGGCCAATGTAATACTTTAATGTTCAGTAACCCCTCCCACAATGTGAGTCATATGAAGGCTAAACAAGTTCTCTCTGATGTACAGTTCACTTCACAGCAGCAGACAAAGTTTGTAACACGGCCCAGCCACTCAACAGAGGCTTCCTATTGTCACTCAGGCAGTGCAGCATAGACTCAGCTGAGTGGCTAAACGTTGGCAAAGCAACACATAGCTGCCTCTGTTTGTACTTGAGCCGTGGAGTGCCTTATGGAACATAGGCTGCTGATAAAGTGCTCGCATCCATCCCCTTCTGTCTTGAGCCATCTGGATCCAGGCGACACCGTGGCAGTCATCCTGCCTCCATCTCCCCCTTCAGGGCAGCAAATTACCAGCAGCCAAATGCTGATAAATTCTGGAAGCGACCCGTAAATGTGTCTGCTCTAGCAAGCTCTCTGGCAGGTCATCAGCCTGATTCAGAGTCCTCTGCTCTGAGATGTGGTCGGTTTACTCACGGAGCAGCTTTCATGACGTCTTGCTGTGGTTGCAATTGGTAATTACGGTCTGACACAAATGCTTTGTATGAGCAGCGTACCTCCCAGTCTCTCTCTCTTTCTCACACACACACACACACGTATGAGCATTAATAATGCATTCATTCCCAATCATTTGCTCAATTTCAGCCTTCATTGGTTGTGATAATCACCTCCTCTGAGTCAGTTCTCCATCTTGGATCATTTGAACTCATTATTTCCCCAGTTGTTCTCAGGGAGAGCGGACTGAGCTTCTCATTGCATTGAAATGTCGAGTTTTAAAACTCAATGCACCAGACAATGGAGTCGTGTTCCTTCTCATTCAGCGTGTGGAAACATTCTTGACGAGGCACCTGACAGGAAGCCACGTATCCCCAGATAAACGCCCATTCTTCTGCAGCACTTGTTGGCAGTGCCAGCTTCATCACCCCCCCCCCCCCCCCCCCCCCCCCCCCCCCCCCCCCCCCCCCCCCGCTGCCCCCCCCCTCCTCCTCCTCCTCACCCTCCCAGTACTCAGGTATGGCACTTGCTGTTCTCCAGCATGTGCCAGTGCCTCCGGTCCTCAGAGAGCATCGAGGGAAACAAACAACATTAACAACAAATATAAAGCTGCACAGTTTCACCTTGTGTTTGCCACGCATGGGACTCACTGTGCACATCCGCACATGAGAGAGAGATTTATTTACTACAAGAGGGAGGCTGGCACTGTACAAGGTCATTCCCCAACACTGGCTCTATTGTGTTTGGTGACTGAGGCTTGAGATACTGCTGATCCATCAGGGAGAGAGGAGCAAACACACGCAGCTCAAACCATAAACCTACACTGGACTTCTATTACCTAGTTTTCATTATATGTACAGACTTGAGAGAGAATTCTTCATGGGTCCAAAATAAAAGACCCAGAAATGTTATTGCCAAACTTGACTCGTCTATCATTAGAGAGCAGGGCTTTCCGTTTTTACTCTTGCTCATTAAGGTGCAAGCAGCTTAGTTACAGTCAAATAAATATAGCTGGGTCTATTCTCCATGTCTGTTGCACTGGCTGCTAATATTCATCCGCACTCACAAGTGGAAGTTCAGTTTGACTCTTTCTCTGTTATTTCTATTTGTGTGATGGAAGTGATGGATGAACGCGCTATAGCATTATATTTTTATGTTACACGGTAAAATAAAAGCTGTTGAGTTTGTTTGAATGCATAAATACATATGATCCTGCAGCCATAAGCACTTTTGTGGCCAGAGAAGGATCAGTTCATAAATATTGAAGCACCACCACACATCATTCCAGAATGTAGATGAACTTGAGTATTTGATGAAATGCTGCAGTTTGACAGATTGCTGTTTTTGCCTTGGCAGGCATGCTAGCTTACACTTTATGTTTACAACCCTGCCCAAGCTATTTCCCGTCCTCTCCTGGTTTAGTGCTCGCTACGTGGGTAAATTACCCCGAAGGGAATTTAGTGTGACTGTGCCATTACCTAAGCGGAACCTACCATCTGCTCAGGTTTCAGTAGGTTGCGCTACAGGGAGTAGAGAATACACACTTACACACAAAGCACAGCCAGCACAGTTACATGTGGTGAGACATTTAAAACACACACACACACACACACACACACACTGATCCTGTTGTATGTCGATGCTGAGTAAGATTGGGGCAACTATACGGGGTTAAGAGGTCATTGTGGACAAAGCTACAACACAGGAGCAAACAGAAAGATGTCACATTGACACAAACAGCGTTCCTATATAAAACATGTTCAAGTCCCTCAGTCAGCTGGTCATACATTTGAGGCCCCAGCTACAGGGAAAAGAGGCACGTGCTCCCGAGTGGCGACTTCACACAGACTTTACAAAACACTTCTGTAAAAAATAAACCACCACACCACACAAATTGCTCTGAAGGACACATGCAACAGGCTGCACCTGCTGCTGTGGCAGTGTGTGGGATTGGGGGTGTTATTGATCATCCATAAGCAGACGCCTAACTTGCTGACATGCTGTAATCCGACTCAAGAGCCCCTTCTAATTCTAAAATGAAGCCTTTTAGATCACGATGATTAATGCATTTGCTTTGGTTTGACTTGGAAAATGATTTGAGTGAGCATTAAAGAGAGAGGGGGGTGTCCTCAAACACTATCACGTATGGAGCATTTACAGCATTTATTTAAGTGGCACCAGGGGTTAGGGGACTTGGTCTCTTGCAGGGAGAAAGTCAAGTTAATGAAAAACTATTGATTCTCAGTCTGTATCCCAGGAGATAAGGGGAAGTCACAGCAACACTTCCGAACTTTGTTTTCCTTTTCTATTGATGCCACGGCCATTCAGCAGCCCCCATTGACTCCTCGGAGCGGGACAGAACACGGCAGATTAGCAAGAGAATAAAGGAACGACAATGACGGTTAGGGAGAACAGAGGGGGTGGTCACTTCTGATCTGACTCTGCTGCTCTTATTCAGAAGAAGATCAGATGACATTGGGGTACTTTTACTTTGTTTTACTCATCTTGGTTAGGGTCACAGAGGTATTAGCCCACGTACGGTTTCCCAGACGGCCCTCTCAGCTCTTAGGATGCCGAGGCATTCCTGCCTCAAGCAAGTCCTGAGTGTACACCAGGGTCTGTCCCTGGCTAGGGTGCCTTTCCTGTATGTCCAGTTGTCCCCTTTCAACATCAGGGATGTCTGAACTCAAGCTTTCTCTCAGGCGGAGCCAAGCCACCCAACAGAGAAAACTGATTTATGCCACCAAGTCATCACTACCTAAGGCAAGGTTGGAATGTAGAGCACTCAATCCGCTATGCCTTGTAACTCAGGCATAGATTTTTGTCCCCATAAGGGTGGGATCTAATGGCCATATCACTGCTGGCACTGCATGTAAAACCCCAAAAGGTTAGAATTCCTTCACATGGGGTAACAACTCCCCCAAGACCTAAGAGAGCAATCCCCTGCCCCCATATTATCCAGCTACCTGTAGACAAGACTCAGACATGTATATCAGATGACCTGTTCACATACAGTATATCACCATCGACACGGATATAATACACAATCCAATGGATGTCATAGAAACCCCTTTTGTTTTTGGTAGGTATGAGCAAAACAAAGATAGATACAAAGACAATATGCCGAAAAAATTGCAGCCAACCTTTATCTCCAAACTTTATCCTGCCTGGAGTACCCCCTCTAAAAGTACAAGGTAAAATGCAATAAAGTTCACTGACGTAGAAACTTCAGATAAAAGAGAAGCAAAACAATATCACTCAATCCAAGCGATGGGATGAACTGCAATTCGTTGCTCGGTCACTAGACAATCTGACCATCTGCTGCCTTCATCATTTAAGGCTTAACCCAAGTTTATAGACACCCGCTCTCAGATAGGCTCCTATGGGCTCTGCAATAACAGCAATCCTGCAGGTCCACTGCGTGTCACACTGTGTGCAAAAGGTCTAATAAAATCTTGGCTGCAATCTCAGTCAGACAGTTAGATAGAGTTGTGAATAACTTGGATTTTTGTGCTTCAGTGTAAACAGGGAAAAAGAAAAACACCTGTCATTCGTCTTTTTGTTTTTGTTTTTTTTTAAGTCTTGAATGTTGTTTCAAACTGTTCTGGAGCATGGTGAATTTTTTTCTTGTGAAAATTATATTCCTACTTTACATCTGTAGATCAACATTTAGATTAGATTAGATCAGAAACAACACAGAACTATACTAAAGAATATATTAGGGCCTCAAGCCTTCAGCAGGTGGTCTCATACGAGTCCCGGGGGATGAAATGTACACACAAGCCACCTGAAAGGATGAGAGGCACAGATTCCATCGACCTTCACCTCCCAGCTCCGTGTGTGGTCCCACCCGGAGGTCTTGCTGTGAGCTTCCACTGCAGGAGTCAGTGGAGGGAGAAATTGTCACCCGTCAGCAGTCAAACTAAATCACCTCTAGCCTGAAAAATCTCATAGTGTTGCGTTTTAATCCCAACTTGTTTGTTACTCGCTAAATTCTGACATCTGTTGACGAGCTGCCATTCATTTGAAAATGGAAGACAAAACCAGAAAACATAAGATTTTGAGATTTTGGAGTGGATACTCGACGCATCATCCCGTCAGTGCGAGTCCTGTTTGAGCTAAGTGAGCACCCTTATATACAAAGAGCTCTTCATTTGCAGGCTCATAGAGCAGTGCCCCCCCCCCCCCCCCCCCCCCCCCCCCCCC